>CALNXA010000012.1:0-127972 GCA_941860345.1 Chrysodeixis includens
TTAGAACAACGGTCTGGTTTCCTTATACTGGATATTTTAATTCCCAGGTTAACTTTTAATTAATATTTAGCCAGATATATCCAATAACTAGGTACCATTACGTCTTAAAGTAATATTAAGTATTGCAGTTGTGTCACGTGACAGCGCACTACACGGTGACGTCTCTTGCACAACTGCAATATATACTTAAAGACACTAAACAGACAAACTGCATTTCAACTGCAATTCAACTGCAAATTGCAGTTTAAATGCAATTTACAGCACAGTTAGTTTGCATACAGATGAAACAATCCGTACCTCTCCAGGAATTAATTCCGTAGCGATTAGGCTTTAGACAGATGATTGGTTTGCAGTTCTATATATGGAGTTTCTTGCCGGTTCTTCTCCATAAGAATGATATTTTGGAACCGCGCAACTAGAGTCAGTAACGTTTTGAAAGTGCCTGAGAAGGCCTACTCGAAATATTAACGTTTTGATTTTGATTGCAGTCAAACTGCATTCAAAATGCATCCGAACTGCAATTTGCGATTGGATTGCAGTTGAAATGCGATCTGTCTTTCTAGAGTCTAAAGTGTGGCGGTCTTTAAAAACCACTGGCTTCACAAAATTTAAAACTGTATTTAACTTTCATAACGATGGGTTATCAACAATATGAAACCTGTAACATCTATTTCTGTATGTAGTTAAATCTTACAAAAAATATTCTTCATTTATTTGTTTATTAAATACTTTATAAAAACGTTTATCAGTTCATTTTATTTCGGAATGTGGTTGTGTTTAGTTGGGACTAGATTTTAATATAAAAGGTCTTGGTGATAGGCCAAAGGATTTAAGACTATAAGGCCTTTTGTAAACTAAACATATAAATGCGTATGAATTAACATTTTTAAGAGATTCAAAGGATTGACTTTTCCTTTTGACACTTTTTTTCTATCTCAAAATTACTACATAGTATAAAACAAAGTCGCTTTCCGCTGTCTGTCCCTACGTATGCTCAGATCTTTAAAACTACGCAATGAATTTTGATGAGCTTTTGTTAATAGATAGAATGTTTCAAGAGGAAGGTTTATATGTATAATACATCAGTACTGCACCCGTGTGAAGCTGGGGCGGGTCGAAAATAGCATCTATTATACTGCACTAAGAATATTTATTTATATCAGTCAATCTAGTCCCAAAAAACACTTAATTAAACCTTTTGTTTAAATTTCGTGATTAATTAGTTTATAATTATTTAATATAACTTTTTAGTCACACGTGGTCTTAGACCAGAACTACTATAACATTTCTTTAAGAGGTCTTCTATTGGATCCATAATTAGTTAGGGTGAAAATATACGTGTGAATAATTCGTTATTTCAAATAATTACCTAAAGATAGATTAATTCATCCGTGCGCTTGCTATATACGTGTGATTGTTTAAAATGGACGCTTTTGTGTGTGTGACAGAAACACACTGTAAAGCTATGTTAATACTAGTGATGTTTCGGATATCCGTATGTGTATGCGCGGATATTTGACGCAAAAAAAGACTCGTATTCATTAACAAGACAGATCTTTGACGGGTCATTTTCAAAATAAATGTTTGAAATGTATGTATAGATTAAATAGAAGATAAATTGGGTAGTAAAAACCCTATATAATTCAAACGTTTTTTACCTCTATGTGGCAAACATTTCGAGTGGATAAACTATCATTTAAAGCGCACTGATACCGATAACGTAAAAAAAATCAAGATCGAAATCCGTATCCGCGACACCTCTTATCCGAATCCGCGGATACACATTTTACAATACGATACATCACTAGTTAGTACAACATCACTGTATACACACATGATAGCACAAAGATGAATTAACTACACTACACTATAAACTATTGTCCCTGCTTTTGCTGACTTTTCTGCTGTGCTCTAACGAATTCCGGGTAATCTATATACCCGTCCCTATTATGATCATCCATATTTAATATAGGATCTATTAAGTTAACTAATTCGTCGTCGCCAAAGATTTTTTCTCCGACCGGTGGGGAACCTTGTTGAGGTGGCTGTTGCTTATGTCCTTGTTCTAATAAATTTAAAAAGTTGATATGTCAATGTCATTTTGACAGTTAAAGGCGCGAATTTTTGGTGGAAACGTCAAAATGATTATTGTCAATTTGAGATTAAAAATAGATTTTAGATTTTATAGGTAATACGATTGATTATTTTTGTATAGTTAGATAGTTTTTCGTATAGTAAAGGTGTTTTGTTTTTGTAACGTATAATAAAGCGATTTTGATTAGTTATTTTTTATATTTTAGTTTGAGTTTTAAAAATGTTTTATGTTTAAACAAACACAAAGATTTCGCGTTTTTTTTTTTGTTTATATATAAATACAAGATATAGTAAGGAAAAATAGTACATAATATATAAAAAATATAGATTTTTCATACAGATAAAGTAAATATAGTTAAATATACCCAATGTTTTACCAAATGCGATGGATTTCGTGTCGTGTATGGCGTACGGTCCACATCAGCGGCCACGAGGGACATAAAAAGGAGACAAACACACAAATGAGTTTACAACCTGGCTGTATGTGTTGTGACTGTTGCCATTTTTATTAAAAAAAATATGTACAAGTCAAAATCAAAATTAAACGTCATTTATTCAAATTAGGCTACAATGTAGCACTTTTTGAACGTCATAATGATAATAGACAGCACCCCATCGACCAGCAAGCTATTCTTTATAAGTTATAGGGTTATTCGCCCTTTAGTCATTGACCTGTTATTATACGTCGGATAAACTATGATTTTTTTATAATGACAGCGAGTCAAAAAATCAATCAAGTCATTTATTTAAATTAAGCTACAATGTAGCACTATTTGAACGTCAAAATGATAATAGACAGCACCCCATCGCCCACCCTTCACCGCTTCCTGTGCTCTCGCTACGGGAGAAGAAACGGCGCAACAAACTCCCCAGCAGCACGCTGTCTTTCTATAATTGCTGAAGTGTCTACTCAGTGTACTGTTTTTGTAATTATTTCTAGTATAGAATAGTTATTTCTATAATTCTTTTTAAGGGTAGGTACTGTAGAGAGTATATAAAATGTTAAAGAATACTTATAAGATCACTTCTTTGTCAGTTTGTCTGTTCATCACAAGTTTATCTCTCAAAAGTTCATTATTATTTGTCAGTTTAAGTTAATTGACTTTCTCTATACATTTTCAATTAAAATAAACATTTTTTTTTAATAAAAATGGCAACACTCAAAAACAAAAATATTAATATTAGCATGCTTTAATACTAAATATTCGTGTTTCTATTTAGCAACGAAATCAACCCATACCCAACCAAAACCATGCCAAACAATAATATTAACAATAACCTAAAAACCAATATAATAAATATCTACAAAAATCTAATCCAAAAGAAAAAAAAATCTACACATTTTTTTTTGTTTAATAACCCAATTTGCAACAACTAGAATAATACTAAAGTTATTTTTCTATTAATATTACCCCTATATTTCTAATATTATCATCAAACCCAGACTATATTATGAAATCAGTCCAATTTGTCACTTTGCACACGTCACTAAGACGTGACACGATACGATGAATAAATTCAAACTATCGTACAATGACCTCTAGCTTAGTTGGTAAAGCGAGCGTTAAAACAGTCGCAGATTCGAGTCCTGACTGAGGTTTAAATTTTTTCATTGTACTATTTCTTTTTAAGGTAGATTCTGCGATTCAAATGTAAAAGAAAATCTATTGAAACATCTACACTAATAGCATTCTAAAAACTAACTGAACTTTGGTTTGATGTAAAGGTAAGATTTTCTTCAAATCATCATTAGTTAATTTGCTAAAACAATGTGACAGCGTTAAATTACTTCAATCTCCATAATTTACAATAGTCTTGTAGCTACCTTGGGCCGTCCATGTCTGTTCTTCCATAGAACAGGGGTGGATGGCCCTTGGTAGAACATCACATTTTAGATTAAAGTTCTCAACAAGGCCTCTGCATGTTGCACCTGTGTCCCGTGTAAGCCTTTAAAAAGGACCGGGTTTCTTCCCTTGAAGTTAGCCCGTGAATTAAAAGAGATACAAATAATAAAATTGTAAGGAAATTTCTCTCTCTGGGGCCCCGACCACTGGCAACTTGGACCCTGTTCCCGATTGGACACAATTTTTCATATTCTCTATATCTTCGAGCACTTATGCTTATTATTATATGTTATTTTTAAAAGCGACTGTCTCATTGCTTCAACAAGCTTTCTAACACTACTAAGGTTAACAAACTGGGGTAACTACCAAAAACTATTCTACACCTATTCTAAAGGGAATAATACCTATAAAATAGTTCCTTTGACTTACCGTGCCAATGTATAAGGCTCTTGATAAGCTCACAGCCATCCAATTTGTTGTTATTATCTGCATCGTGCATTTTGAAGTAGTGGAACTGAAGTTCTTGCTCAGACATCTTAGATGTGTCAATTGGAACTTCCATGTGTTCTTGAATGTGGCTGGAAGAGGGGAGATAAACGTTTAGTAATAATAATAATAATGTCCGGACCGATTTCGGCCACGGCGGTTAGTGTTACTATGACACCAGCCAGCGAAAAGCATGTTATAGTGCACAAGCGTGTGCTAACACAGGTGCACTCTCTGTTCCTTTACTCTCATAGCGCGATGTGACGGCAATCCGACACGATAGGAGAGAGATCAGGCGCAGGACACACATTTTTATACGACGTGCCTTCCGAAACACGGAGAGATGTTTAGTACTAGGTATGTTTTGGGATAGGGCCTGGGATTGTTGCCTGGACTGGCCTGTTGGTCTAGTGGTTAGTGGCCCTGACTGCTATACTAAAGATCGTGGGTTCGATGGACCCAAGACAAATGTTTGTGTGATGAACAAGCTCATTTGTTCTCATTACACCCAGTAAAGAACTAATGATCCTGCTCATCACACAAACATTTGTCCTGGGTGGGAATCGAACCCACGACCTCCTTCCTCTTCCGACCTCCTATAGCAGTCAGGGTCACGAACCACTAGACCAACAGGCCCGTCATATCATTCCTTATACAATCCATCTATTTTTTCTTTGGCCTTCGTCTTCCTATCTCAACATTAACCATACGATCATCACCATCTTCCTGTCCTTATCCCATTTCACTTGGGGTCGGCGCAACACGTTTTTTTTTCTTCCATTCTCCTCTATCAGACGTCACAGTATCGTCAACATTAACCATATGATAAGAAGAAGTATATTATCTTCTTTTAAATACTTACTCTCTTTCCTGTGCAATGTTGGCCGGGTTCAAGAGTTGAGGATCTGAAGAGTAAAAAGACTTTATGTAGTATTCGTCAAAATAAGATTTTACTTTTAGGTGTTTAAGGTGTAGTTAGAGATCTTAAGCTGGAACGCATATAGCTTATTTAAGTAAGTTTTCAAAAGATATTATAACAGCTAAAAAATATTATAATAATGCCCGGACCGACCTCCGCCTTCGATACTCAGGTTAGTGCGCCAACACAGGTGCACTCTCTGTTCCTTTACTCTCATAACCCGATGAGACGGTAATCCGACACGACTGGAGAGATATGAGGCGCAGGACGTTTTAACGTGCCTTCCGAAACTCGGGATCCATGACATTTATTTCTAAAACGCACACAACATACGAAAAGGTGCGCGCCCGAACTAGAGAGCATTGACTTAGCAGTCCTGCTGACTTACAACTAGGCTCTCACAACTTCAAATATTAAAATAATTAATATTAAAATTAAAATTAAATAGTGGTGGGACGCCTAGCCAAGTAGACTGATGACCTGAAAAAGTGTCTGGGGCAGACTAGATACGAAAGACGGAGGATCGACAAAAATGGCGCATATTGAGAGAGGCCTATGCCCGGCAGTGGACTGTAGTAGGATGACTGATTGATTCATAAATGATATAACGATTTACTCACGCGCATTTATCGGGATAGCCCGACTAGTTTCGGAGTTTAACTCGCGACCCCGACGGCGCGTCAGCTCATGATTACGCGTGAGTAAACCGTTATATCGTTTAAGTAAAAAAAAAGAAAATAACTTTTATTACGTGCTTGTGACACATATATACAAAAAGGACAAGCTGTACAAAGTTGAGACATAAAGGAAAGAATATGCGTCGCTAACTTAATGCTGCAACCCTGACAAAGAGAGTCACAGCGCTGATTTTCAGATATAGCCGCGATCCTGACGTGATGATGATGAATCATCCTCACGAAAGTTATTATAAAGAGTCAAGATCACAGTTTTTTCCTCACCTCCATGATGAGCATGCCCGTGTCCTTGCTGTTGAGGAGCCGGTTGTTGGAACTGCTGCGGGGGTTGCTGCGCCTGCGGCTGGAACTGTTGCTGCTGGGGCACCTGTTGGAACTGCTGCTGTTGGGGCGGCGGCTGCTGGTACTGCTGCTGTTGTTGCTGTTGTTGTTGATGCTGTGGCGGCTGAAATTGCTGTTGTTGCTGTCGGGAGAAACGTTAGGTATAAATCTTGGGACAATACCCACACACGGCCATCTGATCCCAAGCTAAGCAGAGCTTGTGTTATGGTAATCAGACAGCTGATAAATATACTTGTATATTTCTAAATATATACATATTATAGATAAATTACACCCAGACACAGAACAAATGATCGTGCTCATCACACAAACTTTTGTCTTGGGTGGGAATCGACCTCCGGCTTAGCAGTCAGGGTCACCAACCACTAGACCAACAGGTCTATCAAACGAGTGAAATGAGTGTTGTGTCACTCGCGAGATGACGTCAGATAGGAACGTGTGGAAGAGAACATGCTGCGCCGACCCCAAATAATATTTGGGAGAAGGGCAGGGGAATGATGCTGTCGAGAAAGAAATGTGTGTAAGGGCGTGTGTAGATCTCGGTAAATTGTTAAGATGTGGTTTTGGTTTCGGTTGCGAGCAGTCTTTGAATTGCATTAGTCTTTTGTTACTAGTTTTAATTTAACTTTTAATTCTGATTTTTTATTCTCGAAAAATTTGATTAGTACCTATTTAGTTTAGTTGTTCTCTTTGTGTTCTTTTTATACGTGATATTAATGTACCAAAGTTTGTCTTTTTTTATAAAGTTTGTTTGTCTTACCTTACCTTTACGGGTATTACTTACCTTACCTAAGTTTTAGTAGCAATAAATGTCTTTTTTTGTTTTATTAAGTGAATGCCACTGAATGCATAACAAGCGATAAGTACTAAGCTCTCTATCTCTCTCTTTCTCCGCTTTTTACGCAGCAAACAGAGGGCAACGGTGATTTGCTCAAGTTTAATGATGACATTAGGATCTTACCTGTTGAGGAGGCGGTGGGGGTGGGGCTTGCTGGTAATTCTGAAACAGAAAATGAACACATTATAATATTGTAACATGAAACATGTTTACACACTGCAAACTAAGCGTCGTACTTAGTTCTATAAATAACACACACAGAACGAACATCGACCTAGTTACAACATTTTTTTCTTAAGTGGGAATCGAACCCACGACCTCAGTTTTAGCAGTCAGGGAACTATTAAATGTTAAATGTTATTCCAATATACCAGATATAAAATCGTGAAACGTTCAGAGTACCTAAAGGTATTTTTTATCAACAAATAGTTAAACTTGAAGCCCATAGACTTAACTGTCAGTCAAAATGAAATCATTATTAACTTTTAACTATACAATAATGATTTACAGCACTCGTTTAATATAATGCTTGTAACAATTAAATAAGTAATAGACAATTACTGATAATTAAATACCTGTTTTAAAAGTTATAAAGATAGAGTTGTTTTTAATGTATTAACGTTTGTAAAATAGCTAATAAAGTATTTTTAAAGCTGTTTATATCTGTTCTTAAACTATAAGTATGTACTAAAACTATTTATATGAATCAATTTTTTTAAGCAAACTTTTATAAAATAAAAGTCAATAATTAAAACTTATTTCCTTAGGTATATATGTCATATTATCGAATCTTACTAATATTATAAACGCGAAAGTTTATAAGTATAGATATGTAGATGGAAGTTTGTGACTCTTTCACGCTCAAACGACTACATCAATTCTGATGAAATTTGGTTTAGAGTTAGTTGACGTTTGCAACTACATATATTCAAATTCCAAGCCGACGAAGCCGCAGGAATCATTTATGTTAATTACGAAATTAATCTCATCCACAGATTAACTTAAACGCGCAAAACATATTCTTGAAAAAGCATGTCCAATAATACTACTTCAGTAGTAACAAAGACGTGACAATTGAAGTAAAATTACTTTTAAATGTACAATAACATAACATTATTTAAAATGCTTAGAGTGCGAAACATATACTTTTATGCAAAACAGTTTAGGAAGGCAATTATTAGCATATTACTTAATGTGACATCATGGCATGGTTAAATAATTTATTCATAATGAGAACTCGTTTTAGAACTTCTTTGCAAAATAGGATTCGTATTTCCGATATTTTTTGTTATAGTTAAATGAGGTTAGGTTAAAGTAAAGTATTTAAATTATTCTATACCTTGTAAAATATAGCTTGATACCTGTGACATTACCGAACGTTTTATGAAGACAGCTACAACCCAAATTTTATTTTTAAAAGTTCAATTTTTTTAACATAAAAAAGGCGTTTGTGTATCAAAATAAAACGCATTTTTAAAAACAATCATGTAATTATAAAGATACCAGTAAAAGTATTAGTAATTTAAATAATATTTAATATTTCTTAAATAATTTTTGGTTCTTAGCTTACTTTATAAATGCACTTTGAAGAGCTCTAGGGACGTGCAAGTGACTGACAGATGATTATCGATAAAATAATACTATGAAAATTTCACTAGTATAAAATGTAGTTATTCAGTTTGGCAAAAATGGTTTCGCGTGCTGGAAACAAGCGGGCGCCATCGTTTTTGAGTCAGTACGAGTGCTGACGCGATGCAGACGCCTTGTATACGCTACCATTGTTTTGTTGATATTTGTGTTACTTTGTGTTACTATGGTGTTATTTGTGTTACTTTGTTTGGTGTTACCTTTTTTTTGTTTGCCAAAATGCCGAAAAGACAAAAAAAGACTGTTTTGAATAGTGAGTGTCGCGAATTTGTGATCCGTTCGCGCGATTATTTTGAATTCTTTTTGTTTTATTTCATTTCAATCAACTACAAATACATTTATTTTTAATTTACATCTTTACATTGACAATGACTACAATGTCACTTTTAATAAAACTCATGACGTCACAGACATCGATAAGCTACGCAACTCGCCTCCATCCCTAGTAATGTCATTCCTACAAACGTCACAGGTATCAAGCTATATTTTACAAGGTATAACTGTTGCCCGCGAGTTTGCTTTTGCGTATATCGGTTATAGCTGCTAACACATTACCCGCCTGTAAGGCAGTCGGTTAAATACTAGCCTACTTATGTGTTAATCCAAGGGTGTCAGATTACTACATACCAAATTTCATAAAATATGATCCAGTCGTTTGAGCGTGAAAGAGTCACAAACATCCATTTTAAATAAATATAAGATATACAAAATCTATATTAAACTGTCATCTATAAGACCTGTTGGTTTAGTGGTTAGTGGCTCAGACTGCCATACCAGAAGTCGTGGGTTCGATACCCATATCGAAACCACGACCTCTGGTATGGGACGAATGTTTGTGTGATGAGCACGATTTGTTTGAAGCAAATGTCTTGTGTCTGGGTGTAATTTATCTATAATATGTATGTATTTAGAAGTATACAAGTATATTTATCAGTTGTCTGGTACTCATAATACAAGCTCTGCTTAGTTTGAGACTTGATGACGTTGTGTGGAAGTCGTGGATTAAATAAAAATCGTTTCTTACGTCAGTCTACCATATACTCGTACTTGCAGCATATAAATTTAATTTGAAAACAAAAAGAAGTTTTACACATTAACTATCAGCAAATCGAATGTAACGTAATCTAAATGTTTAACATTCGACAAATTGTTTTAATTCGTAGATTTAAGGTTGAAAATTATTCTGCTTAAAGATTTTTCGCGCTGAAAACGTCGATCGAAACAAATTTTAGAATTCTACTAGCTGTTGCCCGCGACTTCGTTCGCAAAGAAAAATAGGGAAAATAAATAGATGTTAACCGATTCTCAGACCAACCATCACATTTCTGTATGTAAACAAATTTTGTTTTTTGTGGCACATATGGTAATGTTTGTCTACATTTTAAAATCACACACATTAATTCATTATAATATAATAACAAGCAAAATAGCAGTGTCTGTCTGTGTCTCTCTTTCACAAATAGTCCCAGGCAATAGGCATACATCATTCTGACTTGACAAATATGTATAGCTAACAGGACAAATATCATAAAATTAATTATGATGTGTTTTAAACACAAGGTTTTAAAACTTAAGTAACTTAACTAGTATTCTGTAACAGGATAATTCAGGATTTTTTTTTATAAAATTCATTTAGCCGTTTTTGAGAAACAATATATTGATGATACAAACATTTACATTTATTAAACAACTAGCGGTTGCCTGCGACTACACCCTATGACCTGCAAAACATTTCGTTCTTTTTAACCGACTGTGTCAGATGATATACAAAAAGTAGCCTATATGTTAATCCATGGAGTCAACTAACTCCATAACAATCATTTGTTCTGTATCTGGGTGTATTTTATCTATAATATTATGTATGTATTTAGAAATATATAAGTATGTTCAGTTGTGTAGTGTTCAAAACACAAGCTACTCTTGTATACTTAATTTGAGATTAAGTGGTGTCGTGCTAATGTTGAGAATTATTTGTTTTTTACCAAAATTTATCAAATTTCCTTGAGCTGTTTGAGTGTAAAGGAGTAACAAATGTCCATCTATCCAACTATACACATACTAACCTTCGAGTTTATAATATTAGTAGGATAGTAATTGGTGAGTTATTTTTGTAACTGTTATTACTAATTATTGTAAATGAATATTGGAAAGTTAATTAGATCATTAATTAAAAAGAAATTAAGTTCTGAAAATATTAATTGCATTAGATAATGTATCTTTTACTAACAGGTCTCCACCATAGCCATAAAAAAAGTCTTACTTCTGACTGTTTCTGAAATTACGTAATTTTTGTATATTGAAAAACTATTGTTATATTTTAGTCAATATGTATAACTTAACAAACTATATACTAAAACCTTCTTCGAAAACCACTTTATATACATTGGTGAAAACAGCATGAAAATGCTGAGATATATTATAAAAAGAAATTGTCATGTAACAGAGATAAATTTTATTCTTATTGCAGTATAAACTTTTTTCATTTCATATGACTAACTTCACTAAAAGGTGGTTGATATGGGAAACTCTCTATGTTTATTTTTCTTGACATTCAAGACATGCTACTTAGTATCGTATCTTGAATAAATAAATTTTGATTTTGACCTGACTCTATCTTCAGACCAATGTAAAACTTTTGTTGTTTGTCAACTGGCTTATATTTATTGCAATATAATCCCAAATTATTGTTAAAGAGTGATTCTTATTTACCTTTAAAGGTTTGTAAGTTAAATTAGTTTAATAATCTGAACAAGGAGAAACTGTACACAAAATATGTAGACTCATCTTGATAATTTTGCTGGATTTTCCATCATGTGTTTTTTAATTAGTATAAGCATATTATAATTATGTTAAGATAATTTACGTTTTTTTATCTCAGTTTAAGAACTTAAGCCTAAGATATTTTCTTTAACATATTAAATTCATAAAATACTTCAGAAATGTTCTTTTTATAAATTTTCATTCAAAAATGTGTGTCAAACATTTTACCAATTAAATTTTACATACTTTACTAAAACAGCCTATACTTTAGAAAACTTTAAAATGATCACTTTCTTACAATACAAACATATTTACCCAAACATATTCACTTAATATCATAAATATCATAATCATATTTACTTAACTTTTTAAAAACTTACTGACACAAGAAACTTTTGTTAGGCACTTCTTCACACATATGTCACTTTCACTTTTTAATTTCAGAAGCATGGTATGTAACATTCTGCCTATGATGAACCATGGGGTTATTTTTTTTTAATTGACTTACTTGGTAGTTCTGTGGCGGGACTCCAGGGGCTACTTTCTGCTGGTACTGCTGTGATATACTACACTGCAGAAGAGCAGCAAAGAATAAAAACCGCAACATTTTGATCTGAAAACAATAATTCACCACATTGAAACTAAAAGTCAACTAACGCATGTCAAAAAACCAATCAAACAACTTTTAAATTAACTTACTTCGACAGGCAAAGGCAAGTAGTAAAATTATGTATTCTTTTTTTTAACTTTTAATTCAGTGTACAGGGAATGTATGGAAAATTAATTTTACCTGTGAATGTAAACTTATGACGTGGAGTACAGGCGATAATATCCTTATCGAATTGTTTTATTGATAATGTAATTCAGTATTACTAGCGTATGTCGATGTGTTTCGCAAACGTTTTCAAAAAGATACCTGGCTGGGATTTACCTACACGTCACGTCATTACAGTTTTGACGTTGACATTTACGTTTCGTTTCACCAAACATAACATTTCAAATTTATCATAAAAAAAGCAATTTGTATAGTTTTATAAAAAATACTCTTGAATTTTTTAATAATATACATGAAATATGTTAAAAATATATGCAAGTCCTATTTAAATACTTTTATAAAAATAACAGTGTTACCAAGTAAAATGAATTATTTATTAAGGCCTTCACACATCTCATTCAAAAAAATGTTCATTCACTCAATGACGGAGGTCATTATGTGATTGAACGGCCTTAACTACATAAAATAATACTATTATAGTCCAACAAATCTAAGAAGTACCGTTTGACGTTTCATCATTTTCAAACCGAAACAACTTTGTTCATGCGTACAATACTCAGTTTCGACAACCTTTGTCATAAAACCATGAATTTAGAAAGATTTTATTATTGTATCTAAATATTTACAATTTTTAATATCCTAATTTAATTGAAAACTTTCAAACAAAGTAAAATAACACATATTTACATAGTAAATAATTTCTAATAGTTCTATTTTTGACCTCATTGCAAAGTCACGTAGTTAGGTCACTGCTTGTAGTGTTGTGACTCTTCAGATACACTTGTATGCGAAAAAATCGATTACATATACAAAAATCGAATGTATTACTTTCAAATTATCAATTGACGACACGTTACTGCGCGACCGCATTATGCACTTAATACATAGGTACCCTAAAATAAATTACGACTTCGACAGAAACGTACACTTTGATAATTTCATAGATAATCAACTAGTCATTAATTTAAATGACGATGATGACGAAGACGATGACGATTCTAGTACTAGTAGTGTATACATAAAATATCCTAAACATAACTTTTATTTCATTATGACAATTGATCTCTTAAAATTCGGATGTTATAGTAATCGATCTCATAAAAATCGGATATTATAGTAATCGATTTTTTTACTCCCAACCCTATTATCCTATTTGTCATAACTGTCAAACGGTACTTCTTAGATTTGTTAGACTATATAGTCCAACAAATCTAAGAAGTACCGTTTGACGTTTCATCATTTTCAAACCGAAACAACTTTGTTCATGCGTACAATACTCAGTTTCGACAACCTTTGTCATAAAACCATGAATTTAGAAAGATTTTATTATTGTATCTAAAAATGTACAATTTTTAATATCCTAATTTAATTGAAAACTTTCAAACAAAGCAAAATAACACATATTTACATAGTAAATAATTTCTAATAGTTCTATTTTTGACCTCATTGCAAAGTCACGTAGTTAGGTCCCTGCTTGTAGTGTTGTGACTCTTCAGATACACTTGTATGCAAAAAAATCGATTACATATATGAAAAATCGAATGTATTACTTTCAAATTATCAATTGACGACACGTTACTGCGCAACCGTATTATGCACTTAATATATAGGTACCCTAAAATAAATTACGACTTTGACAGAGACGTACACTTTGATAATTTCATATATAATCAACTAGTCATTAATTTAAATGACGATGACGATGACGATTTTAGTACTAGTAGTGTATAAATAAAATATCCTAAACATAACTTTTATTTCATTATGACAATTGATCTCTTAAAATTTGGATATTATAGTAATCGATCTCATAAAAATCGGATATTATAGTAATCGATTTTTTTACTTCCAGCCCTATTATCCTATTTGTCATAACTGTCAAACGGTACTTCTTAGATTTGTTGGACTATAATGACTATAGGATTAGAATAAATGAAACAACAATATCGAAATAAATACATCAAAGAGTTTAATAGACACATACAGATAACTTATTTTTACAGACGTTTTTGGTATACTTAGGCAGAAAAATAGTTTTGTTCTCGTTAATAAGCAGGTTGTACGGGAATTTTGATTTGAGTTGTGTTATACCAATATTTTTGTAAGTATCAAAATGTTTTATCAAAAGTCATTAATGTTGTTTTTTTTCTCGAAATCCTGTCTATTGTAACAATTTTTGTTTTTTTTTTGTCTCGAAAAGTTTGATATGAATTTTAAATTGACTATTTTCTAATGTTATTACTGTCAGTTGAATTTTTTTCTTTGTGTTTCGAAATCTTGTCTATTGCATTGTTTTTTCTTGTTTTTTTCAAAATGGTAATGTGAATTTTTCGTTAACTATTTTCTAATTAGGCCTTTTGCTAGTACTGTGGTTGTTGTTGTATAAGTAATACCAAAAATTGGGGCCAAGTGTTATCACTAATTGAATTCTAATAGGCGGAGGACAGGAATACAAAGCGAGCTACAAAAATCTTTCGGCACGTGGATCATAGATGACATTAACATGAGGGCGTTTGTGCCCATATTCACAACAAGAATCAACTCAACTGTCAAAAGTGACAGTTTTTCATATAAGACGGCATTAGTTCCAATTTCAAACACGACCAAAAGATCCTTGTACCACTACACAAGAATTAAAAAAAAAAAGACGAAGGAAACAGACATTCAGCTTCAGAAGAATTTAGAAGCATTTGAACTCCCCGTTCGGGGTCTCCAGTCCAGCAAAAAAGTCCACATTCAATGGGTTGCTGCACTTGCTGTAAGGATACTCCTCCTGGGTCCCTTCCTTGAGGTCCTTAAGCTCCTCCTCTTGACCCATCTTGTAAAACTGGCAAGCATAATCAAAGACAGGTATCGGACGCATCAGGTTAATTTTTCGGCAAATATTCACCATTTCAAGGAGCTTTCCCATCCTTGTATAGCATTTTGCAGCCATGTAGAGATTCGAGATTATAAACTCATGCCATTTCTTCTCGAAATCCGGTGTCTTCGGCTTGTAATAGTCGCCGCGCAAAGATATCTTGTACACCATTAGGAAGCAGTCAGAAGCTTTCGAGAAGTTTTTTACGGAATAGAAACGATATCCAAGCTTGTTGAGGCGAACTAATTCGAGAAAGCCGATTGTAGTTGCCATGGTGATCTGTAAACAAAATATTTGTTTTTAACACATGAAATCTATCTATATGTTATAAACTAGCTGTGCCTGTAACATCGTAGGCGTGGAATTTAATGTTAATTAGTTTTTTTTTTAATTGAAAGTTCTTTTTTTGTAGATTAAAAGTATCCTAGTTACTCCTTATTACAACAGCTATCTGCCAAAAACAGTTCCATTATAATTCGGTCTAGCTATTTCAGAGATTAGCGAGAACACAGACTGATATAGCAGTCACGACAACTAACTGCTAGACCAACAGGCCTGTCGTGCTTGCATTAAAGTTTAATAAACCACGTAATGACTTGTATGAAAGGAACGTGTGGAAGAAGAAGTCATGCTGCGCCGACCCCAAATAATAATTGGGATAAGGGCAGGAGAATGATGTAATAAACTTGTATATTGTACACGAAAACATATTGAAAAAAAAACTTAAAAACTAAATACAAATGCTTGTATTCGTTGAGCATAGGTCTCTATAGTCACATGAGTTTTAGATATAACTGACTCTTCATAAATTGCATAAATAGTCATTACAAAGCTGTTCTGTAACATTGCCGAAATCGGAACTATAACAATGCCGTCATATATGAAAAATCATCACTTTTGACAGACAATCGCGTTGAATGTTATTGCGAATTTGCACACTGACGCCCTCATGTTAATGTCATCCACGTGCCGAAAGATCCTTGTAGCTCTATACACAGCATGTAAGTAAATTACACTATAATGACTATAATTGAATAAATTACGACATTTGTCAGTTATTGTAGTTGTCATATGTCTAGTGTACACAATAGATAATACAAATCACGTTGCGATTGCATGGCTTTTGTTAAATATACATGCAACTAGTATGAAAGAGAGTCTCTTTACCTCTATGTATGCTTAGATTCTTAAAACTACGGTATAGATTTTGATGCATATTTTTGATAAATAGCATGTTTCAAGAGAAAGGTATAGGTATATATTTCTACATTAATATTGCTACCATACGAAGATTCGCGCAGGTTGCTAGTCCTACTATGTTGTTACTCCATACGTCATTACATAACTATCACATTTGCAGACCTGTCTACCAACTTCATAATATTTGAGTTAACTATCCTTACGTTTGTCTTTTAAAATGGATAAGCCCGTCACACATGCTCATTATTGCAACTAAAAACCAGGATTTAAAATGATAGCCAACAAGAACCAGAGAGATACTTAAGCTGTATTCAGAAACGTTGCCGTGCCCTACGGGGTCCATACTGTACTATGTTATATTATGTAACACCTTTTAAACATGGAGAGCTATAAAAGTATTGAGTATTGAAACAATTGACTGTTTTAGAACGCGCAACGAAATAAATGAGAAACAGTCTTTAAAATATGTTCATGGCAGGAGAGATTAAAAAAAAATCTAGCTGTCACCAATGGTTTACTTTACAAAGTAGTATTCACAAATTAAATAAGGCTTATGCAATAATAATAAAAAGTTTTCACTCTCTTAAAGGTCAGCATTTTCATATTAGAAACTACCAAAAAAGATCGAACGGCCCAACGGATTCTTTTAAATCGGCCTTTTGTATAAACCACCAAATTTAAAAACTCGACCGATAATCAAACCAACGGTTTTTGGGACAAGCACTTGCACAAAATATTTATATAGAAAACTTTAACTTTTGGATTAAGTTACAACTATTTAAATTTACCTATTCTTTATCAAAAATTGTTTTAATAAAGCTAAAGTTCAATGCTGAATATCTAGCATATAAAAATAAAATAATGTACACTAACCTTAAATAACAGAACTTAAAAGAAAGGACCACTACAAAAACTCGAAATCTACTAATCACCACACTTGTGGCTTGCTCAGAATACAAACAAACTCTGATAGAAATCTCTTTAATGACCCGACAACAGCTATTTTCCTCAACGCAAAATCATATCATAAAAAAAAAAACAATAAAAAAAGTTTAGGTACGTACCAGGCAAGCAAAAATGCCGCGCAAATGAAGTTAAACAAACTCGAACAGCTGTTACTGCACCTAAAAAGTTAAGAAAAAAAAGGTTAATTAATTAAAAAGGAAACTACATGATAATGAAAAAGTAAAACTAGAAATCAATCCGATATTCTTATAAGTTATTAATAGATGGGGAAGAGGGATGTGGCGAGTACGCATGCGCCAATTTCGGATCAATAATTTCTTAGGCTGACCGCCCACTGAGCAAAAATTCCTGTAACCCCTTTCGCAATAAAAAATAAACGTGACACACAACGTGATTAGCAACCCTTCCCGCCTTAAAATACTTTATGATGTTGGCTCAATTAATTTTTAATGTGTCATGGCGCCCGAAATGAGGTTCTAATCCAATTTTTCAGAAATAAGGCTTTATCCTAATTGCCGATAGCGATGTCTTAGCGATTTTCTTGCCTACCCGCCTAAGCGATTTTGCTATGCTATTTTTAGTTTCCGATGAAATTTTGCGAAATGAAAAAAAATCAATCGATAATTTTAATTGAGACCTTTAAAATTTTAAAAATCCCTGAATAAAAACCGATATTTTAAAAGAAAATTCGTTAAACTTCCTGTTTTCCGTCTAAATGTTATAATAATTTTAATTAAAAACCAATTCAAAAAATATATATCGCCCATACGACACCGCGCCCAAATTTCCCGGAAAATTCTAAATTTAAACACATTTAAAATTCACTTCACTATCGACGCATAATGCACTTGAGTACTCACAATCTACGCAAATTACATAAAATATGTACAAAAAGATGTCTAAAATAATAATTAAAATAAATACCTAAAATATTGAGCTAGACTCACCTGCAGGCCGTGTGCCAAGCTATTAAATCAGGACAGATAGGAAATTGATAGGACTACAGTGACCGAATGAATTATGACATGCACTTTCTAGCCTTTAGACGTCGTAAAAAAATATAAAATGTCATTCGATCTTCAATTCGGTTTTCAAATTTTGGCGCTTAGAAAGAAATTAGTTTTAATATTGTTACACATTGTGTGTAAATGAAATGAAATGCAGTTTCATATGCATTTTTGTATTTACAAAGAAATATTACTACAAATGTATATTTTAAAATTATCTTCTTATTAAATTTTGTGTGTAAATACACGTTTATTTTTTTAGAGAAGCTTTTTAATTAAGTTAAACATGTCTGAAAAGAAATTCCGGTTTGAAACTATTTTCGCGCCATTTTTCCGGAGTCATCAGCTGATAAGCTCTGAAACTTTTATGGAAATTAGTTAGCCTAATTAAATGTTAATATATTATTAAAAGTAACATTTAAATTACGCTTAAATTATTTCGTTGAGATAAAAGTTCGCTAAGTAAATACGAACACGTTATTCGTTTTAATTACTGTTTTGCTTAAATTGTTTGATTCAGAATTTAAATCTTACAAAATAGGATGGACTTTCCATAATTATTTAAATAGACCTTAATTAGCAAATAAAAAAAATACTTTCGATAAAAAAAACAGAGCCTCTTTAATTGATGTGTGATTATTATGTTGTGTTTTTTTACCTGTTTTTTTTTTGTGTAAATGAAGTGTAAAATAAAATGAAAACGATTATTTCCTTAATTTGTTTATGTTTTATTCTCTTAAGCCTTGGAAGCCTTTCCTAGCTGTGGAATATTTAGATAGATACAAAGATATTTCAAATTTTTGTACATTAAGCTAAAAGCTAATCCAAATTGTTAATTTTAATGATTTAAAGCTCAACTTTTTGTTTTGATAACCGCTAAGCTTCGAAAGCTGAGCAAAAATCGCTGACATTAGGAATCCACACTATCACATTATCATATCATAAATCTCCCTATTCAATGTCAAATAAGAAAGGCCATAAAATTTGCATCAAATCGACAACCTGTAGGTCTGGCAATACTAACTACAATTTATCATTCGTTCAGAGTGAATGATGAAATATCTTAAAATGCAAGAAGGCTATATATGTAAATATCTATTTGAAATCAGTAAAATAAATAAAATTAATTTATTTACGCTTTAGTATGTTTGTTTTTAAGATAATAATACCAGATACTTATCATGAGATATTTAGGGGGTGATATAATATATTGAAAACAACGTCGATTACCAATAAATTTCTTCATCCCGACTCGTATTCGGGTTAGAAAATAAATAAATTACGAATTTATCATAATACGCAGCCTGATTCATGTATTATTCGTATTGTTTACCGAAAAGCAAAGCTTTTTTTGCTTCTTCTTGGAACCATTATTGTTATAAAATATTTTCTATAATAAGTTTTATAGTAACATATTTAAGAGAAAGAATAATAATAACAAATAATTTTCAAGAATCGAAGAGAAAAGACGTTTATAAAAATAAGACGCAAGACAATTTTATTCACGCGACAATAGGCAGTATGGTGAAAGACTCAAGCCTGACCCAAAAAAAAAAAGCTACCTGTCAATGTCAAATCCGTTAGATATTTTTTGGAAAGCAGCGCGGTATTCGCTGTGAACTTGAAATATTAATTTATAATAAATAAATAAAAGTTTTTTAGTATCTAATAGTATGGAGGAAGTATTTAAAGACCCCGTGCAGCTGACCAAAGCAATAAATATTAGGTAATGTATTTGTTATAACGATAAACAACTACGTTTGATTCAAAATAAATGCTGGGTCAGCGAAAAAGTTTTGAAAACAATTCAATCTTGAAAGAAATTTGAATTAGAATTCCTAAATAATGGTAGAGGAAACTTTTTTGTTTATTTTCGGACCACAAAATACTGTGTATCTCTAAACAATTAATTGTTTTCGTTTTTTTTGTTTATGATTGTGCCTTGAGTTATTTTTTTTATTGAGTTTCTTTTGTAGCTTTAATAATTTTCGAAGAATTGTGTTTATCAGTTTGTTATAATATAATAATACATTGTTATTATCATATTACACTGTCAAGTAACAATAAAGTTATGATACTCTTGTATTGATAACACAGTGTCAATTTTTTATTTTACTTACAATGTAGATATAATGTTTTTGGGCTAATCTAACGTAATATAAAGTAATGGCTTTATGTGTACAAGTTATTTTCTTTCCCCATTACTGCTTAATGCTTAAACTGATTCTAATAAGAATCTGGTTTTTATTTGTAACTATACTTCCACCTATTCATATGTGTTTACAAATGTTATATGTAATATCCTACCAACATGACACTGATGCTTGAAGTTTAATAAACATGTTTCTCATTTGTTGTATATCTATTTAGTATTTTTACTGGCCTGTATAAGATCCCACTGTTGGGCAAAGATCTCTCCCTTTTTATAAACCTTCGTCTATTCCTGGCACTTGTGTGATAAGATCACCTTTGCCAGGTAAACCATTTGAAACTTATGTTTTATAAGACTCAAACAGATGGATGTATGTAAATATATCCATCTGTTTGAGCAAGAAAGAGTTACAAACATTCCTTCATCCTTACATCTTTCACATTCATGATATTAGTAGTATAATTAGTCTATTAATTAACATAATTATTTTTCTATTTGCAGAGAACTCATGGAGAAATCTTCCGGAGAGTTCCAGATAGATCTGGACTTCAAGAAGAACAAGAATGGTATGATGTTTAACACTGACGATGATTTATATCCCGATATGAATGAGGATGATGATGACAGGTAAATTTTATTTAACTAAAAACTATGTGAAGCTATAGATGTAATCTCTGCCTACCCCCAAGGGAAAGAGGCGTGACATTTATGTATGTATGTATGTATGTATGTAAAAACTATATATCGTTAACATCTTGGTACTTGGTCCCTTCCCACAGCACCATATTCTAGTCTCAAATTAAGTATATGATAGTACTTGTAATGAGTACTAGACGACTGATACAAACTTACTTTATAACCGACTGCATCAGAGGTAATGATTTTGCTGCTAAATCCGATATATTCACGGATGAAGTTGCAGGTTATGGCCAGTAGCTTTTAAATATAATGATTCCACTGTTTTGACAGCACGGTTAGCCGAGTGGTATAGGCCACCATGCCAATTACAACTACGCGACGTGTCGTGGTTTCAATCCTCGCGTAAAACAAGATAGTGCGATCTATAAATGCTTGTTGTGAGTCTGGGTGTGTTTGTGCATGTGAATTAAATGTCTCTGATATCCTCCATGACAATGCTTCCTTGTTAAATTCCTTAGTGTGGGAGTCGTTTTTAAAACATAATTTTTTTATAGTTTTTATCAACCTAGAACATTGATTTATCTGGCATGGTTCCTACCTTACCATATTGTCATAATGTAAAAGAAAGACTGCGTGCTGCTGTGGAGTTTGGTGCGCCATTTCTTCTCCCGTAGCGCTGATGGGGTGCTGTCTCTTATAGTTTTGACATTCAAAAAGTGCTACATTGTAGCCTAATTTGAATAAACGAATTTTGATTTCGATTTTGATCAACATCATGTTTCTAATTACAGTGACACAGAAAACACACTCAAATGTATAGAAGAAACAGCTGAGAAGAAGCTGTTATCCTCACCGGAGTACCATTCCTTCGAGCAGCTAGCACCTAAGATGATAGACTGCCTGGCTAGCGGAGATGTTAAGCTGCTCATCATTGAGGAAGGTGAGTCAATAATAATGTCTCCTGACTGATTTCTGCCACAGAGGCTAGTTTTACTATGACACCAGCCAGCGAAGAGCATATTACAGTGCACAAGCGTGTGCGAACACAGGTGCACTCTCTGTTCCTTTACTCTCAAAGCGCGACGGGACGGCAATCCGACACAACCGGAGAGAGATCAGGCGCAGGATACAAAAAATGTGGGTTGTGCGCCTGATCACTTGAGTGCACCTGTATTTGCGCACACGCTTATGCGCAAACACTATAATACTAGCGTCCCGCGTAGCTGGCTGCTGTCATAGTAACACTAGCCGCCGTGGCCGAGGACAGTATTATTATAGTGAATGGTGCGTTGAGCCAAGAGTAAGAATTTCGAGTTCTGTCGGAGGTTTGAATTTATTCATTGTATTATTAAGATTTAACATCGTTTGTCAGTTTAGTTTAATCAGGCTTACCTAGAGTTACAAGGTGGCCTCGGCGTGGGTCAAGTCATTCGAGTTTCGCTCTAGTTACCAAAAAAAAAAGGCTCCATGAAGTAACCTAATGTTTTGTCTACAGGTGATGGCCCATTAGTGCCAGCTGATGCAGAGGTGACTCTCCACTATGCCGCGTATTACGAACGTGCTAACATACCTTTCGATTCTACCCTTACAATGAACAGAGGGGAGCCACTTGTGAGTATATTGCTTAACGTAATTATCATCATCTTCCTACCCTCATCCCATTTTACTTGGCGTCGGCGCGACACGTTTTTTTTTTCCATTATCCCCTATCAGACGACACACTATCTTTACTCCTTTTTCATTCATATCGTTCCTTACACAATCCATGAAATCCTTTTTTGAAAGCGGTTATTTTTATAATTTTGTTTCTAATATAATTATGTCCTCATGCCTTTATCGTATAGAGAGAGGTTGACATCCAAAAAATAAAAAACGATCTACTCGCCGTCATTTTTTTAATTAAATATTTATTTATGCTTCTCATACAAATAATGAACAATGGCCGACTTAATGCCTGAGGCATTCTATAAAAAAGGGTCAGGTCAGGAGTACCCTAAACCGACGGGCGTGTATGAAGCGACTGATGAATGTGGATGAAGCTAAAGTGGTATGCCAGGATCGTAGCAAATGGAAAGATGTGATCTATGTATGTATGTATGCATTCTATAACAGTAAATACTTAAGTACAAATTTTCCCACAGCGCATCCGCCTAGGTGTCGGCAAAATGCTAACCGGCCTCGAAATAGGCCTCACTCACGTCAAAGGTCCCGCCGCACGTTTCCACCTACTCTTACAACCAATAGTAGCTTGGGGACCGCGTGGGGCCCCGCCGAGAGTTCGCCCCGAGCCTGTTCTGTTCGTCATCACATTATACGATGTCAGATGTGTGCATGCTGCTGAAAGGTGAGTAATATACTAGTGTAACTATGTAGCCTTTTTACCGTTTAGATACCGTGCAGTTCCCGGTGCGAATAGGGCTGACCCATATCGACCAATGGGTGTCGTAAGAGGCGACTAAGGGAAACTACGACCCGGTGCACACCACCTAGCACCTCGGGTCAACCTCCTGGTGGGGAGTAAACCAGCAACAGCATTCCTAAGGAGGGTTGGCGTCAGGCAGGCGGCCGGCCGTAAAATACAGCCAAAACTTAAGCAGCATGAGTAAAGACTTGCTGCGCCGACCCCAAATAATAATTGGGAGAAGGGCAGGGGAATGATGAACTGTGTAGCCTTTTTTTCATCATCATCAAATGACACCCCGCCCGCTGTGGGTGCAGCGGGAGGGAGTGTCAGACTGTTACTGACTAAAACCCACTATGCTCCTCCTGGAGCTCTTTGGGTAGGTAAAGGGCCTTAAGCATGTTAAAGGCCTTAAGCCGGTTAGGGGTCTCAAGCATTTCAAGGATGGCACAACACTAGCTTTGCCGAAGCGAAAAGCATCTAAAAGGCTTAATGCATGCAATGGTCTCGACCCGATCAAAAGCCTCAGACACGTTAAGGGTCTTGGGCATGACAAAAGCTTCACGTAAAGCTAGGGCAGCTAAAAGGCCTCAAGCATGGCAGAGCCCTTAAGCCTGATAAAGGCCGTATTTACATCTCACAGCCAAATTCACCTCTTACAGCGGGCAGTACGTTGAATCCCTATGTATAATAATTGAATATTTATAGTAATTGGATATGGTAAGACTTGCGTTACTCTGGCGCGTAAAATTTACACCATTCTACACGTATCAACAAATCCTTTCATATTTTTCAGGTTCAACGACCTACCAATGGCTGAGCAAGCAAAATTCGAAGTTACAACGAAAACTATAAAAGACATTCGTGCTGAAGCGAAAGATCTATTTAACAGGCAAAAATATATCAGGGCCATTAGAAGTTACCAACAAGCTATGTCTGTTTTATCTCTCTCGAGACCAGAAAACGCCACAGAGGAAGCCGAAATCAAAGATTTAAAAGTCAAAATATATGTAAACTTAGCTATCTGTTACTATAAAATAAATAAACCGAAATATGTAATAGGTATGTGCGAAAATATTGACCGCCATATCGATATTAATAAACATTGCAAAGGTATCTTTTATTACGGTCGAGGCTACGAACTATTAGGTAAAATAGATGAAGCGATATCTTGTTATAAAAAAGCATTAAAATTAGAACCAAAAAATAAAGAGATTGGTAAGGTTTTGTCGGATTTAGATGCTAGGAATAAACAGTCGGCCATTACTGAAAAGTCAATGTGGAAAAAGGCGCTAAACAATGACGTTGAAGAAAAAAAAGTAGTCTATAATGTCGATGATGATTTCAAAGATGGCGTCGTTGACATGTGTCAAGATTTGGCGGGAAGGGAAGATTACGCGAAGTTTGATTTGCCATTAGGTTTGACTAAAGATGAGCTGGTTTGTATTAAATCTGTGACTAGTCAGTTTAATTGTTTAGTTGTACAAGAAGATGGCGAGGGTAAGAGAAAAAAGGTGTCGATAGTTAAAAAGGTTATGAATTAATTCATATTATAGAGCTACAAGGATCTTTTGGCACGTGGATGACATTAACATGAGGGCGTTGTTGTGCATTCGCAAGTATCAACTCAACTGTCTGTCAAAAGTGATGGTTTTTCTTATATGACGGCATTAGTTCCGATTTCGGCCGCGTGACAAAAAATCCTTGTAGCACGATAACTCTTTTTTATGTACAATCTGAATTCAATGTTTAACCCGCCCGTAGCCCTCTGACGTGGCGACACACACGCGAAACATTCTCAGGTGTGCTGGTTTCCTCACGATGTATTCCTTCACCGTTTTTAGCACTTGAAAATTACTTTGTATTGTTATACACACATAAATTGGAAGACTTATATGCCAGGAATAGCATATAAGTCTTCAAATGGACTGGACTGTTGATCTAGTGGTTAGTGGCCCTGACTGCTATACCGGAGGTCGTGGTGTCGATTCCAACCTGGCACAAATGTTTGTGTCATGAGCACACAATCATTTGTTCTGCGTCTGGATTTGATTTATCTATTACATGTAAGTATTTATAAGTATGTTTCTCAATTGCCTAGTACTCATAATACAAGCTCTGTTCAGCTTGAGACTAGATGATGTTGTGTAAAAGTCGTGGAATATTGTTATTATTATACCTATGACTTGAATTGGCAGTCTAGAGAAAGTCACAGAAAGAGCCACTACTACAATTATTCTATATTTTTAAGAAATAATCTTTAGACATATTTTTATATTGTAATTAGACAAGACTGTTTTATAACATTTTTTACTAATTTACTGTTTATTTTTATTGTTATATCTAATTTTAGCAAAGCTTATTTAGTAAAACTACATACTTTATTTAGTTTATACTTTATACTTTTATACTTTATTTAGTTTTAAGTATTGCTTATAAGCAGCTTATTTACTAGAAATAAGACTTAGTTGTACATACATACATACGAATCATATATTTTTGACAAATAATTCTCCCGGAAACATTTTGTTTGAAAATTCCCTATGTTATCATCATCTTTCTGCCCTTATCCCAGTTGTCACTTGGGGTCGGTGCAACACGTCTTCTAGACATGTTGCTTAAAGTTTTGGCTATGGTTTTATAGTCTGCCGCCTGCCTGACACTAACCCTCTTTGGGAATGCGATTGTTGGTTGTTTACCCGCCACCATTCGGGTGACCCAAGGTGCTTGGTACAGGGCACTAGGTCGCCTTTTACGACACCCAGTGGAGGATATGGGGTGGTGCTATTCTTTATATCCGAACACCACACAAAATTCCCTATGCTAATTCCTTGTTAAACAATTCTGTACTTTAATTGTATAGTTTTAAAATATATTTTCATTTACCAAATCCTAAACTCGCTAGCCTGTGTTAGCTAGCGCTAGCCTCGTTGGTGTAAGTTTAAATGCTCTTGTGGCTATAAACTAAATATTTTACATATTTATAATTGTCTAGCAACGTGCCACAACATCATACGGGTGCAATACTGATACATTATACATATTTGACGGGCCTGTTGGTCTAGTGGTTAGTGACCCTGACTGCTGAGCCGGAGGTCGTGGGTTCGATTCCCACCCAGGACAAATGTTTGTGTGATGAGCACGATCATTTGTTCTATGTCTGGGTGTAATTTATCTATTATATGTGTGTATCTAAAAATATTAAAGTATGTTTATCAGTTGTCTAGTACTCATAACACAAGTTACTATCGTATACATAATTTGAGACTAGATGGCGTTGTGTGAATGTTGAGGAATATTTATATTTATATATAAACCTTCCTCTTAAAACATTCTATCTTTAAAAAAGCCGGCATCAAAATCCATTGCGTAGTTTTAGTAATCTTGATATGCAAACAGACAGACACGTGGATGCGGCTGTTTTATACTATGTAGTAATTTACCTATGTATCCCAAGTATTTAGTTTACGAACCGTTACGAACCTCTATGAGTGTGTATAGCGGTATTCGTGCTCAGACTATACAAGCTAGCTAGCTACAAGGATCTTTTGTCACGTGGATGACATTAACATGAGGGCGTTGGTGTGTTACCGCAAGCATCAACTCAACTGTCAGTCAAAAGTGATAGTTTTTTGTATATGACGGCATTAGTTCCGATTTCGGCCGCGTGACAAAAGATTCTTGTAGCACTGTAAACGTGGAAGTTATTCCAGACCTGCGTTGTCTCGCGTATGAAAGACTTTAGGTATGTATGATCTTGTATACAAGTGTAAGTTTAAGAAATGTGTGCCTTATAGAATTAGTTTTTTTTAATTTTTATCAAAATTATATTCTTGATAGACAATTCTTTCTTTTTTTGTTTTATTTATCCTGTTATTTATTATTAAGTATCATTGATTTATAACACAGTAACAAACAGAAGCTATACTAAACAAACTAAACTTGTGTGACAATTTTTTTTTTCGCGAACATGTCGCGGGCCACAGTATACATTAAAAAAGATGTCATCATCCCTATTATAAAAAAAATAGCAAAACACGATCAATGCGATCTATTCCCGTATTGAGAATCGAACCTGGGCCTACAGGCTGACAGCCTAATTATAATATGAAGCTCAAGCAGTAGTATCGGAAAGGAAATACAGGAAGATTTACTAGAGAAAGAGAGGGGACGCTATCAAAAAAATCGAGACAGTTGTGCCACTGCTGAGCAAAGGCCCCCCCCCCCCCCTCTAAATCCTTCCACATTTGTGTCTTGCGGCACCTCGCATAAGTCCTCGCGGTATATGTTCAATTCCTCCCGCCTCCGCTGCAAACAAGAAACTTATAAAATACTCGTTTCGTAAGTCAGTTGTGCCCCGGAAAAGGTAAGTTCCATATTATACCACGTTATACTATGTATCACTTTTCAGTGGTCGAACTAATTTGAGAGTCTTTGCAACAAAAATAAACGACAAAATATAATAAGGTTTTAATTTCAATAATACTAAATAATTTTAACTTGATGTCAATTTTTTTGCAAAAAAAAAAAACAGTCGGTAACTACGTTATGAATAAATTATGCTTCTGTGGTCAGTAAAAGTAGAAATTATGGGAAATCCCCTTCACTGACAATTTTAATAACGGTCAGTAATCTGTGGTAATATACTCATAATCGAGCTATATTTAAAAATAATTAATGAGCAATGAGGTTTACCATTAAAAAGTGTGAATTCAAGTTTCAGCAACAAAATTACTTTAAAATTGAAGTTTTAGTGCCTAAACAAACGAAAACTTACTATAAAATGATTTGCATCAATAATTTTTGTTTAATATTGTATTGAAAGTTTAGTTTGCAAGTATAATGCCATTTTGAGATAAAAATTTGATGTTTTATAAATAGGCTGTATTGGTCTAAACCTTTACTTACAGAAAACAAAACGCGTTTCCTATATTGTCACAGTTGTCAAATACGGCTTTTTGAAACGATTGTTGTAATTTTGTAATGCGTGGTTTCGAGCTTACGACTTTCTAAATTAATTATAATATTATTAAAAATATTTCTCTAACTTTAATTCTTCTAGTAAACTACTGAATATACAATACAAGTAAGTTATACACATATTATCAAAACTTAAGTCAGTTATATGTTTATTGCGTTAAATCAGCACTTTTCGTTAAAACTCAGTCGTTTTTGCCCAGACATAGTGGGTATAGATACTCTTTGCTTCTTAGCAATAAGGGTTATTGTAAATTAAACTTCCAGACTACAACAATGTAAAGTCCATTCGACAATTTTTTTATCGTTATTTTTGTTTGAACGGTACTTAATATTAATTTCTTAATTTAATAATCATATTTGTTAATAATAGTCTGTTTTATACTGATAATCAAGCTACATTTTAGTCAAAATTCCTTCCTGTGGTCAGTGGGTCATCTTAGGGGCAGAGTGTAGGAGTTGGAGTATATGCTTAGGGGCACTATGAGAAGCAAAGAAAAACGAAAAAAAAAAAAATCTAAAGAAAAAAAAATTTGGACTTAAAATATTTTTGAGCAAAAAAAAAAAAAAAGTTTTATGTTTCTTTTTTTTTAATGTTCGGGTCAATGATGTCCATAGAAACCATTTAGCCTCCGAGAACCATGTGTCTACGACGCACCATTTGCGAGAAACGAGCCTTCAAAGTTTTTGTGTTTTTTATAAAACGGGTTATATCTCGAAAACAATCACTCGGATGAAAAGCTTTTCAGGAAATGAATTGTTGCCATGGCCTAGAAGCATGCGCTCATATCATAGAAATCGAGATTAAGCGGAATTTAAAATTCACAAACCAAAAAAATTCTAAGTCCCGAAATCTTCAGCTTGCGTATCCTTGGGGGCAAATGACTTAGTAAATTTTCAGAGTTTTTTTTTTTATGGAAATTCGTACATTTCTCTGCAGCGGATGATTGACCATGTCCGTAGAAACTATTCAAGCTCAGAGAACCATGTGTCTACGACGCACCGTTTTCGAGATATAACCCGTTTTATAAAAAAACACAAAAACTTTGAAGGCTCGTTCCTCGAAAACGGTGCGTCGTAGACACATGGTTCTCTGAGGCTAAATGGTTTCTATGGATATGGTTAATCGTATGCTGCAGAGAAATGTACGAAAATCTATTTAAAAAAAAAAACTTCGAAAATATGACTAAGTTAAAAAGAAATCCAGGTCAAATAAATTGGAAACGGTGCAAGATAGCCCCATGCTCTTCTGAGGTAAAATGATTTATACTGTCATCCCTGACCCAACGCTGCATAACAATGTACAGTTCTATGAAAAAATAAAAAACGAATAAATTTTCTAAGTCCTCGCTCCATAGCGCCCCTAAGGCTACACTCCAACCCTTCCTGTGGTATTGAAACTACAATTTTATTAATTTCGCCATTTTTTTATTGAACAAGAGGGTCTTTGTTTAACGCGGTTTAGAACGTGCCTCGTTTCAACTGCTATGAAACAATGTGCAAATAGGATCATTTATAACTTTTACACGTCAATTTCAAAATACAAAAAAGAAAAATGCTTTCTGGAGTTGATTGGCTTTCCTGAGAGAAAAAGTCGAAAAAACAATTCAGATTCATTCAGTTCAAAAATAGTTCAGAGTTCAGACGATGTAATATTTCCGTTTTCGTGTAATCAATTGCCGTGTCTTGAAACAGGTGAAACAAAGAACTTAAAAATTAGTTTTATAATAAACTAGAGACTCTTTGCGTAGGTGCAATACTGGTGTATTATACATACAAACCTTCCTCTTAGAACTATTATAAATCCTTATCAAAATGCAGTGTGTAGTTATAAAGATCTAAGCAATGTTGTTTCTTACTCTTTGTCACTACAAATACAAACATACTACAAAACAAAATTGCTATTCCCTATAGCAACTTTGTTCTATACTATGTAGTGAGTCTTGGTACTTGGTGATGGGCACCATTTATCCCCATGTAGACTCCGGTGGGCCGTTGTGCGTGTAGTGGTGTTAGGGGTGGTCAGTCCAGTCAGCGCAACACCTGCCAGAAGCGCAGAAGTATCCTGGGACGTCCACAGGCCTCCGAAAGAAAGCTCGATGTGCCAAATGTTTCAGCATGGGAGTGGTTAACTACCGTGCTGAAACATTTGGATTGAAACATTCCAGGATAACATGAGCGTCTGATTCTTCATGTTCTAAACAGCATATTCTAATGCAGTCTTTCTATTTTCCAGGCAAAATGGACCCGAAACCAAATGACCTGATGACGTGCCCTTATAACATGGCTCACCAAGTTGAGCAATATAGGATGCACATCCATCTACAGAAGTGTCGGAAACAGCATCCAGATTCCAAGAAGGTCCCATGCCCTTTTGATGCGACACACATAGTAAATGATGTTGAATTGGATGTAAGTATCCTTCTAATATTAGGTCGGGAAAAAAGTCTTTTCGCATTATAGTATGTATGAACTTGTAATAAAATCTTTTTGGCTATAGTATTTGTATCTGGCTGGTTTTGGTATAATTGAAAGTTAAAATTTCAAAGAACACTTTCTCAATTTGGGATTACCAAATTCTAATTTTATTAGAGAGAGAAAGATTTTATTACAAGTTCATACATAGTATAATGCGAAAAGACTTTTTCCCTGACCTATTATTATACATGTTAACGTTTGTGACGATGGATGGTTTTTTGTTGCTCTTTCACACTCAAATGGCTGTAAGAATTTTTAAAATGTTGTTACACACCCTAGATTAACACATAGGCTACTTATTAACCAACTGATTCGTATGGAGGGACATATTTTTGGATCTATAACCTATATTATTGCGCACATTCTAGTTTTAAACATCTCTGAAATAACAATAATTTAAAGGAAAGAAACCTGGTCAGGTGCAAGAGCCACAATTTTATGTGCCTTCCGAAATAAGAAAGCTATATGATATTTATTTCTAAAACACACAACATTCGACAAGTTTGAATGAACTTTTGACTTAGCAGCCCTGCAGTCTTTCCACTAGGCTATCACAGCTTATATTGTAATAAATCGGAAGTCTATGAGTGTATTTATATGTTTGTTGTCACTTCATGCTAAAAAGGCTGAACTTATTTAAATGTAAACTAGTATGGATGTAGCCAATATGCTTGGCTAAGACATTGGCTGATTGTGTCAAAAAGAGGGTAATCTTTTGCAATAGCCGAATGTAAAAGCTTTTTCTTGTATAATGTAATAAAGAAATATTATTTTATTGACCAGATGAGCTATGCAATTTACTCTTGTATCCTTCAATAATTTGAGATGTTGATATTTTTATAAAAATATTTGTATTTAGCTGAACATATAACTGTTTTACTAAGTGTATATTTGTAATTATCGATAATTAGCATAAATGCTTTGCTAGTTAATTACTTAGTATAATTTCCTTAAAATAGGTTCAGCTTAAGCGATTTTTAGTTAGAGTGAATCAATACATACTTATAATGGTTGCCACGTTTCTGACCTACCTTTAATTTTGTTCCTTTCTATTTATTATACTTACAAAAATCAACTCAGATATTAACCAATAGGATTGCACAAAATCTCCGCTCCTTGCAATCCATTGGCTAATATTTCTAGGTTTCTCCGCTCTGCAGTCTAGCTCCGCTCCGGTGTCCGCTTATAAGCTGTTATTATAATTTATAAGAAGCTGTGATAGCCAAGTAGCCAAGAAAGACAGCGTGTTGCTGGGGAGTTGTTTGCTTGGTTTCTTCTCCCGTAGCGAAAGCACAGGAAGCGGTGAAGGGTGGGCGATGGGGTGCTGCCTATTATCATTCTGACGTTCGGAAAGTGCTACATTGTAGCCTATTTTGAATAAATGACTTTTGATTTTGATTTAGTGGTAAGACCGCAGGACTGCAAAATCGAAGGTCTCGAGTTCGATCCCCATGGCGCGCACCGACTTTTCGAATGTTGTGTCCGTTTTAGAAATAAATATCACAGCGTCCGTGTTTCGGAAGGAACGTCGTGTAAAAATGTGTGTCCTGCGCCTGATCTCTCTCCGGTCGTGTCGGATTACCGTCCCATCGCGCTATGAGAGTAAAGGAACAGAGAGTGCACCTGTGTTAGCACACGCTTGTGCACTATAATATGTCATAGTAACACTAACCGCCGTGCCGGAAATCGGTCCGGACCTTATTATTATAAGATTACCCTCTTTTTGACACAATCAGCCAATGTCTTAGCCAAGCATATTGGCTACATCCATACTAGTTTACATTTAAATAAGTTCAGCCTTTTTAGCATGAAGTGACAACAAACATATAAATACACTCATAGACTTTCGATTTATTACAATATAAGCGATGTGATAGCCTAGTGGTAAGACCGCAGGACTGGCCAAGTCAAAGGTTTTAAGTTCGTTCAAACTTGTCGAATGTTGTGTGTTTTAGAAATAAATATCATAGCTTCCGTATTTTGGAAAGCACATAAAAATGTGGCTCCTGCACCTGACCAAGTTTCTTTCCTTTAAATTATTCTGTGATTTCAGAGATGTTTAAAACTAAAATGTGTGCACTAATATAAGTTATAGCTGCAAAAATGTTATCCCCATCCAAATCAGTTGGTTAATAAGTAGCCTATGTGTTAATCTAGGGTGTGTAACAACATTTTAAAAATTCTTACAGCCATTTGAGTGTGAAAGAGCAACACACATCCATCCATCGTCACAAACGTTCGCATTTATAATAATAGGTCGGGTAAAAAGTCTTTTCGCATTATAGTATGTATGAATAAAAAGACGAAAAGACTTTTTCCCCGACCTAATGATTTATACATTGTATTATTTTCTAGTACCATGTTGCCACATGCCCAAAACGTCATATGTTGGACACTCAACTATACGTAATGGATGATGACCGTCGACCAACAGTTCCTGTGGTTCAATCTGCTCCTGACACATCTGATGATTGGGAGAATGTAAGTATATATTAATACTATATCTCTTGCATGTAAAATCATGATTTGATTTTTACCTTTTGTATCCTGTCATCATTCCTATACCTGTAGGATACTTTTATCTAAAAAAGAAAAAACATTTTTATCACTAATAAGGAATCATATTACAAGAATTTTCCCATAGGCCCCAAGCTAGGCAAGCCTGTATCTTGGGTACCAATTTTAGAGGGTTTACCATCAAAACATTTCTTATGTTACGTTCGCATATTACCATATCGAAATATTATTAATTTGAAAGCTAACAAAAATCATACTTATTCGAAATGAAAAGAGAAATAAAGATAGATAAGTTTTCCAAATAATAGTTCAAATTTAAATGAAAACAGCTACCGCTATTTTAGTAGGGGGTTTATGTGAAAAAGGTTTATACTAGTTAGATACTATCTCAGGCCCACAACCATTGGGGGGCCACATTCAGTGCTAGTGGTGTGGTCCCAGTATGAGGCGAAGAGGCCGACGCTCTCCACACGAAATAATAACAAATGCGAAATTGCAACCCGCCGCCTCTCAACTGGCCGGCGGACGCCCGCGGTCGGTGCATGAAGTATTGCTATGCGCTGCCACGCACCGACACCAAAACGCGGATGACGTAGCACAGCGGTTCAGGTTTAGTCAGTAAGAGTCTGACACTACCTACTCCCCCGGGGTCGCGGGTGTCTATGAGGATTCCCCCGCATAACCAAAAAAAGGCCCACAACCATTAATAAAAACTTCTTAAAAACTAATCTAAATTTTCATTTTTACAGGAATGTCACACGTCATACAAACCGGACCCCTCAAAAAAAGGGGCTCATATGATTGTCAAAATCAAAGGGGCGACCCCCTCTGAACGTCGTAAGGCAAGAATGGAAGGGATCAAGAATTATCGACCATTAGAATAAGTATGTTTGTGTGTAAATATATCTTATTTGACGGGCCTGTTGGTCTAGTGGTTAGTGGCCCTGACTGCTATACCAAAGGTCGTGTGTTCGATTCCCACCTATCCACATATAATAGATAAATTACACCCAGACATAAAGCCAATAATTGTGTTAAAAACACAAATATTTTTCCTGGGTGGGAATCGAACCCACGACCTCCGGTATAGCAGTCAGGGCCACTACATTAACAGACAGTCGTAATGTAATGTTACATTACTTGCGAATTCTTGTATAAATATTATGGATGGTGTATTTCTTAAGAGTTTAAGACATGATTATATATCTAATATAGATAAGTCTATAGTGCTACAAGGATCTTTTGTCACGCGGCCAAAATCGGAACTAATGCCGTCATATATGAAACACCATCACTTTTGACAGACAGTTGAGTTGATTCTTGTTGCGGTAACACACCAACGCCCTCATGTTAATGTCATCCACGTGCTGAAAGATCCTTGTAGCACTATAAGGGAGCTTTAATCTTTTGTGACAGTAACACACAAATAAGCTTTGTAAGTACATAACGTTACTGATTATTAACAACGGTGACCCTCAAAAGACGCTGTGAAAAAAAAATAATTTGAGTTAGACAGAGTCGGACGATAAAATTAGGTTATCACATATCAAATTGATATTATTGCATTTTCTAAACTTTGTGAGTACACAACGTCAACGTATATTATCAAAAGTTACCCATACATGACACTGAGAAAAGATATGTATAATAGACAATGTTTCACTAATCTATATTGCTGTGAATAAAAGCTTAGTTTTTTTACCTAAATAGAATAAACCAGGAGACATTTTTTTGTTTTATTTTTTCCGTATTAAAACGCTAATGACTTCAACCCACGGCGAGGGCACGGCGCGGGGATATGTCAAGGTGCGTACGGATAGCGCGTTCCTGTGTTACGCGTACTTGGGAAACACTGTCCACGCGTACATTGGATACGCGTACAGCTCCTGTACGGACCGCCGCGAACCTGTACGCGAGGTCAATCGATCCAGAGCGCTCCGCGAGCCCCAGTTTTTTTGATTTTGCTCCTTTCTTTTCTATTAGTTGCTAATAAAGTTGTCATCTTTTTTTTTAATTCACCTATTGGAATGCTCAGTTCATTTGAAATTGCCTTCCATGCATCTTGGCGTAAATCATTATTTCGATAATCAGTTAGTGTGCTATCCCACAAGACCCGGTGAAATTCATAAAGTTGAATCAATCTAATAATACTTTCATTATTGAAACTCGAAGACCACGCGTGTTTATTCATTTTGCCGTCCAAATATAGCGTAGCCGGCCGCGTGCGTCCTCTTTGACGCGCGACCAAAAACCGACAGACGGTAGCTCGCGTGCGAGTTGGCTTGCGCGGTACGCGTACCCCGCAAGTGAACGCGTAGCTGCAGGTATGGACTAGGCGTTCCGGATACGCGTAAACTGAGTACGCGTACCAGGGTACGCGCAATCCGTACGCACCTTCAGACTCCCACCGACTAAAAACACCCCGGGCCCCTTCTACTACCTAAGCCCGCGTCACAGGATCGCTCGCGCATGCTCTGCGTGACTCTGGCTGGTAAGAGCAAAAGGCCTGTTATTGTGTGTCATTGCAGTAAAGTTGTGTCTCGTGACACGGCGAGTGGCGTGTCTTTCACAACTGCAAATATTACTTTAAAAGTAAATTCTTTGATAATATTAAATATACCTTGTCATATTTTAATTTAATTTTTTACAACTATGTTGCAAATTTTATAACAGTATTGTATAGTCTTACTGATAATAAAAAGAATAAGCCGTATTTTTGCTATGTCATAGATAAAGACTCATAATGATGAATAGCAACTTTTGTAAATCTAAAAGACTTGCATTAAAAAATCATTGTTTTTTTAAGTTCGTTTAAAAATAAAAATATTTTCTTTTTGATTAATAATAATAATAGTTGTATCATATTGGATAGATTTTAGAAAAGTTTGAGAAGTAAAATAGGCTAGTATTTCTATTGTATATTGTATTCAACTTTATAAATAGCAAAAAAACGTACTGCATATATTTTCTATAATGTAAGTATATTAGAGAGATACTAAAGTTCTATAGAAATTATACTTGTAAAAAATATAATTTTGATTTGTCTAAATTTTGTACAATAAAAACTGTAGTAAACATTTGTTGTTTTATTAATGCCTTTTTTTTAAACTAGGTAGGTTCATACATAAGTTTGTAGATCAAAAAGTGGACCCTGTAGGGTGTAACTTAGAATGTGGGAGAGCTTAAAATTTTGTGTTTATAATCTTCCAGGTAGATAGTAAGTAAATAAAAAACCCTTTACAATACATAACAAATATATATTTCAACATTCATTCTTTAATATAATCTTCGTCCATTTTCTGGAACTTTTCCACCATATCGTCTGGCACCTCAACTGCAGACAGATCCTCTGCACCAACTTCATTTTCTTTCTGTATAAGTATGTCCACAACATTTTCACACGCTAACCGAACCTTAGGATCTTTCTCCCATTTATGATACTCTCTTAATACATAATAAACTCCATTATCCCTTAAAAACTCTCTACCGGACTGCCTCATACATAATTTATTTAAAGTTTCCAAAATCATTCTTCGTATATCAATATCATTGTCTCGTTGTTTTTCTTTCGGTAAATATTGTAGCGATATTGGTAATGTGTCCATTTCCTCATCGATATATTCTTCGCCACCCATTATAGGATTCAATAAGTAAGTTAGTAGTTCTAAGTCGTTGCTTAATAAAAAGCTGTGGAATTCTGGATCGAAAGAAATGTTTCTTATTGTGCCCATAGCGCCACCTCTTCGGATATTCGATTGCTCATAGCTACAGAAAGGTAACAATTTTAATAAAGGAATGTGTGGATTTTCTTCTGTTAGCCATTTTCGTATCCTATGACAACAAGAGAGGTTGGATATCATAGGACCAATGTAGTTAAGGTGGGAACCTTTTTTGTTAAATTCAACATGGCAGTAAGCGTTTAAAATGTCGTTTAAATGCGGTAAAAACGTGTCTAAAGTCGATTCGACCTCTGATTCTACACGTGTGATGTTGGATAGAGCCATACAAGCAGCATCAGCATCTTTTTTCTCAGGATTCAGTACATAACCTATAAGTAGTTTGACGATGTTTTTATTTCCGTCGGACTTGAATTTTAGCAGCTCTGTGACACCTTTAGGGCTAGCTGTGATGTTCACAATGATGAGTAATGCGTTTTTTGCGATTTCTTCTACTTTATCATCAGTTAAAGCAATGATACTTTGTATTATTTTATCCTGTGATAACAGTGTGTTTACTCCGTCTTCGGTTCCCGATAGTCCAACTAAGTGGTCCACTGCTATATGTTTTAAGTCTATCCGTGCTTCAGGTTTCAAGAACTGCACTAATTCGTCAAGAGGATCCCCTGCCATTATTACTTTTGTTTAAATATTGCACAAAATATAACCTTTTACACAACCAATGCGTGGTAAATAAACTTGACTGACATTGACATGACGGCGTTTCATTTATGCATTGCAATCATGAGAACGTGTTTAATTGTCTTAGTCAGCATAATAAAACATGTGATTAATCAATGGCTGAAAACATTTCATTATGAGTGTTTAAAACTAGTTATTTTTAAAGTGAATAAATATGTAAATGACAAAACACCAAAAATAAAAACCGATGTTCAATCTCTAAGCGCCACCTAGCGACGAGTAGAAAAATCGAAATTTTGAGTTTAAATACAAACTCAATAGATGTCGCTGCAGAGCATTTTGTAGTTGCTTATAACTTTTCGCCACTAGATGGCACTAGCTTTACGTAATATGCTGTGACTAGTTACGATATAGTAAATTGCTACATATTCACATTTTAGACATAAGAATACATAAAACTACACATCAAATGAAATATATAACCATTGTTCAGCGAATAGATACACAGCAAACCATCACTACGTTTTCCCTAACTTTCTTACGAAAATACGTATTTCGTGGTTGCGTGTTTCAGCCCTTTCTTATAAATACAATAATCGGTTACTTTTACGTGTAGACCGCTATCGTATATGATGTTATCTGAGTTAAACAGTACCTACAGGGTTTAATCACGCTTATGGTCGGGGTCAAAAGATTTGAACATTTTTTGTCGCATTGCCCATAGCACGTCAATATCTTACCTATATTGTAAACGTGAAAGTTTGTAAGTATTGATGGATGAATAGATGGATAGAAAGATGGAAGGAAGGGTGGATGAACTGATGAATGGATGTGTTGATGTTTGTTACACTTTCACGCTCACGATTCACGCGTTGCTGGATAAATTTTCTCTATTTTGGTATGTAGTTAGATACCCTGGATTAACACAGGCTACTTTTTGATCGACTGAAGGTGTTAATATTTTTGCAGTTATAACCGACATTCACGCGGGTTAACTTACAGGCATCAGCTATACATATTTTGGCACTTTTCGTTAGTTATCGTGCCTACTTTATGTGTGTTTTTATGTTGCATATACATATATCTTGTCTATATAGTCTGCAAGTGATCACAACAGCCCACACCTGCAAGAGATTTAAAAGCAGCTAATCAGCTATCGATCTGGCTAGCTTTCCGCATGTCAAATTCAAAGTAAAGTGAATCATAGCAACGATTAAAAAGTGCTTTGTAATATCCATTGTATTCAATAGCTATAATAATAATGTCTCCTGACCGCTCAATAGCTCTATACTCTATAGGGCGACTAATAATAATATGTCCGGACCGATTTCGGCCACGGCGGCTAGTGTAACTATGACACCAGCCAGCTACGCGGGACATATTATAGCGCACAAGCGTGTGCTAACACAGGTGCACTCTCTGTTCCTTTACTCTCATAGCCCGATGGTACGGTAATCCGACACGACCGGAGAGAGATCAAGCGCAGGACCCACAATTTTACGTGCTTTCCGAACCACGGAAGCTGTCATATTCATTTCCAAAACGCACATAACACTCGAAAAGTCGATGCCAGCCGTGGGGATCGAACTAGATACCTTTGACTTAGCAGTTCTAAAGTCTTACCACTAGGCTATCACAACTTCAATTCACACACTTTTCGCCAAAAAGGTGTACGTGTTTAATGGATTCAATTCTATTTCTGTTTTAGATATTATTACAATCTTGATAGCTGGATCTAAAATAGTTGGCCGGTCAAGCTAAGCCTGCGTCATTTCGAATACGTCATAATGATGACGTCATGGGGTAATTTGAGGGGATATTGCAATGTACGACGTGTTAAACAGAGACCGGTACTATTTTGAAAACTGTTTTTGTAATAGAAACATTAAAACCTTATTTTATTCATGAATCCCATATTATTGTTTTAAGCAAGACTTTTAAACCAATAAAAGCACAATTGAATTTTCTATTTTTTTTTTTTAACGTTGGCTTATTCTGAGGTGTTTTAAGCTATATAATAATATGATAAAAATCCGCTAAATGGCGGCAGAGTACTATGTTTTTAAAAACTCCCTCAATCGTCATTCCCCTGCCCTTATCCCAATTATTATTTTCGATCGGCGCAGCATGGCTTCTTCTTAACCACACGTTCCTATCTGACGTCATTTCGCAAGTCACACTCTTTGCAGCCATATCATCTTTAACACAATCCATCCATCGTTTCTTTGGGCGTACTCTTCCCCTATAAACTTCCTTAATATGGGTCTCAAATGAAAGGGATCGACTAGCAGATTTATCTGTCAAAGTGTTATAGTCTTAAAATAATTCAGATGCAAGTGTGTTGGAAGATTTATTTATATTTCATAGCCAAAGTCTGCCATTAGCCTTCTGATCCAAACCTTCTAAAAATACGAAAATATCCACGAAAAACATTTCATAAGCTTACCTAACTTAGTATTTCCGATGCGTCATGTCCTCTATAAGAAACCTTTGCATAACATTTCTTATCGGGTCGCCATCTTGTTGTGGACGTCACAAGTGCGTGTATGGGCCCTATATTTAAATTTACGATGTATTTTTAGTTATTCTTTATAAGTTATAGGGTTATTCGCCCTTTAGTCATTGACCTGTTATTATAATAATAACGTCTTCTGAACGATTTCAGCCACGACGGCTAGTGTTACTATATGACACCAGCCAGCTACGCGGGACATATTATAGTGCACAAGCGTGTGCTAACACAGGTGCACTCTCTGTTCCTTTACTCTCATAGCCCGATGGGACGGTAATCCGATACGACCGGAGAGAGATCAGGCTCAGGACACACATATTTACGTGCCTGATATTAAACGTTGGATAAGCTATTCGTGGGACTTTAGAATAGGGTGGTATGACGACAAAATGCCACGAACCTTTAGCCAGAAAGAAGGGGTAAGGTTTCTCAGGACCTAAAGTCTAAATCATGTTACATAGCGTAATAACATTTATTACGCTATCTATCAAATGATGACAATGATGAATGATGGCTCTTTCATATATGAAAGAGTTTAGTTTAGTTTCTATTAGTTTCGATTTCGGCTGCGTGAGAAAAGATCCTTGAAGCATGACATGAAATATGACACAAGACAGGGAATGACATTCCTTGTCGACGCGTGACGTGACTGTGACTTGTCAGTTCAATACATTGGAGCGTACAGCGTTAGCGTGAGGAGACATGTGACTTGTCTACTGAGAGTCTACAGACAATTATACAAGTTTCCGTTTCCGATTCCTATAAGATTTGTATCTATAAAAGAAAAGGCGGTATCAATCTTATTATCAACATGTGATACGATTAGAAATCGTTTTATATTTTATATTATGTCTAGATATCGTTTAACATAAGCTAATCTGAGATATTATTATGATTCAGGCTATTTATTAGTCATAGCTTTATTGGTGTAGTTTATGAAATGTTTTCGTTTCAAGGTATTCAATAGTTTATCTGCTTGCGTAAAACAAAACTTATGTATTGTCAGTGATCAAACGTCAAAAATATATAGCGGTCCTGACCGCTTTCGGCCACGGTGGCCAGTGTTACTATGACACCAGCCAGCTACGCGGGACATGTTATAGTGCACAAGCGTGTGCTAACACATGTGCACTCTCTATTCCTTTTACTCTCCTAGCCCGATGGGACGGTAATCCGACACGACCAGAGAGAGATCAGGTGCAGGACCCACATTTTTACGTACCTTCCGAAACACGGAAGCTGTGATATTTATTTCTTAAACGCACACAACATTCGAAAAGTCGGTGCGCGCCGTGGGTATCGAACTCAAGACCTCTGACTTAGCAGTCCTACGGTCTTGCCACTAAGCTATCACAGCTTCAAAACGTCAAAACGTCAAAAATATTAGGTCAGGGAAAAATTTTTTCACATTATAGTATGTATGAACTTGTAATAAAATCTTTTTGGCTATAGTATTTGTAACTGGCTGGCTTTGGTAGAATTGAAAGTTATAATTTCAAATTCTAATTTTATTAGAGAGAGAAAGATTTTATTACAAGTTCATACATACTATAATGCGAAAAGACTTTTTTCCCGACCTATTATACTGAATTTTATTTTGATTAACTAATAAAGAATTTGTTTAGGAAGTCTAATTCTGATTGTTGAGAATCAATTGGTTTTCTTGACTACTAATTTCCCTGTCATCGTCATTCCCCTGCCCTTATCCTAATTATTATTTGTGGTCGGCGCAGCATGTCTTCTGCTTCCACACGTTCCTATCTGACGTCATCTCGCAAGTGACACTCTTTGCAGCCATACCCATAAAGGCGAAAGTATGTGTGTATGTTAAGAATCTTCACGCTTAAACCACTAAACTAATTTGAATGGAATTTTTATGGAGTTAGGTAGTTGACACCCTTGATAAACACGTGGAGTATTTTTTTTGCAAGCGAAGCCAGTGCTCTAATAATGTCATCAGAAAGCTGAAAAATACAAAAAAATTAAGTCTATCATAAAAAGTCATAAAGGTCAAAAACTGCATGCACTTGTTTTTTGGTGCTTAGGCGGAAGCGGGGGCCTGTGCAAAAATGATTTTAGATATACATGTGGGATTCGGGCAGGAAAAGAAAAGCTTTCGTCTTGAATAAATTAATTTGTATTTCGTCTTTTTAAAATTCAACGTCTTACGGCTGTCACTCGTCGTCGTTCACTTTTTTCACTCTCTCGTCTGTCACCTCAATTTGACATTCTTCTACCATCCTCTCACTCGCACACATACTTCTATCTCACACTTACACTTACGTTCCATTTCCCACATACATATTTCATTAATGAAATAGTAATGGCGCCCCACCGTGGGGCAGCTCACAAGCGTGGTGATCAATGCTCGTTCTCTGTATGAGAGGCCTGCAGTGGGACAGTTACAGGCTGGTGTTATTAACAGCTTCGGTAATGGCGCCCCACCGTGGGGCAGCTCACAAGCGTGGTGATCGATGCTCGTTCTCTGTATGAGAGGCCTGCAGTGGGACAGTTACAGGCTGGTGTTAACAACTTCGGTAATGGCGCCCCACCGTGGGGCAACATAAGAACACAAATCTTATGACTAACTTTCTCAGTCAGGCTGGTGTTATTAGCTTTAAGTTAAGCTTATTTACCGGATATCTTGCTAATTAGTAGGAACACCTGACGGCCCATACATTGTTGCTTACCTAGAGATAAGCCACATGTGTTTAATACACGCTTATCATACAGCTGCGAGTGACTAAAGATAATGCCTGCTAATCAGACACCTGCATAATTGGCTTGATAAAGTGTAGTGTTGAAAATGTTTAGACGCGACGTCTGAATGGAGGAACAGCGCCATCTAGTAGTTGTGATAGGAACTAAAGTTGCTTAATAGAGATAAAGTTGAATCATCATCATGCCCCTGCCCTTATCCCAATTTTTACTTGGGGTCGGCGCAACACGACCTCTAGACATGTTGCTTAAAGTTTTGGCTATGGTTTTATAGTCGGCCGCCTGCCTGACACTAACCCTCTTTGGGAATGCGATTGTTGGTTGTTTACCCGCCACCATTCGGGTGACCCAAGGTGGTTGATACAGGGCACTGGGTCTTAAGGTCCATTAGTCGCCTTTTACGACACCCAGTGGAGGATATGGGGTGGTGCTATTCTTTATATCCGGACACCACACGGAATATAAAGTTGAATCATATGTTTGTAATTTATTATTTTGTGATGCACGATTTATTTAAGAATATGTAACTAATGTCTTATAAAATGGTTACAGGCTTTGTTATGTTAGTAAAACTAAATGACTGCCAAGTCAAAGGTCTCGAGTTCGATCCCCACAAGGCGACTTTTCGAATGTTGTGTGCGGTTTAGAAAAAAATATCACAGCTTCCGTGTTACTGAAGGTACGTAAAAGTTGGGTCCTGCGCCTGATCTCTCTCCGGTCGTGTCGGATTGTCGTTCCGTCGCGCTATGAGAGTAAAGGAACAGAGAGTGCACCTGTGTTAGCACACGCTTGTGCACTATAATATGTCTCGTGTAGCTGGCTGGTGTCATAGTAACACTAGCCGGACATATTATCAATCTATAAACGAAAATTTGAGTGTGGCTTGAATATCATATGATATATGATATTTATACCAGTCTATAAAAAATACACTGCTTAGCACAGGCTAGGTTTTCTTTGCCATTTATCAGTCATCCTCATCATCATCATCTTCCTGCCCTTATCCCATTTTACTTGTAGTCGGCGTAACACGTTTTTTTCTTCCATTGTCGTAATGTCTTTAAATAACTAGAAAAGCATATAACTTCAAAAAAGTTACATTAATACTTGCCTTTTTTGGGGATCGAACCTGCACCTCGTGCATACAAATCCATACATAGAACCGCAAGGCCACCACGAGTTAAACTATCTATTTATAGATTAGACTTTGTTATCTAATTTGATACTCATTTTTCTATGCCATATCTATACTTTATCAACTCTATATGAAAAAAACGATTATTGCCTAAAATTATTGATTATTTTATAAAGATTAAAACATACCTGATTCGGTTTAGTTCCAAGTGTGACTCTGTGATGTTACCTAGTTGTTAAGTTTTCTATTTATTTGTGATTAAAAATGTGGTCTTATAAATTATTTTTAGTGTTAGGTAAGTGTTAACAATCACTATTATAGTATTAAAACCTGGATATATCCATCAATATTTTGAACACCTATGTACTTTGAGGAGATCCAGCAGTGGACTGCGATAATTGAGTTATTTAATGTAAATTTGGTCTAAAGAGCTGTCAATAAGCAGTGAATGTTTTTGACAGTAATATTTGACAGCAAACGCCGGACATTTTTAGTGTATTTGTGTCATAATTCGCCCACGGATAGAATAGAATAGAAGTTTATTGTTTACGGTATTTCAGCAAACAGTAAATACTTTCATTTAGGCTGTTTTTGGATGACGACTCATAGAGCATCATTCAAAAATGTTAAATAGATTTAAGTGTTTTGTTTTATGTTTTTATTTTCATTCTATTTTATTTTGTTTTATAATTTTACTTGTGTCTGTAATACATATCGTCCCATTAGTAGAACAATGTTTTATCTGCAAAAAGTCTACTTTTCAGTAGAGCGATTTGAAGTTTTGCGCGTGCATTATTTGGTTTAACTCTTTAATGGAAGACGTTAGCCATTTCATATTTTTACAATGTACATAGACATAAATACAGCTTTTATTGTTATAATTATTTATTCTTAAAACTACTCCTGTGCGTAGATAGTGTGTTGCATGTGCATACATAACATTGTACTGCCAACAAAAACCGTTCAAGAGCTGTCTTTTGAGCACATGGAACGTTATTTGACCAAATTAGTCACGTTGTATCTGCATATGAAACAGTATTTTACGGAATTCCAAAATTATGTCAATGTCTTTCATAAAGATGATTTATATAATACTAGCTTCTTGGCGTGGCTCCACTCGTGTTAAGTAGGTATAAACGTAAGTAATGACGTGAATTTTACAAGTAATGAATTTTCTACACACTTGTCTTGTTTAGTCATACTTACCAATTTATCTTTAAACAAAGGAAAGCTATGAGTTGGCAAGTCATTCTTTAATATAATCTGTATAAAATTTAACAAATTAAGCTGTAAAATAAAAAGTAAACATTGAGGAATGTGGTACTAATTTAAAAAATTCTAAAATCACAATAAAATCTAGCTTTAGTTTAGCGTGTTTCAGTTAGCATAATATAACATTTATTTTCTTAAACATAATATTATTATTTATATCTCTGTTAATTCACGGGCTACCTTCAGGGTAAGAAAACCCGGTCCTTTTTAAAGGCTTACACGGGGACACAGGTCCAACATGCAGAGAAGGCCTCTGCATGTTGTTAAGAACTTTAATCTAAAATGTGATGGGGCATCTACCAAGGGCTATCCACCCCTGCTCTATGGAAGAACAGATATGGACGGCCCAAGGTAGCTACAAGACTATTGTAAATTATAGAAATAAAACTAATTTGGGCTATTGATAGGATTTGTTAAACGTAAATGTTTCCTTCTCTATGAAAAACTATGGCACCTACCTTTCAATACATGGTAATGCAATTAAAATTGGCAGGTGGTGACTCGCCGGCTCAAAGATGGGCCCCCTATTATACCGCCACGATAGGCAGCAGGTGGGCAACACCAGAGAGTAAGGCTAGGGGTGTAGAGAGGTGCGACACCGATTTCGCCATCGCGGATCATAAACCCGGAGCTGGTTTCCTTGTTATTACGTCTTTAGACACTTCCACCCCCGAGCTCTAGCGACCCCTCTCTAGCCAGCCAGTTAAGGCAAGAAAGAGCTGGGAGTCCTCATAAAGAGCGACCCCCCGGGGCATTCAGGTTGCGTTGTGTCGCCACTCTCAAACAGCTCGCTACACGTGACAAGAATAACATTCTACACATCCACAATTATCGCGACAGCGTTTTTGGATTGTCGTGGTATTGCAAGTTCAGAAACAGAGCTATGTGAACAATAAAATGATTGACTTTGGGCTGATGGAGCGGGAGATGCCATCACAGTATTCTCAGTGTTGGACCGAGTTGGACAAGATTGAGCAATGGGGATATGGGAGCATCTTGTGGCTTCATAAAATTAGACGGATTAGGACCTTCTGACGAAGGTTCTTCGATAGCTTGCACTTGTGATGGTATGGCAGTATTAGAAACGGAGCGATCTATACAATGAAGCGATTCACTTTGATCAGAAAGAGCGTGTAATGCCTTCACAGTACTCTCAGTGTTGAACTGACTTGAGCAAGATTCAATGACGGGTGCATTCTGTTGCGTCACTGAATTAGGTGGATCATGATCTTCCTCTGAAGAATATTTTTCCATAATTTGCAGTTTCATCCAATACTTTTTGCCAATATTATTTAAATACCTTTGTCTTGAATGTTTCACTGCGGGTGGCGTTTTTTTAGCCGACTGCTGGGGAATATGATTTCATCACAACTTGTGTCATGTTCAATTGACTGTTCTGAATATATTGGACAAAAATCATTATAACACTTTGTGTGATACGGGGGTGGTACAATATTTAACATAAAAATTTTTGATACTATACTTGTAATCATTGCTATACTGACAGCAGGTGATGTTTCATAACTGGATGCAGATTGAAGTTGGAACGGAGTTACTGGACGCAGTTCAGTAAGAGTCGTTAATTGATCCGCTGATCCATCACGACAAGTAGAATCGTCAGGAACATCGCTTGATGTGTCATCCCAAAAGGGTAGCATGTTGCTTTTCTTAGCAAATGTAAAGAAAAAATCGTTTACAAATGTACAGACGGCTACCGTTCAACCTGTCTAGAACCAGTGTTAGCTGGTCTCGCGTTTGCTTGTATTATGAAACCTTCGCGCAGCCAGCTTAGACTGATCATGTTTAACACACACGGCTGTGTGTACTATGAAGTTAGACCTAATTTTTTTTAAACGACTTTAGAATTTTAAAGTTTATTGTTATTTATGTATATTCAGGTGAAAATTAGTTATTAAGAATAGCTGTGTACGATTAAAAGTGTATTTAATAATTTTATAACCGTTTTAAATTTCGAATAATGTTTTACGAAAAACTAATTAACAGAAAAAAGTAGCATAAGCGCTTACGACGCACACTTTAAAAAATAATTTGGTCGAATAATATTTCATGTGTACATACTGACGAAAAGAAGATATAATTATGCGTAGTATAATATAATATGTGCATAAGAAACTACAAAATTAGGGACAAAAATAAATATGTTTTATCGTATATTAACATGTTAAGAAACTTATCAGTAAAGTATTGTAGTGGATTACACTTAAGTTTAATACGACGCGGCAACTTGGTAGAATAATGTTTTATGTGATCTTAAATACTGTCTACTGTGTCTGTGTACTGTCGAATAATGTGCGTTGTTGAGAAGGAACGCCAGAGGAACGCCAGAGCGGGACGGAGAATATCGCTTCATGTGTTCGTACGACGTTATTTTAGGTATGCCGCGTGGCAAAAACTTTATTCGAACGTTATAACTCTTAAAATAATGAATGAAAATTATAAAAATATATATCATTAGATAGCTTACGTCATTACGATTACGAATTTATCATAATATCATTTTTGTTATATGTGATGATAAAACATTATTCTACTAATGGGACGATATTATGGATGTGATATCTGAAATAAAGCTCATTATTGTTATTATACCTAATGCCGAAAGCAAAAGGTTTGAGCCTCAGCAACCTCAGCGGCTAGGGGTGTAGAGAGATGCGACACCACCGATTTCGCCATCGCGGGTGACAGACCCGGAGCGGGTTTCCTCGTTATTACGCCATTAGACACTTCCACCCCCGAGCATATAGCTCTAGCGACCCCTCTCTAGCCAGCCAGTTAAGGCAAGAAAGAGCTGGGAGTCCTCATGAAGAGTGACCCCCTGGGGCATTCAGGTTCCGTTGTGTCGCCACTCACAAACAGCTCGCTACAAGCTGCCCTTATTGTATTTAGTTTTACTGTAAATTAGTTAACATTTGCATATACTTGACGGGCCTGTTGGTCTAGTGGTTAGTGACCCTGACTGCTAAGTCCGAGGTCGTGGGTTCGATACCCACCCAGGACAAATGTTTGTGTGATCAGCACGATCATTGGTTCTGTGTCTGGCTGTGATTTATCTATAGTATGTATGTATTTAGAAGTAAGTTTATCAGTTACTAGTTCTAGTACTCGTAATACAAGCTCTGCTTAGTTTGAGACTAGATAGCGTTGTGTGAAATAAAAAAAAGGAATGCTGTAGGTGGGCATCCCTATCGTCGTTTACCGTGTTGTAGGCATTTGCTTTTTTGAAACAGCTGCGTCTTACTATTGTATTTTTGCTGTAAATAAGTTAATATTAGGTCAGGAGTATCCTAAACCGACGGGCGTGTATGAAGCGATTTATGAGTGTGGATGAAGCTAAAGTGGTATGCCAGGATCGTAGCAAATGGAAAGATGTGATCTCTGCCTACCCCCAAGGGAAAGAGGCGTGACGTTTATGTATGTATGTATAAGTTAACATTTGCGTATAACAGGCCTACTATAAGGAAAACCTACATAAGCTCATAATTCAGATATTCAAACAGGCGATTTGTCATACGTTATTGTAGGCTGAATATTATCATTGTAAATTATTTTCTTATCATGATAAAGCACGTGTGTTGATAAGTCTTTGTATAATTATTTATCGGATCAAATTCTCGTTACTTAATTTGATAAAATGAACTTGAAAGAGAAGGTATAAGGTGCTGGACATGAATGTGGATGGATATAAGGGAAGAGGACGACCAAAGAAACGATGGATGCATTGTGTGAAAGATGATATGGCTGCAAAGAGTGTGACTCACGAGATGACGTTAGATAGGAACGTGTGGAAGAAGACGCCGACCCCAAAATAAAAATGATATGGGCAGGGGAATGATAATGAACTAGAAAGAGGTAGATTAATGTATAAAATAGACTATCCATTAAAATACTTGGCGAATATCTTGTATGGTGGAAGGATAATTAAAAATACAAAAGTCATAATACTAGTCTGTAAATGTTCCACTGCTAGGCACAGGCCTCTTCCCATATAGGGAAGGTTTGAGCATTGATAACCACGCTAGCTCACAGCGAGTATCAGATTCCAATATTAAATTTGGAATCCAGTTTTCCTCACGATGTTTTCCTTCACCGTATGCCAGTGACGTCTTAAATTGTACTTAGTGTAATTAAAAATATTTATATCTGAAATTTTTTAAACGGATCATGTTTCATCGGACTATGCGCCCAGCTGTGGGTGATTCCAGGGTGATATGATGATGATGATAAAGTAATCATAACTATATTACAAACATTATTTAGCTGGCTGGTTTGCGGTGGCTGGTAGGTCCGCTGACCTTGGGCTCAGTAGTTAATAATTTCGTTTGTATATTATTTTGTATCGATCTAAAATAATGTTTTATCTAGCCCGGTTCCTACTTGATATGTAGGTTCGTAGCAGACTAGATTCTTAGCAGGCTAGATACGTAACAGGCTAGATTCGTAGCAGGCTAGATTCGTAGCAGGCTAGATTCGTAGCAGGCTAGATTCGTAGCAGGCTAGATTCGTAGCAGGCTAGATTGGTACCAGACTGGATAAGTAGCAGGCTAGATACGTAGCAGGCTAGAAACGTAGCAGGCTAGATTCGTAGCAGGCTAGATTGGTACCAGACTGGATAAGTAGCAGGCTAGATTCGTAGCAGGCTAGATTCGTAGCAGGCTAGATTGGTACCAGACTGGATAAGTAGCAGGCTAGATACGTAGCAGGCTAGAAACGTAGCAGGCTAGATTCGTAGCAGGCTAGATTGGTACCAGACTGGATAAGTAGCAGGCTAGATACGTAGCAGGCTAGAATCGTAGCAGGCTAGATTTGTAGCAGGCTTGATTCGTATCAGGTTAGATTTGTAGTAGGCTGGATTCGTCGCAAGACTTATTTGTAGCAGGCTCGATTCATAGCAGGCTAGATTCGTAGCAGGCTAAATTCGTAGCAGGCTGGATTCGTAGCAGGCTGGATTCGTAGCAGGCTAGATTCGTAGCAGGCTAGATTCGTAGCAGGCTAGATTCGTAGTAGGCTAGATTCGTTGCAAGATTTAATTGTAGCAAGCTAGATTTGTAACAGGCTAGATTCATAGCAGACTTGATTCAAAGCAGGCTAAATTCGTAGCAGGCTGGATTCGTAGCAGGCTAGATTCGTAACAGGCTACATTTGTAGCAGACTAGATTCGTAGTAGGCTAAATTAGTAACAGACTAGATTCGAAGGCTGGATTCGTAGTAGGCTAGATTCGTAGCAGACTAGATTCAAAGCAGGCTAGATTCGTAGCAGGCTAGATTCGTAGCAGACTCGATTCGTAGCAGGCTGGATTCGTTGCAGGCTGGATTCGAAGCAGGCAAGATTCGTAGTAGGCTGGATTCGTTGCAAGATTTATTTGTAGCAAGCTAGATTTGTAACAGACTCGATTTGTTGCAGGCTGGATTCGTAGCAGACAATATACAAAGCAGGCTAGATTCGTAGTAGGCTAGATTCGTAAAAAACTAAATTCAAAGCAGGCTAGATTCGTAGCAGGCTAGATTCGTTGCAGGCTGGATTCATAGCAGGCTAGATTCGTAGTAGGCTAGATACTTAACAGGCTAGATTCGTAGCAGACTCGATTCGTAGCAGGCTAGATTCATAGCAGGCTAGATTCGTAGCAGGCTAGATTTGTAGCAGGCTAGATTTAAAGCAGGCTAGATTCGTAGCAGGCTAGATTTGTAGCAGGCTAGATTCGTAACAGGATAGATTCGTAGTACACTAGATTAGTAGCAGACTAGATTCGTAGCAGGATATACTACTAGCAGTCTAGACGCGTAGTAGGCTAGATTTGTAACAGGCTAGATTCGTAACAGGCTATATGCGTAGCAGACTAGATTCATAGCAGGCTAGATTTGTAGCAGACTTGATTTGTAGCAGGCTGGATTCATAGCAGGCTAGATTCGTAGAAGGCCAACCTATTGTAGTTTACTGTTGGACATCTCGAATTGCAACACGTTTTTTCTTCCATTCTCCTCTATCAGGTCCCCTCCCCTATCACAGTATTATTTACTCCTTTTTCTTAAATACAAATTACTTTATCAAAATTTATTTCTTAAAATAATTCTTTGCTTTTTATCTTCTCAGGATGCATCCTCCAGATTCATTCAGTGGTCTCTCTGTGGTCTTGTACCCAGAACTCTGATTGTTCAACAACGTTAGGGGCTGTCTGCTCCAATGGCGGATGTGTCTGTCCCCCCGGCCAGCAATCCATATTGGGAGGGACTGTGTGTGGAAATGGTATGTATAGAACCTTTAGTTTTTATGTTGATAGCGCGAGTAATAAGTTACTCAAAAATTGACAGTACTAAGATTTCTACAAAAGGGTTTAATTAATGTTCGATTAATGCTTGGTACAGATTGTACTGATTGTTGATTTGTTTGTCCCACCTGCATTAATGTTTAACGTATAAATTATATTTTTAATATAAGTAGTCTTGTCTGTGAAAGCACTCGCGATACAACGATCAAAATCTTTAGTGCGGGAGTATTTATAAAATAAAGTTCTATTTTTAATGCAATGAAGGGAGATTATTAAACGATAATTTTGTTTCCAGCGGCTCCATACCACACTTCAGTATGTTTAGAAGATCATCAGTGCTCACATCTCATCACTAACTTCGAGTGCCGACTTAATGAGGGGACAGAAGGTATATACAAGTATTCAAGTTATATATGCCTAAGACCCCCTTTTTTTCGTGGGAAACCATCAAATGACCCCGTCCACTGTGGGTGCAGCGGGAGGGACTGTCAGACTGTTACTGACTAAAACCTACTATCATGTTCTTCCTGGAGCCCTGTGAGTGCCCATAGCAGTAACTCTTTTACGAACTTCCAGCAACCCAAGACCCCCTTTAATCTAATTATTTGGCTGGTTTCTGCTGTGTGGGAAACACGCACGTGATCTACACAGGATAAGCCCTTATAGCGTTAGCAAGTTTTCGCATTATCCGATTCGATATCGGAGGAATTAAAGTAGGGTATAATTAAATTAGGTAGTAGTATGTCTCGTGACGTCACACGAGATTTTTTAATTAACTAACTGTACTTTCTTCATTTTTTATTTATGCGATAATTATACGTGTGCAATATTCTTATAAAATTTATCCGATAAACTAATTAGCTTTGTAAATACTCAAGCCAGTCAACTACCCAATTGCAATCCATCTCATTTTTAAAGTCCTATAACTATACCACCACTAATACCAATCCTTCCACAGTTCGCAACTGCTTCTGCCAAGAAGGTTTCCACTACTTCCATGGCCGTTGCTGGCGGTCCATAGACTACGCCGAGCCTTGTAATAGAGACGAGGAGTGCATGAGTGTGCTACGTGATCCTTACAGTCTGACATGCCAGGCTGGGACCTGCGCGTGCGCAGAGGGGTACTACGAAAGGCAGAGGGGAGAGTGCAGGCAGATTGGGGCTGGTGAGTTGTAATGAAAATCATCATCATCTTCTTGCCCTTATCCAATTTTACTTGGGCGCAACACGTTCTATTCTTCCATTCTCCCCTATCAGACGTCACTATCGTTTACTCCTTTTTCATTCATATCATTCTTTATACAATCCATCCAACTTTTCAAAATTAAAATATTTTTTCAAAAATAATGATTTATGCTCCTGGTTTCTCAAATGTTATTTTTTATGTGTCAGTCAAATCTCATGTCAAGCTCTGTGATTGGTTGTAAGTTTTATAGTCAACCAATCACAGTCGTGATCGGTTTGACAGATATGATGGCCCTAACTAAAGTGATAAAAATAATTGTTCTACTTACAGAATAAATTATTTCATTTCATTTCATTTCCTTTAACTGCTATACCGGACGTTGATGGTTCTAATATGATAGTCCTCTCATAGTCCGGACGTCGTGGGTTCGATTCCCACCCAGGTTAAATGGTTGTGTGATGAGCACGATCCTTTGTTCTGTGTCTGTAATACGAAATGCGTAAGTAAGTTTATCAGTTGTCTAGTACTCATAATACAAGTCCTCCTGTATACTTAATTTGAGACTCGATGGCGTTATGTGAACGTTAAGAAATACTTATTCGTTGTAAGTTGAGACACAAGAAATATCTATATTTTGAAGTTTGAGGATATTAAAAGCTCATTGTTTTTGCAGCTCCTGGACAAGGTTGTGTTTTAGACGAGGATTGTCAATTCGAAGGAGGCGTGTGTAACATCAACAACTTCCAATGTGTTTTAAGTACCAGCACTTTGAATGGTAAGAATGGTTCATTAATGTTATCTATACATATACAAATAAAATTTGAATGTCTGTTTTGAACACTGAAACAACCATTTTTTACTCCTGGCATTTTTGTGTGTGAATCGTTTATTTATTCATATAAATATACGGTTCATTGTCGAATACCTGCCAATAAAAGTCCCGTGAAATCCGGACAAAATAAATCCAGCCATTTTAGAGATTAGCGGGAACAAGCAGAAAGAAAGGCAGACAAAAAAGATAATATTTTTTATATCGTACATTAAAAAAACTGTTATTTAATTATTACCAACCGAACATCCAATTTTATTTATAAGTATGTTTCTATTAATTTCCCGACTTACATTCTCTTCGAAAATTCAGGCAGTTGATAAAGTTTGGAAAATTTTTTCTTTTCTTATTTATTCAAATTCGCCATACCCTTAAACCGTAGTCAACGATTACCGCAAAACTAATATAAAAAAAAACATATATTGATGTATAGTATTGTACTTACAGAACCAGTGAAGATGGCTTATGAAGACACGCCAATCCAGCTAAGTGCCAACGTGACAGGCGCCAGAAACCACGGCACAGCGTGTAGTGCCACTGGTACTTGTAACTCACCATTCGTGTGCTCCAGTCTCGGTGCCTGTGTGTGCCCTATGGGGTACTATGCCAGTCCTAATGGAGCACAATGTTGGGCAGGTAAGAATAATAATAATACGCCTTTTTTTATGATAAGTTTCGTGAGGATGATTCATACTTAAGTGATATAACGGTTTACTCACGTGTATTTATCGGGATAACCCGCGCGACCCCGCCGCCGCGTCAGCTGATCATTAAGGACTCGGGTTGGGTCCGAAACTAGTCGGGATATACCAATAAATACGCGTGAATATACATATGTATATAATGCACTAGCGTGTGCTAACACAGGTGCACTCTCTGTTCTTTTACTCTCATAGCCCGATGGGACGGTAATCCGACACGACCGGAGACAGATCAGGCGCAAGACCAACATTTTAGGTGCCTTCCGAAACACCGGAAGCTGTGGTATTTATTTCTAAAACGCACACAACATTCGAAAATTTGGTGCGCATAATTGAATTAATAAACTAGCCAATACGTCCAATTTGTTCCACCGCTGGGCACAGGCCTCATCCCATATAGGGAAGATTTGAACATTGATCACCACGCTAGCTCACTGCAGATTGGCGATTATAGATTCTTACAATGTTTGGAATCCAGGTTTCCTCACGTTGTTACCACCTAAGTCTAAATTGTGGAATGCAATAAAGTATTGAGTATTGGGTATGTTTTCCTTAACCGTTTATCAGTAGTGTCGTAACAATTAAGAAAGTACCTAGAACTTTAAAAAAGTCACATTGTTACGTACTTGCGGTGGGGATGGAATCTGCACCTCGACTACATTCAGTACATAGGTGATAATGAGATCTTTTGTCATTAAAAAAAAACATTAAAGATGACTACAAATTGAGAACTTCCTCCTTTTTGCAGTCGGTTGAAAAATACAGCTCAACGAAGGTACGGGTCAACTAATACAATGTTTTTCTTACACAGAGCTTGGTTCCCCATCAACTAACCAACAATGTCAGGGTTTCTTAGCAGAGAACATTGGTGGCGTCTGCAAATGTCCTGCTAATGTGTACTACGAAGAAAACATGAGGGATTGTGTTAAAGGTACGTTGTGAGAACTAATTTGTGAAAGTAGCTTTAAATGACGGGCCTGTTGGTCTAGTGGTTAGTGGCCCTGACTGCTATACCGGAGGTGGGTTGACTCCCACCCAGGACATATTTCTGTGTGATGAGCACAATCTTTCGTTCTTTGTCTGGGTGTAATTTATCTATAAAATGTGGCTACTTAGTACACTTAACTTGAGATGTAGATGTAGAGTTGTATATGTACGAGTAGATGGCGTTGTTTGAAAAGAAAAAAAATGGCGTGAAACGTGTTCAGGGGACTGGCGGCATAACGTTGAATGGCAATGCCTTCTTTGTGTAAAAAACACATCTGATCAGATGGATTCGATAAGTTTTCTTGTTACACATGTATTTTATGTTATCTATTATAACTGTCTCTAGTTTAGACCTACCAATATTAATCTTGAAGACTGTATAATGTAACTGTCTGTTCCTTTTTAATAAAAATTAAATAATCTTTAAGTAAATCTATCCATTTATTTCCTAGCAACTCGTCGTATAACCGACGCATGCGTGTCAGACGCGATGTGCCATACCTTCGGGTCGGCGGCGCGCTGTGGGGAGCCACAGGAGCCATTCTATCTGAAGAACTGCGAGTGTATCCCAGGGCAAGCTGTGTGGGACGAGGATAGAGCTATGTGCAGGCTTTTTGTTGGTAAGTGGACTGAATGAGGGGACTGAGCCAGTGGTCTGATTGAGTGGAGTGATTGAGTGGATTGATCGAGTGGATTGAATGAGTGGAATTAATGAGTGGGTTGAATGAGTGGACTGATCGAGTGGATTGAATGAGTGGACTGAACCAGTGGATTGACGCACATTGGCCACAAGAGCCTAGAGGCGGAAAATGGAACTCACCATCAAGTACTAAGTGGACTGGAAAATGAAAAAAGAAAAAGTCTCTTGTGCAAAATAAATGTCAGCTAGGTAGATCCAGGCGGAGATGGCGAGAAGACCTGGATTCATTTTTACCAAACTGGTCATTCGTGGCTCTTGAGATAGACAAGTGGAAGAAAAGTAGGGAGGCCTTTGCCCAGCAATGGTACATTTCAAGATAGTAGTAATCACTTTTGGAAGTTAAATTTCACCCACTTCAAAGTTCCTATTGAGTTGAAATTTGGCATGTATCTTTATTGCCCGTGACAATACAATTATATAAACTTATTTTTGTTTTCAATTCAATATGGCCGCCGTACCAAAATGGCGGCGTAATGTTTTAAAACAATCCACCCATCACCACCCATATGGGCATCAAATGAAAGAGCTAAACTTGTAGAATACAAATTAAAAAAAAACTCAAATTCAAGATGGCTGCCGGTACAAAATGGCGGTTTATGTACATATTTTTGTCATCCAAGCCAATATGGGTATCAAATGAAAGGGATTCTGATAATACTGTGGTAGTAGATGAAAAAAAGCACTTTTTTAAAAGTATTTTTAAGATTCTTTTTTTAGATATTTTTCATTATAGATGAAGAGAAAACTAATCAATTATTTGTACAGGTATCGGCGAAGTTTGTCAAGTGAACAGCGACTGTTTGGCGGGAAACGTGGAGATCTTGTGCGTGGAAAATAGCGCGGGAACCGGCATCTGTACTTGTCCTGAAGGCACTTCTCCCGTCGATGGTCTGTGCCTGACCAGTGGACTGGGTGAGTACTTCAAATGTCTTTAAAGAGTTATTTCCGTGAAGGTTGAGCCGGTTTTAGATCGATGATAGATAAAACGTTTATTCAGTACAAAACAACACACACATAAAGAAATTGACAGCAAAAAAATAAAAAAGTTTATACCGTTTGCGGAAAAGTTTTTCTGTGTGAAGTCTATCTGTCTGTACTAAATATTGAGTGCTTAATTGTAACACATTGTGTGTTTTGTTAAAAACCATACCTTTTATAATCTGAACAAATAAAAAAAATATACGGTCGAATTTAGAAACCTCCTCCTTTCTGAAGTCAGTTAAAAATTGATAAACTAATTTAAAGTTTGGGAGAGGGAAAAGAAAAAATGAACAAAGATAAATTAGTTACTGTAAAGTTGGAAAGAGGAAACTTGTAAAGACTAAGCAAAAATTATACATAAAAGTGACGTCTCGCGTAAGTTCAAATCACTGTACTTTGTTCAATTTGTATTTGCAAGGCAACAGAAAGAAGTCGTGTCTAATATTGACACTACAAAAAGACACAAAAAGAAAAAAGAAATACTGTGTTACCCATTAAAATAGATTGTAGAGATCAGTATTTTTGTAAAAAATACAGTAGCTAGTTAGTAAGATGCGACTGAATCCGATACCAACACAGTTTATGGATTGACGGAGACTTCAACTTTTTTGCCACTATTGGCTAATCCCTATTATTTACCACCAGAACTCGGTGACCAATGCCAGGCGACTGCGGAGTGCTCCGGCACGGAACACACAATATGCGAGGGCGCCATCTGCTCCTGCGGGGAGGGATACCAACAGATAGAGGACTACTGCGCTCCTAGTAAGTATGAGGAGTAGTTTCTAAGGGAAATGGAACTGCAGATATGGTTTATTTTGACTGCACGGATATCCGAGTGGTATGGGTTAGAGTTAGAGATAGTTAATAAAGAAGGTATTCACAATGGCAAAGTTTCAGAACGATAAACTATTTTTATTAATAATGGAATTCAATGCACTCAAATGCAGTCCATCCCTGACCGCGGTCGGTGCAACTCGGACAAAACGTCGGGAGAAAAAAAAATATCGAATTATGTATACCGTGAATAAGACCCGTTTGTCATCTAAAATATGATCCACAAAACAAATGCTTGTTCTGAGTCTGGATGTCTTTGTGCAATTGCAGTCTACAGTTCTTTTCCTAAAACTTTAAGAGATTCCATAAACCAAAGACAGGCCTGTTGGTTTAGTGGTTTGTGGCCCTGACTGCTATACAAAAGGTGTGGGTTCGATTCCCACCCAGGACAAATATTTGTGTGAAGAGCACGATCATTAAAATTTGTTCTGTGTCTGGTTGTAATTTATTTATTATATGTAGATTAGTTTCATTTAGTTATTTATGTATTTATCAGTTGTCTACTACTCCTAACACTCATACTCCTGTATACTTAATCTGACACTAGATGGCGTTGTAAGAATATCAAGGAACATTATATTCTAACCTAACACCTTGTTCACAGCTATTGGCGGCACCTGCGCTGTCGACGCCGACTGCTCCATAACTCATACGGAGTGCGTGTCTGGTGAGGACGAGGCACTCACTTGTCAGTGTTCAGACAGCTTTGTGGCAGCCAATGACCTGTGCTGGCCTAGTAAGTATATATTATTTATGTTTTTTTTTCCTAGCCTATTGTGCCCCACTTCTGAGCAAAGGACTCCCTCAAGTGATTTCTGTCCTCGTGTTAGAATAACAGGAGTCATTGACGTTGGCAAAAAGGCTGCCAAACTAACGTGTGTGGTGGGTCACGTCAGCCGCATGAATAGTGACCGCTGAGCGAAGATCGCCATACATTGCGACCCAGCAGATTTCGTAACTAGGATAATTATATCAATAATATCAATAATCAAAATAGATTCCACATTTCCTAACTGACTACCTTGAGAAGGAGTGTCGAAACAAACTAAGGGTCACTGTCTCTTTTAAATTGCAGACAAATGTATGTGTATTTAGAAGTATATAATAAGTCTGTTTATCACCTGTCTAGTATACAGAACACAAGCTACTAAGTATGCTCAACTTGAGAGTAGATGGCGTTGAGTGAATGTTTTTTTTTATTATATAGATGGTTATCAACACAAACAATTAGATATAGTGTTGTATAGATGCATGAGGCGTTGAGGATTTAAGACCAGTCCCCCAAGTACTGGCCAAATAATGTTGAGAAATATTTATTATTTATTTCTTATTTATCTTACTTTCAGAGCTGACAAGTATCTCCACTTCGTGTAACGTGACGGCGCAGTGCACGACTCTCCTAGGCCCGGCCAGTGACTGTATGGTGGACACCTGCGAGTGCACGCCGGGCCATCATTACAGAGACGGCGGCTGTTGGCAGCAGATCGGTAAGATAATAAGGAAAAGCTACAAAATCAAAACCTAAAAGATTTTGTTTCGAGTAGGCCTTTTTAGCCACTTTCAAAATGTTATAGAAGACTGTAGAACGTGTATATATCTTAATTCAGAATGGAATGTTTCCGGTATTACAGCAAATAGAAAAATAAACACTTAACATGGAGGCTATAATACCGAAAGGAAAAGGTTTGAGCATTAGTTTATGCTCAAGCTTCCTTAAAGGGGTCACCAAGCACCGGTTTTCAGCTCGAAACCCTTGATTCCCGTTTGCAAGTAAATGAGAGTACAATATAGTTCCAATTGTTTGATCTTAACACCACTTTGAGGGGGAGGGGGAGTTCTATTCTTTTGTTATGAACGAGTTCTAGATTAGTCAACCTACCACTACATAGATTCAAAAGTTCATAACAAACTATTTACTTAGACTGTATAGCGTACACCACAACCACTAAAACAATTAAAAAAAAAACACTTTTGACATCTGTCAATTTTCCATCCCCATTTTCAACCAGATTCTCTTTTCAACAAAATCAAAACACTCAAATGCTCCCACATTTTTACCCAAACTCCCTCAAATTCCGTACCACTTTCTCATGTATTTAGAAGTAATGTTCCTGCTAATATTCCTGATACTATTATACAGGTCTCTTCGGGACATGTACGAGAAACAGTGAGTGCTTCCTACAGGAGCTGTCGGAGAGAGTCGTGTGTCGGAACAGTCTCTGTCAGTGCTCGTTCGAGTATCCTTACTCTGAGCAGCTTGATACTTGTGGTAAGTAATAATAAATAAATAATAATTTCATCTGTTGAGGATAGTTCCTTTCCAATAGTGGAGGAATCACTAACATTTAACAAATTTCATCAACATCCCAAACTAGTTTCATCTCCATAATAGTCCATAGAGCAAGGGTGGATGGCCCTTGGTTAGATGCCCCATCACATTTTAGATTAAAGTTCTCAACAAGGCCTCTGCATGTTGGACCTGTGACCCCGTGTAAGCCTTTAAAAAGGACCGGGTTTCTTCCCTTGAAGTTAGCCCGTGAATTAAAAGAGATACAAATAATAATACGGTTCTGAAGGTAATTGGCAAAAATTGAATCGTTGAATCGTCATGTCTTTCTGTCCGTCCATATGTCATGTACTTTTTTTCTGAAACTATATATACTACTAGCTGATCTACTTTGATCGCAAAAAAATAGGGATAAAAAATTGATGTTGGCTGATTCTCAGACCTACTGAATGCATACAAAATTTCAAGAGAATCGGTCGAGCCGTTTTGGAGGAGTACGGTAACTAAAATTGTGACGTATTCTGTGAACCGCATTAAGATTTTCAAAAAACAATAAAACATTACATTTTTAAATTCTCATTAGGGCAGAAACTTAATAACAGAATTCGTCGAACCCGTATCTATCCGAAAACGATATTGAGATTTTGACTGCACGGATAGCGGAGTGGTATAGGTCAACACGCCAATTACAACTGTACGCGACGTGTCGCGGGCTTGATCCCCGCGTACGACAAGAACTGAAAGAATTATGCGTTCCACAAATGCTTGTTCTGAGTCTGGGTGTCTCTGTGCATGAGAATTGAATGTCTGTGAAACCCCCCGCGATACGAGGATTAAATTCCTTAGTGCAATATTTTATCATTAGTTATAATAAAATTAATATATTTTCTTTTTGTTACAGTCTCGTCTGCAGCTACCACTGTGAGCAGTATATTCATTTTAGCGTTAGGAATATTATATTCCATGTATCTTTAATCCATACTTAATAAGCTTAGTTATAATTTTAAGAGTAATTTAATTGTAAATAAAAATATTTTTGTATTATATTTTTGTTTTATTCAAATAATTTATTTATTAATAATACAGTATAATGTGTGATAGAAACTATACTAAACATAAAAAATATCTACATTTAAAACTAAACTTATATAACTATAAAATAAGATATTTACAAAGCTTCAAAAAATATGTCGTCATCTCCGTCAATGGCGGGAAACGTGCCCAGGAGACTGGCGGCATTACCACGCTGAATGGCAATGCCAATTCTTTGTACATAAAACTTAATTTATAAGTTTAATGTTTATTAAATTATCCATATTGCATGTTTAACTAAATAATTATGAACCTCAAAGAATAATTTAAACGATGACGGAGTTTTCAATGTAATCATAAACTTACAATCATAATTATTTTTTAATTTGCTTTTTTATGGATTCCAATAAATAAATTAATATAGTTAATGTGAAAATTGTATGCTTGCTACACGCCAAAAACATATTGACGACTTTTTTTTTAACTATAATACTAGTTCTTTCCCTCGTCTTTACTCCTGTTGAAGTCGGTTATAGCTGCAAAACCAATAATCTTCATCTTCCTGCCCTTATCCCATTTTACTTGGGGTCGGCGCAATATGTTTCTTTCTTCCATTCTCCCCTATCAGACGTCACAGTATCATTTACTCCTTTTTTATTCATATCATTCCTTATACGATCCATCCATCTTTTTTAGCTGCAAAACCCTTAACTTCCTGTTATTCAGCTGGGTAGAAAGTAGCCTATGTGTTAATCCAGGGTGTCAGCCAGGGTACACCAAATCTGGTCAAAATCGATCCAATCGTTTGAGCGTGAAAGAGTAACAAACATCCTTCTATTCATACCTCTAAAATAAACGTAAAAGTTTGTAAGTATGGATGGGTGGATGGATGAGTGTTACTTAATCTTTCACACTTAAACGGCTAAACCAATTAGGATGCGACTGTGTAAAAAAGAGGTTAATGTTGTGTAGCTATAACCGGCATCTACACGGGTGAACCGACGACAGACAAAAGCTAATTCATCTATACTTATAAACTTTTGCGTTTATAATATTAGTAAGATATTTAAATTCACGTAAAAATGTGTGTCCTGCGCCTGATCTCTCTCCGGTCGTGTCGGATTGCCGTCCCATCGAGCTATGAGAGTAAAGGAACAGAGAGTGCACCTGTGTTAGCACACGCTTGTGCACTATAATAATTATGTCCCGCGTAGCTGACTGGTGCCATAGTAACACGCCGCCGTGGTCGAAATCAGTCCGGACATTATTAGTAGGATATTTTGTTTATTGAATTTTTAAACACAGCTTAAGTCGCAAGCTAACCTTATTCAGATCAGCCAACATAATTCGCGGGTATCGTGTCCATAATAGATTAAAAAACAATTAAGACTATACAACAGTATAATAATTTATACAGTATGAAGTCTTCATGGAACGAGGGTAATACGAATTATGCCTACGCTATCGGATCGTGGCATGATACAGTCGCGAGCGTGTCGCAGTGACGAACGGACGGTGTGTTGTTGATGTATGGAGTTTCTTGTCGGTTCTTCTCCATAAGAATGACATTCGGAACCGCGTAACTAGAGTCAGTAACGTTTTGAAAGTGCTTGAAAGGCCTACTCGAAATAAAAACCTTTTTATTTTGATTTTGAATCAAAATGTTACTCAATAGTCAATTATTCATTGCATTCCATATTTTACAGAGATATAAAACACATTAACCCTCCTGTCTGTGGCTGTCAAGTAAAAATAAAACATGTTATCAGATCAATATGAACCCCGTCGGACACGCAAAATTGTCGGAAAAAGGAAGAGGGCTAAAATAGTAATTTATTAAAATCAGTAGGTAGTAATAATATTGTAGGTAGCCCTATCGCTGTTACATACCGCGCGACTGTAGGCATTTATTGTTAAGAAACGGCCGAGTTAAACTTCTGTATGTATTTATACTGTGACTACACATTGGCATGTTGTAAATAATTATAATATAATTATAAGTCTTTCGCTTCCGGCCTTGCTTGCATGTTTTCGGTATTTCAACCGTAATCAACTTTAGTAATTAAGTTTCCAAGCTTTTCAATCAATAATAATATTTTGTTATGTTATGTACAACATATAAGCGACTAAGAGATTGATGAGTATGAATATTGATGGATAGAGAGGAAGGGGAAGGTCAAAGAAAAGATGGATTGTGTAAGCAACGATATGAGTGAAAAATGTATAAATGATAGTATGACGTCTGATGGGGGAAAATTGAAGAAAAAATCGTGTTGCGCCGACCCCGAGTAAAATGGGATAAGGGCAGGAAGATGATGATGATGTACTGTAACATATAAAATAAATTCCTAGTCATATAATAGATATGTTACAGCCAAAGTGATTAATTTAGATATTATGTATACTGTCTAGCTATTATGAATAATATCTACTCAATTTGGATAAAGTGATAATTCACACAAAATTAATCACATTAACTAGCTATTATACATAATATCTTCAAAGAATTGGATAAAGTGATAAAACAAGTAGATATTCGTTAGAATAAATTTGTATTTCAATTTTCCTTAAGCATACATATCAGAAAGATTATTTTAACAATTAAAATAACATAAGATAATATTTTCACCTCAATAAACATAGATTTTAACAAATAAAAAAAAACCTAACCTCACCTAATTTAGGTTAGGTTAGGTTTTTTTTTAGGCAGGAGTGTGGATATCAAATGAACATTATACCTTTTGATCATTAGCGTAAATGTTGATATAGCAAATAAATATTCGACGAACTGAAAATGATGTTTTGACATCATTTTCAGTTTCGACATTATACAAAGTAATGATTTTCTTAAACGTTGTTCGATTGAGTAATATCACAGTCTAAATATATTATTGTCATACAGTCGTCCGACGAAGGCGTCTAGACAGGGCAATCGTGCGGGGTGCGAGGGGTGGGACGCGGGAGGGCCGAGCCCGAACTGCGAACAAAATAATGTTAGCAGTTCGGGCTTACGCGTGTTTGTTTTCGTAATTATTTTATAAAATGGTGCATACGACGTGTGCTGTGAGAGATTGCAAGTCTTCATCTCGTATTAATAAGGATCTGCGGTTTCATCAGCTTCCACGAACAGAAGAAAGGTAAATAAATAATGTTTTGTTATTGTAGAGTGAATACGTAAATTTAATAATAAAAATATTTGTCATGCCGTCTCATGCCCGTCAAAGTTGACAACGCCAACAAAATGGCCGAATGGTGGACGGAAAGAAGTATGAATAGGTAGGTAGGTGATTTTTTATATAATTATGTTCAGCAATAGAAATTTCAAATCTATTAAATCTAGAAACCGAAAATATTTGTCAGTTACCCATTTATAATTATTGTTTTATTTAATATTATTTATTGTCATAGTTTTTCAATTGGTTCTCAGCAAGTTATAATAATATTAGGTTACACTTTTTTTAATGATTATAATGTTAACGATGTTGATCTGCAATAAATAAATAATTTTATTAATATTTTTAATTTTGACAACCCTTGCCATCGCGATACTGTCAAGACGTTGTCGGCATTTTCCACAAGATCAAAGGCGTCGGACGACTGTATGATATTTAGACTGTGGTAATATTATATCAAACGTTGTTCGATCAAACAAGGGTGAACCTAAGATAAAGACTGTATTATTACTTTGGCTAACTTTGACACGATATTATGAATAATAACTAGATAATATGATTAATTTATTACACTGTCTAGTGAATTTAGGTATTATCCATAATGACTAGTCATTATGTATAATCGCTCATTAATCACTATGACTGTAACAGATATATTTAGATGAAATGTTATTCTTCATACTTGCTTTTTTGATACCATACACTAACGGTGAAGTTAAGTATAGTATATGATCGTGCTCATCACTAATCGATAATGAATATCATTCCTTTGCAGTTTTCTATTCGTGACTCTTCTAATACGATATGTATGTGATATTGTCTAGGCTCTCTGATTATTAGGGTTCCGTACCCAAAGGGTAAAACGGAACTCTATGACTAAGCCTCCGCTGTCTGTCTCCAGACTGTATCTCATAAACCATGACAGCTAGAAAGCTGAAATTTTCACAAATTATGTATTTCCGTTGCCGCTATAACAACAAATATTAAAAATTTAAAAAAATACTAAAGAGATCCAACAACTGTAATTTTAATAAACAGGAAGATTAACAGACTAAAAATAGTAAAAAATATTATACCTACAAGTCCTACAACAAACGTGATTTTCTATTATAGATGATAGTACGGAACCATTCGTGTGCGAGTCTGACTCGCAACTTGGCCGGTTATTTTTCTTTATAAAACAAATATCTTTATTACTCAACTTTCGAAGTTTTGGTAAACAACATTATGTCATGCAAGTTATCAAAGGTATTTTTTGTTTATTGACTTAACACACGCATTGGTTGTTTTCTAACTTCCTTACAGTAACCAACAATGATACATTGTATAGCTATTATAGCTAAGTGACGTTCCAAAATGTCTATTACATGTCTCTAAATGTGACATATTATGATTGTTTGACAGGCCTGTAACTGTTGGCCCTGAATGCTATACCGGTGGTCGTGGGTTCGATTCCCACCCAGGTCTAATGTTGCCTGGCCAGTTGAGTTGATTCTTATTGCGGTAACACACCAAAGCCCTCATGTTAATGTCACCCATGTGCCAAAAAATCCTTGTAGCTTTATACCTTTTCTATTGACGATAACGGTAGAAATGGCACTTAAGTAGGGCTGAGCTACACAATACCCTTCACTAAAACTGGACAAAAATGTTGCATACAAAAGTATTTGTACCCCGTAACCAGGAACAACAAAATCCCAATTAGTTAATACGGATAAACGATTTAAACGTTAAAAATTCATTCCCCTCACTGTAAAAAGGGCATAATATGTTTAACAATCTGACCTTTGGCATAACACGACATGCCTAGAGCTCATTTAAAAAAACTACGACGCCATTACACTCAACTGTCAAACTAACCACAGATTATATAGAGTTTCTTTTCGCGCGTTCCCACCAAGGAGGTTTCCGATTTTTCCTACTTTTAACCAACCTCCTTTCGTGCTTGCATGCGTGACTGCCCTTTTGGAGGTAATTAGGAATTTCGGTGTTGTATTGTGGTGCTAGGTTACTAAGAGTTATGCTGAGAATGGAGTAAATATCAAAAGAAATAAAGAAATACAATTTAGGAGTTGGTTTTTGTGTTAAAGTTTCTTTGAAGTCTTGTTTTGAAGTGTTTAGTACGTGACTGAGGGACTTTTAGTTGTTTTTTTTGTTATCGTTATAGTTTATGAAGTAAATTAAAGTTTGTTGCAAGGTTAAGCTTTGGATATCCTTACACACACGGAGTACAAGGACTTCGTTGTGATTTATGTTGCTTTAAACCAAAGTACAGCGAGCTACTGTGTATTTAGTTGCGGTTTTTCTCCACAGAACTTATTCCAGTACTATGGCTATTTTTCTAGTTATTTTTTGTGGGAACCCATCAAATGACTCCACCCGCTATGGGTGCAAAGGGAGGGAGTGTCAGACCTTTACTGACTAAAACCCAATATGTTCCTCCTGGAGTCCTTTGAGTGCCGGGCGAGCGGTAACTCTTACGAACATCCCACAGCTGCTGTAGGCAGGCTGAGTGCTATGGTCCTTCCTTCTACGTTTTTAAGTCAACAATTAACAAGTACCTACTGCTATATATCAACGTGTGACTGTGTGAGTTACTGCGTATTTTGTTGCATTTCTTCTCCTCAGTTCTAAAAAACGTAGAAAGCGGTATAAGACGAGCTAGACAGCTGTCTAATATTATATTATAGATTGAAAAATGCTACTTAGTAAATAAATTTGTATAAATGACTGTTGTTATTGACTTGATTATAATTGTTATCAAAATTGTATGTACCCGTAAGACCACAATGTTCTTGAGTAAGTAAATACTTAAATAGAAAGGGTTTTAAGAAAATATGGGAATCCTTTGCCCACAAGTGAGATCTCAGACAGGCTACATAAAAAAAATGCTTATTTGTGATTGTACTTAAATGATACAACGGCTTACTCACGCGAATTTATCGGGATAGCCCGACTAGTTTTGGATCCAACCGTTGTCCATCATTTAAGGTATATCATCCTCACGAAAGTAACTATAAAACTTATTTGTGATTGGTTGAGCATCAGTATTTGTGTATCTCAATCTATTGTCCTTAAACCATTAACCAACACATAACTCCTGTTTAATTTGTTGCAGTTAACTGAAAACAAAGTTTTACGCGTAGTTAAAAGCACAGATAAGAGAACTCCTTGGTTTCAAACCTCCACGCCGATCGATTCACGTCAGATTGCTATCGCACGCAAACGTTTACGTCGAAAAGGTCACACAGTTTTATCTGTGTTTTTACTGACGGTGTAAGAAGTCGGTTTTCGAGTAGATGTATGTCATTTACTGAGTTTCTTATAGACTTAGCAACTGTTTTTTTTTTTTGTTTTCTATTAGGCACCGGAATCCTGCCGAAAATCCATTAGTATTCCAGTACCCATGTGTGGTCACTACACGACACTGGCAGAAATTGATAAAACAGTTAGCAGATTGCCTTTTAAAAAAAAATGCAACTAAACGGTAGTTTAATATGAGGTATCGGTAATTTGACACAATTTGAACATAGGTCTACAAGAATCTTTTGTCTTGTGGGCAGAATCTGAACTACTGCCAATATGAAAATTATCACTTTTGACAGACTCTTGAAATTGATTCTTGTTGCGAAAATGCACGCCAACGCTCTTATTTATGTCATCCACGTGCCAAAAGATCCTTGTAGCACTGTATCTAATGACAAAAGTAAATAGATACATTTTCAAAACGGTGCCCAATAATTAACAAATTGGGAGGGGTTTTATATTCGCAATCGGTCTTTTTTAATCTACAATTTCTTTGCAGGCAAATAAATCATAGTTATTTATTAGTTTGTAAGTATGGATAGATGTTTATTACACTTTCAGGCTCAAACGGCTAGATCAATTTTAATAAAATTTAGTTAGTAGAGTTAGTTGGAATCCTGGATTAATACATAAGCTATATTTAACCAACTGCTTCAGAGATAGCTAATATTTTTGCAGTTATACACCGACATTCTCGCAGGCGAAAACTCAAATTTCATAGCTGGAATGCTACATCATTCAATTTGTTTTTTTTCTATGCTGTAATAAAAACACAGCAGTCTTCTTTTACAAGCGATACAAAATAATGATTTCCACTTAACTATCAAGAAACCTTGACTTACCTGCAATCACTTAAAGGTTATCAAATAACTACTGTTTGCGATCCGCCATCTTGTATTCACACTGACAGCTAGGGTAAGTGCTCCAATGAATGAACACTTAAGCAATCTTCCAACTTCAAAAAATAATTACAGTGTGTTGCTCATAAGGGACCATAGTCCAAAGCTATATTTTGGTATCAGGATTGTATTAAAAATATGTTTTGAGTAGATTTTACGAAATAATATGAATACTTTCTGAGATATTTAGCAATAAAATGAAAAATACCTTAAAACCCCAGTGAATGAACGAAAATTTCTAATAAATGAACTAAGTAAAACCAGTAAATGAACACATTTTTTGTTTAATTAACATATAGGAAAATTCTAAATATTTCAATAAATATTAGTCAATAATCAACTAAATAAAAAGAAAATAATTCTTTGCCTCTAAATCTGTTAGAAACATAAATAATAATAAAGAAAAAGCTTTAAAATTCACACCTAATCATTATCACTACACAGTATAAAGTAAAGTCGCTTCCCGCGTCTGTCTGTATGTATGTTTGCTTAGATCTTTAAAACTACACAACGGATTTGGACGCGGTTTTTTTTAATACATAGAGTGATTCAAGAGGAAGGTTAATATGTATGTACAATAACATGCTTAATAAATTAGAGAACCATTGATAATTTCAAGATTTCTAATGCAAAGTCGTAAATAAACACATTTTTTCACGCTTACTTTGCAAACGTAGGCTGAACCCTAAGAGATTCATCAAAATAATGTACTAATTATTTGTACACATTGCAAAGGTCTACAGAAAACTCCGCGATGGTATACGTCTATCTCTTATGGATACCCCACAATATAATTTTTTGTAATGTACTTTTTACAATAAATAATGGCTAATTTTCGAAGCGATTTAAACCAATACAGCATTAATCCTTATCCAATTAAATACCTTAAATACATTGTTCAACTAATGCAGACTTATATGGTAATTTACAGTACCTAAATGATTTAAATGAATATTTTCGAAGATATTACAGATTTCAAAATTGCGGGACGTAGTGTTTGCGGTCAAGCTGGAACGGGCCGCTATGTTTTTATAAACAACGTTCACAGTTTTTCTATAGTATATTTACTATTTAGTATCAGCATAGCACCCGTGCGGAGCCGGGGCGAGTCGCTAGTAAACCTGTAAAGGACTTAGGAACGTTTATCTTTGAATTTAGGAAAATATAAAATATATTTAAATCAAAACATAAAAAAATACAATTAATTTTTAAGTTTATTAGTGAATTTATTATGTAGGGTGGATTTTGGTATCTTTAAACTTTGCTTGCTTTATTAATAGCTAGTTCTCCATTGGCAATGGACCTAAGAGCTCTTTCCAATGTTTCTTGGGTATATCGAAACATTTCGTATTTTTTTTAATTGGAATCCATGTTAATCTAAAAGGACAATAATAGAAGAAAAGAAAAATTAATAAAATAGTAGAATCTAGGTCTGACAAACAGAAAATCTAGCTCAAGTAATTGTGTTCATGATGAAAAATGTTAGTTCATTCACTAGATATTATGAACCAATGAATGAACATACTTGTCCCAATACTGGCCTTAGCATCAGAAATCTATTTTTAAAACAACTCTCAAAACATGAATCTTATGGCATAAAAATAAATAACATATTTGAATAAAAACATGAAATAGACGTTTTTCCAGTGAATGAACGGTCGTTCATATACTGGATTTCAAACGATTTTTAGTTCCAATGCTGGGACACCTAATAATTTAATTAAAGCAGGCTAAGATTGCAGTTTAATTGATTCGAGACATAAAACATAACGATTCTTTATTCGAAATAATAAAAAACTTATGTTACATTATTCAATTACGGCTACAATGTGTTAACAAAGAAGTTGCGTCTTACCCGAGTCCTAAATTCTTGTCCGAACAAATACGCAGTTCAAACCACACTGCAAGTTTAAACGCTCGAAATTTAAAAACGTACTGTGATATATGAAATGAATGTTGTCCCTATAATGGCAAAAGGAGTTGTAATTATGAAAAAAAATACTATGTTGGGTAGAAATATCCCAATTTCTTATTTTTTGGAAAAAACTCAGTTTTATTCATTTACTGGGGTGTGTTCGTTCACTGGAGCACTTACCCTACATGTCAGGTTTCCCGCGTCGCTTGAGTAAAATGGTTAGTAAGAATTACTTTTATGGAAATTATTTTAATGTAGTATAAGAAATTAGATTTGTGGAAGTATTTCTTTTGGTAATCTTTTATAGTTAAAAGTATTTTGGTTTTTGGATTTGATGTAGTGTTTTACAAAATAGGTAGAATTAGAAATATGAGCTTGGTAAGGTTATGAGTTAGGTAATGTACTAATAAGTAGAAGTGATTTAAAGAAAAAAATATTGTTAACTACATAATATATTATGTACTTACCAAGTCTTTTCCAGCAATTTATCAGTACTCGACATTCGACTACACGAATAGCCGAGTGGTATAGGTCACCACACCAATTAGGTACCACTGTGCGTGACGTGTTGCATGCTCGATCCCCGCGTAGGAGAAACATTTGTGCGATCCACAGATGCTTGTTCTGAGTCTGGGTATTGTTTACGTGTGAATCAAATGTTTGTGAAACTCCCCGTCATTTAATTCCTTAATGCGGGAGTAAAAAAAAATGAAAATGACAGGCATGTGGCGGTTTTGCCCCATAAAAAAGTCTTATTCCCTTTAATCTGACAAATTCAATAATCCTATATTGTCCTGTTAAAAGTTTCTATCAACACGGGTCTACTCTATCACTACATATTACACAACAAAGTAACTGTCGCTGTCTGTCTGTTAAATATAAAAATCTTTAAAACTACGCAACGGATAAATGCTATTTTTAATAGATAGACTAATTCAAGACGAAGTTTTATATGTATAATACATCAATATTTCACCCGTGCGAAGCTGGTGTAGATCGCTAGTTTCTAATAACACTTTTGTGCCAATTCGACACAGTCATACAATACTATATAATTACCTTTTGATTGATATAGAACTACAAATACAAGTATATACTTAGAATATGAAAACACCAGCTTGCATGCACGTAATTTATTCGCGAGTTGACGTCACACGTAGCTATATATACGTAGCGAAGTAGTACGAATTGACTTGCAAAATTGTATAGTTTATGAAATAAGATTTTGCGATAATGTAAACAATAAGATCATTAAATGTTTTCTGCTTGCGACAATTGGTAAATGGCTTTATTTAGCACTTGAATTCATTTCTTGTGAAAGAGATATACATACATAAACGTCACGCCTCTTTCCCTTGGGCGTAGGCAGAGATCACATCTTTCCATTTGCTACGATCCTGGCATACGACTTTAGCTTCATCCACACTCATCAGTCGCTTCATATATAAAAGAAAGAGATATTCTGTTCAATATTATCATCATCATCAGCCTATCGCAATCCACTGCTGGACATAGGCCTCTCCAAGTGCACGCCACTGAGATCTGTTTATTATGTAAGATATAAAAGTCTGAAATTTGCAATCTGTTTAGTGGTCGTTTAAAGCTTCAAATCCTTACAATGGAGATCTGTCAAAGTGACAGGAATAGGTTGGCCTTTTTTTTTCATTACTTCATGCTAGGAATACTATATCGGTCTCTACATGAAAGAGTCCTTTATCCAGAAAGATAGGATGGTATTGCTATAATGTTACAGTCTACAACCACCGATTAAAGTAATACTAATGCAGTGGTGAAAGATATGTTGCAATATGCTCAGTAGTGCGTTACGCGACTCAAATACAATGATATTACTTTAAGACATAATTAAATCACTTTTACCATTATAACAATTTAATTGAAGAGCGGGGCCTCCTAGCTCAAGTATATATTTTACTTAAAACTGGACACTCGTGGCTCTTGAGAGAGATAAGTGGAAGAAGAGTAGGGAGGCCTTCGCCCCGCAGTGGGACATCTCAAGCTAGTAATAATAATAATAAAAGGAGGTCTCTACGTAATCCACAAACAAGCATCATATTGTCGCTGTCATCGGCATAACACCACGAAGGTGCGATAGGTATACCACCTCTCCGACACGGCCTATAAACTGTAAAAGTTGTACAAGTTTTGTGCAAAAAAACCTTCTTTTTTAATAGGGCCCCAGACTGGACAGCATTTTATTTAAGTAAAACCTCTTCAACCATTGCCTCTATATTTGTAACCATCATTATTTTGAAACTCCATGACATAGCATATTTGTTACAACGCCTGCTACTAACAAAAGACCTTACCTTATACTATCGTAAGGAATTATTTTAACCCCCCTTTTCCCCTCTCTTTCCCCTCCCCGCAACGTTACGTCCGATATAATATGGGGGGTGGGGACTACCCCTAATTTAATACCAAATACAGGGTGTTATTTTAGTTTGTGAAGTGATTTTTGCAAAAATGGAAGGTGAAATAGTAAGTTCATTTTTGGGGTTGATAAATTTTGTTTCATACTATAATTCCTCGACTTTCTCACAGCGCCATCTAGCAACCATCCATCCAACCATCTCAAACAAAGCAGAGCTTGTATGTTGTACAAGACACCTGATAAAAAAACTGATACTTATATATTAAAAATAAATTAGAACCGGACACAGAACAAATGATCGTGGTCATCATTTTAACATTTATCCGGGATGGGAATCAAAACTAACGCCTCCAGTATAGCAGTCAGGGCCACTAATCACTACACCAACAGGCCCGTCATTTGTGTGATGCATGACTGAATTTAGGTGTGACTTCCTCTCTATCCTTATTATTCTTTCCTATCAATTCAATTCTACATGTATTTAAATCTATAACTTACTAGCTGTCGCCCGCGACTTCGTTAGCGCAAAAAATATGGCTATAAAAATAGATGGTAGCCGAATCACAGACCTACTGAATGCATATACAAAATTCCAAGAGAATTGGTCCAACCGTTTCGGAGGAGTACGGTAGTTCTAACATTGTGACACGGGAATTTTATATATAAGATTTTACAGTAAATTAAAACAGTGACGTCACTTTATACGTGCTGGTTCCACTAAAAATAAACGCTTAGCACGATACGATCCTAAGGAGGTCAGCGCGATGCAACTATGCTTTGAATGTGTTTAAGTTTCATCTATTTAGAAGTAAAACTGTTTATTTCAGGCGAAATAATCTAAGCCAGTTTGTTTTTGTGACAGGAAGAGACAATATGTCCAGACCGATTTCGGTTACTGCGGCTAGTCTTACTATGACACCAGCCAGCTACGCGGGACATATTATAGTGCACAAGCGTGTGCTAACACAGGTGCGCTCTCTGTTCCTTTACTCTCATAGCCCGATGGGACGGCAATCTGACACGACCGGATGTCCTACGCCTGAACTCTCATCAGGCGCAGGACCGACATTTTTATGTGTCTTCCGAAATACGGAAGTTGTGATATTTATTTCTAAAACGCACACAAACTTTTAAACGTCAATGCGCCCCGTGGGGATCGAACTCGAGACCATTGACTTGGCAGTCTTATGGTCTTACCACTAGGCTATCACAGCTTTAATAAGGGTTATCAGGGAGGGTAAAAATACATCTTAGATTTCAATTTATAATCCAATTTCTAAATCAAAATACTATTTTCGTAATTTTTTATAGTATGCCTTTCCATTTAACTAACAAACAATTTTGAATTCAAAACTACATTTAAAATCTGCAACTCAAGTCTAACTTTCTACGACAACATTATTTAACAGGCCATATAAATATTATCAAACAAAAAAAAATGTTAAACAAAAAAATAATAGTGCAAAAAAATCACAACCCTTTAAAGAGGTTTTACACCACCCTGTATACGAAGAAAGTACAACCTTGCTTCAAGAACCTTGGGGCCAAGTAGTACCGCGTCAAACTCCGTGCAACAACCACGACAGCCAACGAGACCACAGTAACTAGCTCAGTAAACGTTTAACCACACAGTTAACCGTGCCTAAAAGACATTGAACTAAATAACAAGTTAAAGAAAAAAGTTTGTTTCTCGTTTAAAAAAAAAAGAATTAAAAAAATAAATAAATATGTTTTAATGCGAACGCACGCTTCCGCACTGTTCGATTTTTGAATTCTGTGATCCTGTTTTTTGAAAAATGGAGTGTGATTTTTTTCAGTTAATAATTTTCTGAAAATGGGATTAATTATTTAGTTTTTTTATAATCTTAGTTTTATCACAATATTTATTATTGATGGTAAAGTTAAGATTATTATTTAATTAAAGTGAATAGTATTAAAATTTAAATTAATAACTAACACACTGCGAGCTTCTTGCACTTTTAATACGACTTTTAATTATTTAACACAAAGATATATTTTTGATTGATCAATAAATTAATGTAAGATTTTTTTTTAATTAACTTTGTGACAAGTGATACCCAGTAAATTGTGTTGTGGAGGTCAGATAGGTAGTCGCTCTGTGACATACGGTGTTCAGCTGTCGGTAAAACTAGAACTTAAAACCAACATATAATTTTTCTACTTATTTAACTTACTGTGCAATCATTATTAATATCTCAAACACTATAATTTCTAATTGTCAAATATTTTACAAGCTAAAGAAAAAAAAAGCAAATTAAATAAAATGTCCGCCATTCTTTTGCAATTACTTTAATAGTATCCGCACCAAACGTATGATGATAATATTAAAACAATACTTACAGATATAAATAATTATCAACTAAGCAATTATTTAAATATTCTAAATATAATTAATAACTGAAAACAATTTAATTGATCAATCAAAAACGTATTTTTATTCTGTTTCAAAATTACGTCAATTTGATAGGTAATTAATCAAATGTAATATGAATTTACTACTCACGCCATGTCTATAATACGAGGCTTGTAATAATATCTTTAGACTGTTTTAGATTATGATTAATTGTTTTTTCGTATGAAGTGTCATTCGATAAGGGCAATATTTCTTTGAGTGTGTGTTTTATAACTTAAATTGCATACTACAAATATTATGGAATTTCTTACCGGTTCTTCTCCATAAGAATGATATTTTGGAACCGCGCAACTAGAGTCAGTAACGTTTTGAAAGTGTTTGAAAATGCCTACTCGAAATAACAACCTTTTGATTTTGATACGTTTTTTTTAAGTTAGAATCTATGCTAATCTTGTAAATGATAAAGTAATCCGTTTATTGCGCTTTTACGGGGAAAATGCTAAGTTAACTAATAAAATGTAGCAAGGCAATTAGCTTTAATTTGATTTTAGATAGAATCAAGATATAAATCTTAGTTACTAATTCAGAATAGCATAGAGGTCCGTTATACAATTTCAAAATGAAAATTAATATCAGAAGACCGCTAAAGTGAAAAATAGAAGTTCTATCGCCATTTTCAGTGTTTTAATTTGTTACTTAAACAACTTCAAATAAGAGGAGGTTTTCAATTTGTCATATTTTTTACTGTATGTTAAATAAAGAGAATCGTACGTCTACCAGTTTTCCTATTAGAGATTGTGTGACTCGAATTTTCCAAATAAATTTACTGATTTGGAAAAGTGTATGAGGCAGGCGCGTAGTAAAATAATTACGGATTTACCTACTTATTAATCGCGAAACCAGGTGAGACTAAAAGCTAACCTGATTCTCGTAGCTTAAAAAAAGGTTACGCAGAGGAAGGAAATCAAATTTCATATTAGTTTACATCTCATCCTTTTTAAATATACACTGGTAGTAAGTTTATTTTAGTAGGTAGTACATTTATCGAGTTTTTGCGCTCCAACCATACTTTTTGACAGGCATATTAATTTGAGGCAGGACAAAATTTATTTGACACCTAGAATCGGTTAATATGCAGACTGGCATGTTTTTCTAGTGGTCAGTGGCACTGACTGCTATAACTAAAGGCCGTAGGTTTAAATTCCGCCAATGTTTGTGTGATGAGCACGATCATTTGTTGTGTGTCGGGGTGTAATTTGTCTATAATGTGTATGTATTTAGAAGTTGTCTAGAACTCATAATACGAGCTCTGTTTAGTTTGAGACTAGATAATTATAATTACATATTGGTGACAATAAAGAACTTACGTGCGTTTCTTAAGATTTAAAAAACTAGTATGTAACTCAAATCCATTCGTCTTGCCCAAAAAACAAAATGGCCGCCTACATTTAAGCCTAAAACTAAAGTCTTTAACACGCAAAGGGGCCTAAACTAAATAATTATAATAAAATATTATTATGAACATTTAAATTATAATACTGAGGTTCATATTAACACGCTAAGCTATAATTTTGATTAAAGATTAGAAAGAAAATTAGAGATTAGAAATTATTTAGAATGAAGTTTGAAAATGTTTTTAAATACACTTCGATGAAATTACTTACTCCGTTGGCTCAGCGACCCAAAATGAGTCTTGGCCTCCGATACGAGAGAGCGCCTTCGATGAAATGGTACTTTAAATTTTGAATAGAGTCCATTAAAAATATAAATTTCACTTTCGTATATTAAATCTAATCTGTCTTTTCGTATCATATTGAATCTGGAGTTGCGGTGTGAACGGACTTAATTTCTTCTAATATTGCAAACGCGAAATTTTACAAGTATGTGTGAAGATGGATGGATGGTTGGAGGGATGTTTGTTGCTCTACCACACTTAAACGGCTGTGTCAATTTTTATAAAATTTGGTATGGAGATAGCTGACACCCTGCATTAACACTTAGCCTACTTTTTAACCAATTGCTTTAGCGAGGGGTAATGGTTTTGCAGCTCTTACCGATATCCGTACAGACAGGGTCGCTGGCAACAGCTAGTATTCAACATATTATGTTTCCGGTTTAAGCGTGGCTAACTGTAATAATATTATTCTTATTCAAATAATGTCAAATTCCTGTCAAAATAGTTTACTTTTCCTTGTTATTCTAACCGACAATTGACAAACGGTGAAGGAAAACATCGTTAAATCCTGGTTGTAATAATAATAATAATGTACTGCCCGATTTAGGCCACGGCGACTATTGTTATTATGACACTAACCAGCTACGCGGGACATATTATCATAATATAGTTTATTATATAGAAGTTGTTCCCGCAACTTCGTCCGCGTTAATTTAAGTAAAAAGTGAATTGGTTTTTTTTCTCTTAAATAAAAGGTTTTTTCCTAAAATAAAAGTAGCCTTAGTTTTGCCTTATTAAATCAGCTACCAGCTAATAAACGTTTCATTAAAATTGGTCCAGACATTTCAGAGGATAGCAGTAACAAACAGACAGACAAACGAAAAAAGTAAAAAGAAAAAAAAATTGGCGTATGTACCGTATACATATTCATATGCGTATAGTAATAAAACGGCTTTTTTTTCAATATTACAAAACACACTTCAATTTTATTTTAGTTTAATGCTCTAAGTTTTATTCATACTTTATAGATTTTAAATTAAATACAAGCCTGTATATAGACATGACGCATGTAATGAATCTTAAATTACTTATTATAATCTGTGGTAAGGTAACACCAACATTATTAAAATATTCGTTTTATTGTTGTAAATAATTTTGAAGTAATGCTGGTTTTTCACAAGAAAATGTTGGTTTTACCTTTTAAAAAGCTTGACCAAAATTATTTTAAAGAGAGAAATATAAAAGATTGAATTAATGCTAATAATTTATCTGTAATATCTAAACAACTAGCTAATATAAAAATGTTATGTTTGTACAATTTTAAAAATATGCGAAAAAGAAATAGTTAAAAATATTATCTTATACATTTTATAAGATATCCCAGTAATATCAAAATAAACATTAATAAAAAAGAATTAAATATTTTTACAATTAACAAAAAAAAAACAGATACCTAAATAACGTTTCACACATTTTGTTTTAAACAGTTATTCATTAATATCGTTTATTTTTATAATTCAAAATTTAACGGTTGGAATTAAAGCCAGTTTAAGTTCAACAATCAAATTTTATGCAGTCTTTAACTTACTAAGGGTAACATTTTGGTCTAGCTATAGTAACTACAGTAAAAACTATATTCAAGAACTATACTTAGTTAAGAAACGTTCTAAAATATCTATCTATCTCAACTTTCCACTTAATAATGACAAAGACAGAATGACAGCTAAGAGCTACAAGGATCTGACACGTGGATGACATTAACATGAGGGCGTTGGTGTGTTACCGCAACAAGAATCAACTCAACTGTCTGTCAAAAGTGATGGTTTTTCATATATGACGGCATTAGTTCCGATTTCGGCCACGTGCCAAAAGATCCTTGTAGCACTATGAGAGTGTCATTTTGCAGTATTTTTCTTGAATATGGCTGTTAGTTATTTATTTATGAATATTGAAATGTTAATTTTTAATAGTCTCAGTTGTCTATCTAGTAAAAGAGTAAAAGAGATAGTACGATTTAACTGAGTAACGTTTCAGTATTCAGCCATTATTTAATTATAATTATTTATACACAGTAGTATTATAAATTTATATTTATAAGTAGGTATATTTAGTTAATACCGACTTCAAAATAATTATAACGTGCCATAAAAATATCATCAATATATCGCCATTAAATAAAAATATTAACTTACATGTTTCAACAATTCATTACATACATGCATTTTAAAATCTCTCAATAATTATCATTTTATTAAGTCATCTATAAATAAAAACAGTAAAAATGCTAACGGTATTACATTTTAGGGCGATAGCAAAGTTTACACAATTTTTGCTGTCAAATTTATAATTTGAAAAACGTAATTCTAATATGAATTAATTAATTTGACAACAATATGTCGTAAACATTACTTTCCTCAATGCGACTTTTTCAAAGTTATATGTGCTTTTTACCCGACTGCCAAGGAAGGGTAAGGTTAATTATTCTAAGACACTACTGACAAACGGTGAAGGAAAACATCGTGAGGAAATCTGGATTCCTAACATTGGAATCTGTAATCGCCAATCCGCAGTGAGCTATCGTGGTGATCAATGCTCAAACCTTCCCTATATGGGAAGAGGCCTGTGCCTAGCAGCGGGACGTATTAATACTAGTTTATTTATTTATATGACTTTTCTAAATATGTAATACCATTGCCGATCCGTAGTTTTGAAGTCGGTAACAATATAAATATCACTCTCGTACCTATCGTTCACAATTCCACTCACAACCATTTATTATTTTGACAGTTAATTATATTCAATTGCCGCCGTTTTTGTAAAGAGGTTATAATCGACCATAGAGCTCTATTTTCGTAATTACACCTCTTTTGTGAAGTAGCAAGTCATAATGTACGATAAAACCGTTTGATTCAAATATTATTGGATTATGTTAAACCAAAAACATGTCTATATTTTGGGTTTAATTCTTTCTATCTAAAGTTATTTGTTAAAATGAATAATTATCTTGCAAGTGTATATATTTGGGTATCTTAAACTTATTTTGTATCTTACAGCTGGGCAAAGGTATCGTAATTATAAATCTAGTGAGTAGAGAAAAACTTTTAGATAATAGGGATGATGACAGGGTACAAAAAGTAAAAATCTAATTAGTCCCATAGATAGTTAATTAAAAAATACTACACACGTATTTTTTGCGTTTATCTGACCAAAAAAACGACAAAGATACACAGCTTTAAAGATTAAGAGAGAGGGCTTGTGACGTAACGACTTCGCGGAATTTATACCAAGATGTGACGTCACACGGGAGTTTCATTGATTGTACTTTGATCAATTTTTGTTTGAAGGGACAAAGGCACAAAGAGTGACAAAAGAAAAAATACGTGTCCAATATTTTTCTTTAAACTTTATGCCGGACATTGAAAGAAAAGTTCTCATGATAACTATTGAACTTTATTGGGAGATCCTTCAAAATATATTTGTATGATAATAAGGTTTTAAAAAGAATATACTTAACTGTCAGAATAATGTCATATCTTGTTATATTGTCAACTGATTACTAATAATAGTACATTCAGATAAACTAACTTATACAAAGAGTTTAAACAAATCCCTATCAAATTTGAAATACCGCATCTATGTCTAAAAACGTAAATTTTCTTTGAGTACAGCCTATATAAAAGTTGACAATATAAAAAGAATGTATATTTATGAAAATGCGACAAATTTTTACTATTTAGAACAAAATTTACTGTAGATATTTGCAATTTCAAAATTTTAAATATTCACAATTTTATTATTATCTAGTAATATTTTCCAAATTGTACACACACAGTTACATTATATTATTACAAACAGTTCACTGATCTTTAATACGCTGAACTGGTTATTCCTTACATTATTACATCTTTCCATTGTATTCATTTACATTTATCCTTCATAATTTCTACTGTGGGCGTACAGAAACCGTAGACAATTGGTCGTACTTGAATAGAAAACTTTAAATGTAGAGGGAGTGATATTCTTTGCCGACCAGTGATATGACATTGCCTTGTCAGTTTAATACATTGGAGCAATTCGTCGAAATACAGGCACGCACTAGGGCTTACGCTGATCGAATTACTTCAAAGTGTCACGTTTCTTGTCGAGAAGGAATACCATCCCCATACATTTGAAGATTTCTATTCTTATGCGATGTAAAATTGTTTAGGGATATCAATATTTTTTTTTATATCAAACGAGCCTTCAATCGCCCTTTTATATCCAGTACAGCGTATTAGGATTCGAAGATCAGTGCGACAAATATATAACAAAAAAAAACATTTGACGCATATTCAACAACCAACAAAAACCAGTCTCAGTTTCAAAACATCAAATCATAGACAACGATCAACTGTCAAACAACTGTCAATTCGCCCGCCGTTTCGTGACATTTAAAGTTGCGTTTCAATAGCCGAAATGTTTGGCTTTTTCGAGATGTATCGTCGGCAAGTGGCTGCACTCATTCTGCCTCTAGTACTGGCCTCCTTGGCTGGTTACTCCTCCGAGGCACTGAGTACCTTTGGCGTGTCAAATACAAAGCCACCGTCGCCTGCTCCGACTGCACCACCGGGTAAATATGATTTATATAATGGGATTAGGCACTCAGAAACAAATTAGTACACTAACTCACTGTTTGACAAAAAAATATAGACGAGAAAACACATACACGTGTGGAAAGCACATTTTTACAACTTGCAGGTACATTCAAAGGATTCTTACTTGTCCCATTGTATAAAATATGTTTACCCTAGCACAGGCGTTCTCACAACACAAAGTAGGTTTTATTTATCTACTTCAGAATCATGAATAACGTTAAAAACACTAAACTGTATATACTGTACATAACAACACTCAAAATTCAAAATTAATTTACGCGGCAACATACAACCTCAAATTCAAAAACTGTAAGTCTGTTTTCTGTTTCAAATCTTTATGAAGTACGTTATAAAAACTTATTTGCAGAGCTACAAGAATCTCTTGGCACATGGATGATTTTAACATGAGGGCGTTGATGTGCATATTTGCTACAAGAATCAACTCGAACTTTTTATGTGGAAGTAATGCTTTACAATCTAGGTATTTGTTCCGATCTCGGTCCCGTGCCAAAAGATCTTTTTAGCATTGTAAACTAAAGTGTTTTGAATTGAAATATAGAACGGACTTTTAAATTACGAATTTGGAACTGTATGTTGCCGGCGAATATTCCAGACTTTTTTTTAATAAAATGTGGCTCGGGAAACTTGGTTTTCTGCCTATATTTGTTTCTTTATCGATGATTGGACTGTGTTATGCTGGGTTTAGCCCTGTTTTTGGCGTTATTAGAACTGATTCACCTTTAAAAGCTCCATCGCCAACGCCGCCGTCGGGTAAGATATTTTGTATAGTGGGACCTTTTTTTTCTAAATATTTTTTTAATATGGTAACTTTTTAAATGACATCTTTGTATAGAATTAAATAAAATTAAGTTTTATTATTGATCTGTACATAATTTGCTTGTAAATATTGCGATTTTGTTTTCTTTTATTTTGAATTATAATTTAGATTGTAAGTAAATGTATAAGACTTTTTGTTTTAAATGAATTTAAGTTTTTTCTTCGGAATTTGTATTATACACTAAATATACGAAACGAAAGCTTGACAAATGAATAAAAAACTGTCTCATTATATAAATTTATTGATGACGGCATAGAAAACACTTTTTCTATACTTTTACACATTATGAAGCAAAAATAATTGTTTGCTTAGAAAAACACATCAAACCTCTTATTACAAGAAAAAACAACTAAAATTATCACCTTGTAATAAAGAGGATTATTAAATACACTAGAATAACATCACTTAGCATTTTATACATAAAAAAATCTAGCAGTTTGCGAAACAAAAACACTGCTTATCACGATAGGTACTTTGACAGCAAAATTGGCGCCACAACCCGCCATTTGCAACTACCACAGACTACATAGACTACAAACTTTTTGTTTCAACACTTTTTAGAAACGAGTTTTTATTAAGTGTAAAAATGTGGTGTAAGCGAGAGATATTCGCTCTTGTGCCAATTATTATAGTTGGCTTGTTAAATATAAAGTGTACCGATGCTTTCGGCATTTCGTCGTTCGGAAAGGCTAACACTGACCCACCTAAACCAGCAAGTACTACAACACCACCCGGTAAGACTATATTAACAAATATTAACAAACAAGCTTTCATACATTTTACTGCCATACAAAAATCTCATACAAGCTTCCATACACACATACAAGTTCATACAAGCTGATTTTACAACGCATGGATGTTAAGACGGCTTTTTGGTGTTTTAGGTTAAGTTTTTTTTTAAACCTGGTCTCTGCATTTATTACTATTGGCATCATGTATATAGGTATCCAATGCTTAATCTTCTATGTAAAGGTTAAAAAAATACCTTAAATAATTTTTGTCATCTGTCAAAATATTAAGTGCGAAGTTTTTGTTTTACGCCCAATTTAAATAAGAAACTTAGTCAATAACAGTTTATTTTTATTATACAGAAACCAGGTTTATTATTTGTAACATATTAATTAAATTTAGGTACTCTCAACTGGATTGTATATACCTACATTAAACGGATGTAAATGAAGAAAACTGAACACGAAAACTGCGCTAAATAAACTCTACAAAAAAACAATCAAAAGAATCTCATTAAAAATACGAAAAGTACAACTTATTACTGGACAAATTAATATTGATTCACGATAAGACATTCAATTAATATCTTTAATCACGAAATACACGAAATACACTTATGAGCCTATAAAATATATTCAATAAGGATAAACTTCAGAAAAATAAGCTCGTAAAAAAACGGGTTTACATTACAATTTTTAGTCTTGTAATCATTTAATACTCCTACAATATCTTCTCAACAATTATATTTATATACATTTCTTACATTATGTAAAATTGTTATATGCAATTTAAAAATATTTGGTAAGTATACAGCAAAAGTATTTTGAAGTAAAAGACGTTGGAACTAAAATAGATTAGATTCACAAACAAATGCAAAATGTATTTGTTATTGGCACTTAGACAAAAATTCGAATCAAAACCAATAAATATATTCAAGATAGTGATCAAAAACATTATGAGTAGATATCATTCAATTAAAAAAAAATAAAGTAAAAGACACAAGTTTGAATTTTACGTTTGTCATAAATCTTTGATAATGAAAAACCAAACACTAAGTCAAATCTTTATTTCACTAAGGTTTCCTAAAACTAAAAAAACAAGTAGAAATTAGCTTAATTACTAGCAAAAAAGCATTAATTAAGCTTCAATACTCCCGCGAAAAAGAACATCAAGTGAATAAAATGTCAAACTTTTGGCGCGCATCGAATTTCTTCCGCTGTCAATCGGCAGCGGCCATATTGTCTTTGCTAATCGCTGGATGGATGATTGGCGATTCGACTGAAGCGCTGACTACCTTTGGCAAAACCAACACGCCGACTCCCGCCCCTCCTTTCAGTAAGTTTTAACTAATTTGAACTGATTTTAGAACGTTTTGATGAACTAAATTGTGTTACATAAATTAGGTTATCTACCTCTCATAAATTCGTCGCTCTTCACCAAATTAAATCGTAAGTTCAAAATAATCCACGGTTAATTAAATTGACACGAGAAATTCAGATTTTTTGTGGGAATATACTTTCATTGGTTACGTAAAGATAAATTAAAAACAATCTTTACGTAAAAAAACGACAATAAATTATTTGATTCATATTTATTTTTTGTCACTGTCAATTTGGAACTTAGCAAATAACGATTAAGATACAGACAATTAATATTTGTAGAATGAGATAATATTAATTCTTAGCCCAAAATATTCTAGCATCAGTTCAAATAACCACAAATTTTGTCTATCTCTATGAATGCTATATCATTTATCATATTTAGCACGCTAGTCTGCATGCATACACATTGTAATAACGAATATTTTTCACGTTTAAAAGAAAAGGCACAATATAGAACATAGATTAAAAATATGGGACCTCCTTTCAATTTTGACGTTTCCGTAGTTGCATGCTGTTCTTTCTTTTTTAATCTATGGTATTTGAAAAGTAAGTAAATTATTTAATTCTCAAAGTTTATTATTATTTCAGTATTATACGCTTACGTACTTAGTACTAATGTTGTATTTATTAATGATATTTTTTGTGTGTGTGTTTTTTTTTGTGTGAATTAAATGTGTTTTTTGACAACTTTGTTTAGGAGCTTAGTATTAGTATAAAATATTACTGCAGCCGATAGATTTAGGTTTTATAGAACTAGTTAAGGTGGCGATTTATGAAGCTGTTATATTATAGTCACGAGCAAATACATGTATGAACGACCAAATAATTGAAGTTTAAGTTCTAATCAAATGATTTATGAATTCGTGAAATTTTCTTTCAAATTCAACATTTTATGTTTAGCTTACAATATCAAGAATATTCCATAACAGCTTCAGATATTTCACGTAAGAAATCTACTGCAACTGTTTGATCGTATAGATTTCATAAACTAGTAGAAGTCTTAAGTATGTAACTCATATTTTTTTTATTTTATTTCTATCTTGAACTTTTAAGTTTCTATTTAGAAGTATCCTTGTAGGTAGTACCTATAGTATCTGTAGAAATTGTAGAAAGAACTAACAATTTGTTGTTGTAACAATTATGTTTTTCTATCTATAACCGACGTTCGAGCGGGTGAAGTCGCGGGCATAAGCTAGTCTACTTTATAAATCCTGATTATGGTCACTTCTTATGATTAATTAACAATATAATCTATTTATTTGCGATGCCGGCCTATAAATGACCTCTCAAACAAAGAATGAGCATTGATCGCCACACTTGTGAGCTGCCCCACGGTGGGCGCCATTGGCAACTCCACAATTAAACATTCTAAATTTTTACTGTCTTTTCTATTTCACAATGACTTAGCGGCGGTAAATTTTGTGTTAAAGCTGTGAGACCTAGACCAAATGACGCCGAAAAAATTGGAGATTCACAGTTGTTTCTTCTTTTTTAAATAAGAACTCCCGCACTAAGAAATTTAATCCTTGTATCGCGAGGGGTTTCACAGACATTCAATTCACATGCACAAAGACACCCAGACTCCGAACAGGAATTTGTGTGCAGACAAATTCTTGTCCTACGCGGGGGTCGAAACCGCGACACAACGCGAATAGTGATAATTGGCATTGTGACCTATACCACTCGGCTATCCGAGCAGTCAAAAACATAGTACCTAATATTAACTTATTTTTCGAATTTTGTCGCATAGTCTGTATTTTGCCTTTTAACCGTCAAATAGACCTTTAGCTATCCTAGTTTTTTTTAGTACCAACATTTTTACTACTATCGTTAAAAACGTAACTTGTATTCAAAAAATCAATCATAAAACTGTTTACCTACTTCCCTTTATAACCAATTTAACTAACCTTACCTTTAGACAATCAATTTTATGACAATCAAATGAATAGTCGTAACAAAACGCCAGACTTCATAATAGCAAGTATAAACTTATAAATAGACTATTATCTACAAAACAGACATGCAAATAAAAGAGGTTACATATATATTCAAATTTTAGTAATACTATGGCAAATACATGCGTAGATTATTTCTATAAAAACGACCTTCTAAGGTCAAAAAACCTCGTGAAAATATCAAAGGCACGGAAGGTTACAAAAGTAAAAACAATATTGGATACCATAGACAAATGATAGCTATCATTTTTATTGACAGCTATCATAAATTCTTTGTGTCTATGCTTTGGAAGTCGGCAATAAATTTTCGTAATCAGCCAGTCTGATCTTTTTTGAAAGTAGAAGGAATTGTTTATGGTAATTGGGTTTTTTATGTAATACAGACTTGCAAATGTCCCGATATTAGGCACAGGCTTTTTCTGTCTTTCCACTAGGCTACCACAGCTTCAAGATAGATAATAAATATTGAACACATAACCATACTTTAGACCCGCAGTCGCGTAACTAAATAAATAGCTCACGACGTTTTTCTTTATGTGAAACTTCACATTAAAATGCAAACACCTTTTTAAATTACTAAAATCATGCAGATATACATATAATTTAATACAGTAGCTAGATAAAATAAAGTAAATTACGAACCATTACATGCAAGAAAAGAAAATTATAGCATAGACAATGTTATATTTTTTAGCCAACGTATTTTTATACGGCCTTTTAAATCAAGACTGACCTTTCTGGCACTGCAGTGGTATATATTTTATTTAAAGTGCCTTTATTATATTGTTTAAAAGTATTTACATATTATTTAAATGTGTAATGTTTTTTACCAGATAATTGTGTGAAAGATGATATGGCTGCAAAGAGTGTGATTTGCGAGATGACGTCAGATAGGAACGTGTGGAAGAAGAAGACATGCTGCGCCGACTTCTTAATTAAAAAGTATTCAAAGAAACAGTAATAAACTATAAAATTCTTCGCTTCGCCCCAAAACAGAATTCCTTTGAAATTATTTCGTTGTGTAAGAGTTCTTTTACATAAAAGTTTGAATTTCCGAGTGTGATTCTAACATACCGTTTTTGATTGAAATACCATCACGCTAGCAATTATATGGGAGTGACAGGCTAATAAACGATTCAAATAAATTATAAACACAGCTTCTATGTAGAAGAATAAACAACTTTTTTACTAAAAACCTACGCCATAGTTCACAAAATAACAATTGCGTATTTCAAAACAAAAATTGAACGTGCTATAAAAAATATGGCATATTATATTTTTGAAAGGCTACTTTGAATATGCAGCTATTTTGGACAGCTATTTTGAACTGTAATGCTTGTAACAAAAGAAGAACGTGCAATTGCGTAGGTACATTTAATGTTATTTTTATCGATTAAGCATAACCTTATGCGAAGCGTTTATATGATCGGACCTTTCTTTAACACATGACAATATATCAAATAAAAACATTAGATAATTTTCGCCTGTCCTTTTTAATAACATACAATTTAAAAGACCTCGGTAACTGAAAGCCTAACCAAATTTTATACAGCTTATGAATACCAGGCCCAATATTTTCTTAAAACCTTTATTCTTAAATACATTTTTAATAGTATCACAGTCGATATTAAACTAAAAATCCATTGTTCTACTTTCGAAAAAGATATTACGCAATACACAACAACCCCATTCTATTTCCAAGCGGCCATCTTAATTTATGCAACCTAGTTCCCGCTACTCGATAACAGATGGCGCTATCGCTTTCGGAAGCAGTTGAGATTTACACGTAGCAATCACCAGGCTATCTAGATCTCTGGACGTACGTTAATAAGGTGTGTTGCGAGGTCAGAATAAAGTACTGGTTTCTGGCTACCGTATCTAGTTTGAAATTTTAATAGGAATTTGTATGTTGTTACTTGTTTGAAAATAGATCTTGTTGTGTTGTGCTAAAGTACATTTTTGATTGTATAGAATAGTCGTAAAGGTTGTTGTATGTAAAGTTCTTGGTAACGTTGCCATGTTTTAGTATATTCGTAGCGTATTCACAGAAAAGTAGTTGTTCGTAAAAATAGTAAAATTGAAAGTCTCGTTAAAATATTAAACCAACGATACAATGAAGTTTTATACACTTTCCGCAATACGAATACATTTCTAGAAGTTTTCCGTCCGAATAACAAGAAAATTCGTAATTCACCTTTATCTGTATCTGAAACTATCGGATATATCCGAAAAAGAAAATCTTAGCTTAACTAACTATACCCGAGAAATTTATGTAGCTCTAAAAATACTCATAAGTATGTAACAATATCTAAAATCACCCACCCCAACCCTATTTCGCCACCATTTGACCTCCACTCCGGTTTTCCCTATTTATAAATACGCCACTAATATTATTTTATTATAAATGACTAACAAAATACGTTACCGACTTACATTAAGTTGTTTTACGACAAAAAAAGCCTTCGCTTTCCTATAACGTCATTAAGAGTAGGGTGACCATGAGTTTCGGATATTTTGGGACAAAATATTTATTGATATAGAAAGTGCGGTCAAAAATTCTGTTTAAGTTCTAAAAACACCTTTTTAGAACTAAAACTTTGATTTTATTAATATTGATTGATTTTTTGGGATATATTACCATTTACCTTTTACCATTTACCTGCAGGTAAAGTAGTTAGTATCAAAAACAAGTGTACATTGTATTAATATTTTTTTCGGTATCCATTTATTTTAGGCATCAAGGCCCATACAAAATATATACGTCCCACAGCTGGGCACATGCCTCCTCCCATACAGGGAAGGTTCGAGCATTGACCACCGTATGTCTTATATAAAAAATTCCCGTGTCACAATGTTAGTTATCGTACTTGTCCGAAACGGCTAGACCGATTCTCTAGAAAATTTGTATATGCATTCAGTAGTTCTCAGAATCGACCAACATCTATTTTTCATCCCTATATTTTCGCGAACGAAATCGCACACAACAGCTAGTATTTATTATATTTAGTCTAAAATACCCCACCATTGGTAAAAGCATTTTGCCGCCAAAGCTTTGCGTAAAAGGAGGTTACTGTTTTGCAGGTATAGTATTGTATTTATAGGTACTTTCCAAAGACTGTCGGCACTAAATATAAAAATACACGTAACAAAAAAGTTTTTAATCTAAGTAGCTTATCCTCAAAGTATTTTACAAATAACCCTGTACTATCTACAAAAACGGCCTCTTCTTCACCTAACCTTCCATAGCAACTGGCCTATTTTAACCCAAGGCCTCTATCCTACCAGATTTTCCATATTTATGGCTACCAACCTAACCTTTATACCGACTATCATATATCCAGTGTACTGTAGTTATTTGCATATCTTAACACGCAAGCGTTGGCCAAGTGTTGGGCCAATGTTTGTAACAAATGTTGGTGTCAGTTTGTGAGTTATTGCTTCATGTTATGTAGGTATGTGTTTATTATGTTGTAAGGTAGTTTGTAGGATTTATGTGGGTTTTAACCGACTGGGGGTAAAGAGAGTTATGTTTCTGAGTGTTTTGCTGGAGTTGTAAATCCATAACTTACGATTACAAGGCTTAGATGTATCCTTGTAAATTTGTTAGTATTTATTCACGTTTTTAATCATTTTATTTAAATAAATAAATCTGATAGCGCCTCATGGTATAGGTCACCAGTCACACCAATTATCACTGTGCGCGATGTGTCGCGGGCTCGATCCCCGCGTACGACAAGAATTTGTGCGTTCTACAAATACTTATTCTGAATCTGGGTGACTTTAGCATGTGAATTGAATGTCTGTGAAACCCTCCGCGATACAAGAAATAAGTTTCTTAGTGCAGAAGCCGTTTATTTAACAAAAACTGGTCAAGTGCAAGTTGGACTCACGCGCGAAGGGTTCCGTACTAGCCTCCGTAGCTAATAAACGTTTATTTTTCGTAAAAATTCTAAAAAGACACGTTTATTGTATGGGGACCCCTCCTAATATAATATTTTTTTAGTATGTTGTATGTTGTTATAGCGGTAACGGAAATACCTCATGTGTGGAAATTTCAGCTTTCTAACTATCACGGTTTATGAGATACAGCCTGGAGACAGACAGCGGAGGCTTAGTAATAGGGTCCACCCGTGACCACGGTCGGTGCAACTCGACCGAAACGTGCGTCGAGAAATATCGCATTATATCGCGAATCAATCCCGTTTGTGGTCTAAAATAATAGCGTCCCGTTTTACCCTTTGAGTACGGGACCTTGAAAATCGTTCCAACAGCTTTAGCAACAACACTACTAATTCTAGACAGACAGACAGCGAAGGTTTAGTAATAGGGTCCCGTTTTACCCTTTACGTACGGGACCTTGAAAATCCAACAGCTTTTATAACAACACTACTGATCATTTGACATTCCAGCCCGCCCTTGCACGCGTCAGGCGGAATGCGCCGGCATTAGCAGCAGTTCCTGCGTGCGTACCCACTATGACCCGACGACCCGGTGCCTCTGTGGGGACAACCAGCCGCCTGTGAATGGACAGTGTGACTCGCAAACGAAAGGTAAGACCGTATGATATAATGGTTGTGATATTCTACAGGAAAAACTTAGGTACTTTGACGGGACTGTTGATCTAGTGGCTTTGAAATAAATATATAATATAAATACATTAATATTTATTGAACAGAAACAATACTAAACAAGAAATATCTACATTTATAACTAAACTTATGTAACTAAAAAATTATATTTACAAAGCGTCGATAAATATATCCTCATCTCCGTCAATGGCGGGAAACGTGCCCAGGAGACTGGCCGCATTACCACGCTGAATGGCAATGCCAATTCTTGGCATACATATAAATAAGTATGTTTGTCAGTTGTCTAGTAATTGTAACAAAAGCTACTTTACTTTGAGACTAGATGGCGTTGTATGAACTCTGATAAATTTGAAGAATATTATTACAAGAACTGCAAAGATCCACGATTTTTTAAACCATATCCTACACTTTTCTATAGACCTTTACTATTGATACCGTGGGGCTATACAAACATTCATAGGAACCTATCACTAGACCAACAGGCCTATCTGCAATAAGCTACTTATTAAGAGCTTTTATTCAATTAACTGAATTACTATTGACAGAGAATCTAAAAAAAAAAATCCACGATACATACTCCTTGTTTTATACCAATTAAAAATTCCATGTTAAGAACTATTTACCTATAATCAGCGTTGATAAAACAACAAAAATAGTACATCATTATTTTTAATAAGATTACATTTATTAACCAGTAATAATGCCGTGACCATAGCTTTCCTTAATTGTTTTAATAAGGGTTTATCTTGATTATTTTATCGTAGAGTAACATAAAATATTTTACGACACTTCGTGGCACCCTCAATATAAAGTTGAGATTGTAATAATATTTTACACTCACGTTTTAGTTAACATTATGTAGAAATTTTATATAAAATGTAAAAGCTCATATTTTTTTGACGGGCCTGTTGGTCTAGTGGTTTGTGTCCCTGACTGCTATACCGGAGGTCGTGATTTCGATCCTCACTCAGGAAAAATGTTTGTGTGATGAGCACGATCATTTGTTCTGTATCTGGATGTAACTTATCTATAATATGTAGTATTTAGAAATATATAATTACGTGTATCAGTTGTATAGTACTCATAACATAAGCTACTTTAGTATGCTTTATTTGGGACTAGATGGCGCTGTGTTAATGTCGAGGAATATTTACTGTATTATGAAAATTGTTTTACCAATAGAAAGCGCCATTATTTGTCAGTATCATAAGCTATACGAACCTTAGAAATCCCGTCTAATCACAGGTTACCTAGCGTGTGTTATGTCCCAATAAAGATTTTGAACATAAAACTAACACTTTCAGAGTTCGTTCTCAAGCACTGCGGTCGCATTTATTTTATTCCTTACCTTTTCATGTCAACTACACATAATTATACAAAATATTCTTTAATTTTGAGCATTTAGTGAGCACTTATAATGATTTAGATCTTTTATTTATACTTGACACGTAAACTTTGAATTCTAACACGAAATGTTTATAACTCGATAAGCTTTCAAGGATTTTTACTTTTGTTTAAATGTTATATATTTATTGTTCAGTTTACTATGTAGGTACGTTTATACTATATAACTAAAACTTATATGTATATACAAAGAGTGTCATACCAAATCACACTAAATTAAATACTGAAAAAAGTAAATAGAATCATCATAATCATAATTCTTTATTGCAAATCCACAATGTAAAGATAAGATGGTAATATAAATAACATGGTAGCAATCGTGGACCCTGATGGGCACAGCAAACAGTAAATTAGAAGAGAGGAAGGCGTTGTATATAAGTATAGAATTATTTGTTTATGCTCAAGAATTAAAATGTGCGAGAATTAGAACACCATTTTAATAAGTCACTGACCTGTGTTGTAGGAGCGGCAATATCATCATTGACACTTACGTATTTCTAAATCTCTGCTTTACACATGATGTTCTAAATTATGAAAAAAAATATTCCTGTGGCTAAACCACTGAATGGATTTTACTGTGTGGTGAGCACGATCTTTTGTCCTAGGTGTAATTTATCAATAGTAGAAGTATATAAATAGGTTTATCAGTCTAGTACCCATAATACAAGCTCTGCTTAGTTTGAGACTAGATGGCGTTGTGTGAAAGTAGTGAAATAAACTGTTACACGCGAATGTATCAGGATAGCGGGACCACTTTCGGACCCAACTTTAGTCCTTAATCTGTCAGTGACATTCCTTTAAAAAAGGAATATTACTGAACTTAACTTAAGATGAAGCCGCAAAATCTCCGATTCTTAAGATACAGGTCTGCGTACCTAGTTTAGGAGCCTACCCTCTAGTGAAAAAGGCGTGACGTTTATGTATGTATGTAACTACTATAATTCCTTCCCCAGCCCTCTACCACGCATGCGCGAACAGCGACGAGTGCAACGACGGCTTGATCTGCGGCGCGCCCAACATCACGGGCACTGCGCCCGCGCACCTCCGCGTGCACGCGCCGCAGGACAAGATCTGCCTCTGCGATGCTGAGAATGGATTCGTCGAGAAGGAACATACTTGCAGCGGTAAGTTGTACCTGGTTTGCAGGGTAGTTGTACAAAAACCGGCCAAGTGCATCTCGGACTCGTGCTACTATCAACTATAATAGAAAATCACGTTTGTTGTAGGTATCGAACGGTGTGTTGCAACTATCTTGACGAGCAAATATGTTGCTATTATTAGAGGTAAAACAACGCTATTGAGAAAAAGTGTGATATGTATGACTTTTATACAACCATATACCGAAAGATATTAAAAAGCAAGCCAGATCTTAAACATCTGAAAAATCTATTGCTTGAGAAATGTTATTATTCTGCGTCTGAGTTTTTTGAATGATGTGTAAAATTATTTGTATTTTTTTTCCTTTTTTTGTTCCAATTTCTTATAAATTATATTTTAATATGAAAAGTATCCAAATCATTTGTTTTGTAATATCATTAAAATTTTGTATGCCGTAAGGCAAAATGTATAGGGCTACTTATCAAGTTGTAACAACTCAAAGTATTACTCACATTCCAAGGAAATAAATAAATCTATTCTATTCACTACATTTTTTATATCCTCAGATGCTGACATCCTCAAGACATCTCTGGTGGCGATCTTCGTGGTGTCCTGCATAAGGAAACTCTTGGCTAACTAATCTAACATCGAACACGTTTTCATTTCATCGAGTTTTGTGATTGACACTTTTCGAACGATTTGAAGGATCCGGTTTTGTTTGACATTTATTCAAACTGTCTGTTTATTTTCTTTGTTAAAAACGTCATTGAGAAAAAAAGAACTGGTTTATGTTCTAATTTCTTCACCAAAAACGTCATTGAGAAAAAAAAGATTGTTACATATCACGAAAGTGGCTGCTTGTACACGTCTCGTACGTGTACAAGCACTAAGCAGCCACGTCTCGAAGTTTTGTTAACTACTTTAAATCCGATTTTTTTTTAAATATCTTTCCCTTTGAAATAATAGTACAATATGGTACTTCTTTATCCCCATTAAACTCCAACTTTTGAATTAGTGCAAATTCATTCTAAGACGTTCTTAAAAATTTATCTGTCCCTATTAAATAACTGAAGGTGACAAAAACAGTATGAGACTTAACACCAACTCAAAATTGAGTAACGTTTCATGATAGTCATAAATCCGGATTCTTCAAAAATAGTAATATAATTTCTAGTTGTAAAATCACGATTTTGTAGACGTAACGAAATAAAAAGAGATATGTAAAATTAAATTTTACTATAAAAAGAAAATAGATGCTAAAATACTTTTGCGAATTTATCCATTTATTTTTCACTTAAAAACTTAGTACAAATTCACGATAGCTTTTAAAAGAAATGAAATAAACGCTTAGAATTAAAATATAATGAAACTAAAAATACGTCCATTAATTTGTAAGCTTATTGTAAATAGATTTAATATTTAGAGTTAAAAAAGTTTCTAAACTTCATTTTGAATCTTATAGAATGAAATATTAATAATACCAGCCTGTAACTGTCCCACTGCAGGCCTCTCATACAGAGAACGAGCATTGATCACCACGCTTGTGAGCTGCCCCATGGTGGGGCGCCATTAGCATAATAATATTATAACTTCTTGAAAAAATAGAATAAAATGTAGATCAAATTAATACTTTAATATTTCATTCTGTAAGATTTGAATATATTAAATAATATCATTAATAATACTGTAATAAAATCTATCTTTAAAGTCCGATCACTAAAACATTAAAATTTTCAAATATTAAAACGATTTTTAAAAAGATTTGAACATTACAAAAAGACTCAAAATATTAAAAACTACAAAACTAATATCAATAAATAAAGATTAGTAAGTACGAGATTAACTTTAGGACTTACCCACAAAAAAAAACATATCGAATTGGTCACTAAATAAAATTAATATCTAAAAGAAAATCATTACATATTTAAGTGCTTATAAAAGCAATAAAAAATCGCAGCACACAATAATTATTTAAGCGTAAATGCAAGAAATAAAATGTCAAAGTTATAAAAATGGATTCTATTTTGACTTTCATCCATAATTCAAAATGGCGGACAAAATCAACGCATTTTAGTAAAATCACATAAATAAATAGTTTTAAATAAAAGTAGCATTTAATAAGTAAAAAACGTATCTAAATCATGAAATATAAAATTATTTTTCAATCATATAATTGTAAGTCATTTATCTCAAATAAAATTATATTCTCATGTAGTTTTTTTTTAGAAGTAATTGCGTAATTACAGTCAATTTGGGTAACTTTAAACATTTTTTACAATATTCGTGATTTTAAAACTAGTTTTATTTTTATTACCCTTATTTTTATTGAATAAATAGTGTCCTTTTGACCTAGTTTTTTAGTCTAATGCAATAAATTTACAGGTAAAACTACAAAACTATCCAGAATTTGCCTTTAAACTCAAATTCAAAGTTATCCTGATTTTTGGGTAGCTTTGAACAAAATTTTTTGAACAGGTAAAATTCCCAAATATTTTAAGATCTGGGTAAAAGACCTGGGTATTTTTGTCATAAAAATCCCAACCTATTCATATGACATTCATCGTGACATATAAATACTATAGTCAACTTGGTGTTGACCTGAATCAAGGACGACGTTATATTGCGATTTCAAAACAGAGCAACAATAAAATTCTTGTCACAACTTTACCACGAAAAAACGCGGGAATCTACCAAATTATAACATTGACAGTTACTTTTTTTCGTAACTTAAAAACATACATTTTTTGCCATCTGTTTTACGCAGGAATAATATTGCAACGCCAACAAATTTCATATAATAAAATAATAAATACTTTCACAACTTTGTTCAAAGTTATACCGCTGTTCAAAGTTACCCAAATTGACCTTACTGTGTATGTTTGATTAAATTAATAAAGAGTTTTAAAATGCATATGTTGTTTTAAATTTTGACGTTTTCCTACATATTGTAATAAAATTTACAAGGACCGTATTATAGCATTTCACTTTTTAATGGTGTGACTTTTAGGTGTTAAAATTACTATAAAGTACATAATAAAATTATTTTCATACGACGAACAAATTCTTTATAGCTATAAAACGTGTTTCATTCAGTACAAACAGGCTCTGCCATCTAGTGTCGAGTAGCGTCAAACGATAACATGGTAAGTCTTTACTACTACAACACAGATGACGCTGTTATCAACATCAATGTTTGTACCAACTGAATTGTTACTTTGCTTTATATACATACTCGCATTAGCCACTCAACATAAAAAAAATACAAACGTTAATGAGAATCAGTGGCGTAGCATGCATTGGCGGGGCCCCGTATAAAAAAAAAGTTTGGAGACCCTTATATGGGGATAAAGATTTTTCACAAAAGAAAAAAATATTGTGAAAAGAAATATTTATTTATCATAACATAATTTAATCATTTTACAAATAAAAATCAAATTTTAAATACCTATTCATTCTCCATGCCTTTTTTTCGGCAAACTGAATTATTAAATCATTTATGGCTGATGATCATTTTAGTTTTCTCATATAATAAAATAAATTAGGAAGTTTATTTCTTTTTCCTTACACACTTTGGGGGCCCCGTGGCCCGGGGGCCCCGTATAATTGATACGGCAGATACGGCGGTAGCTACGCCCCTGATGAGAATACTGGATTGTGAACTATTTACCAATAAACATTTTACGATGCCATGACTAAATTCCGTAAGGAAAATTTACATAATATTAACTTATAACAAATCGTCGTAAATTAATAACTAGTCCAATTATAATAACTAATTATCTTTTAATCGTTTTCATTTAACTTAAAAGCATTTTTTAAATTACAAACTTTGATATCTTTGTGTCGTTATTATCAACCCAAGACTATTTCTCTTACAACGACCATTCAAAACGAAATTACATGATATTACATCTGATAAAAAGTATTAATATTTATTTAATGACGTCATTATTGAGCACAAATTGCAATATTTAGAACGTTGCTCCTAATTTCAACTCCTTTACTACAGTGGTTCCGTGGTGTAGTGGTTATCACATCTGCTTTACACGCAGAAGGCCGCCAGTTCGATCCTGGCCGGAATCATATCTTTTTGCGTTTCTTTTGCCCAAATCTCAAACAGACAATGCTGTTTTTTGAACATATTATTATTGTAAGCAATTATATTTGTTTTTTATTCATTTCTGTACAGTACAGCCAAAACAGATGGACTGTATTTATTGTTAGTTATGAGGTATGTATGAATTCGTTTGACGGCTGCGGGCGCGGGGCGGCATAAACTCTGACACCACCTTGTACATCAAGAAAAGCAAGAGTTACCTGAATTATATTTATTTAGTTTATATTATTATTGTAGATACTAAATAGATAGAATATTATTTATGACATACCGCATTAAAAAAAGTTTTGATAAAACTTAAGTTTGTCAAATTGAATAACTTGTTTTTTTTTTTGTACAAGAAAGGGCTTGCTGGAAAAAGCTCTACTGTCGACAGCAAACTGATTTACAGTTTTACGATGTTTCGGATTATTTTTTGTAGTTGTCTTTGAATAAATCACCAGCACTACATAGTATAAAACAAAGTCGTTGCCTCTGTCTGTTCGCTGAATCTTTAAAACTACGCAACGGTTTTTGAAGTGGTTTTTTAATAGATAGAGTGTTTCAAGAGGAAGGTTTATATGTATAATACATCAGTATTACAAAGCTGGAGCGAGGCACTATTTAATAATAGTAAGAAGCTGTTAGAATTTTAATAGTGTTAGAGTGTTAAAAGCAATAAATATAGTAAATAACATTGACCTTAATTATATACAAACAAAACGGCCTCATAAAATAACTAGCCTTTACCTGCAGCTTCACCCGTGTCCATATCGGGTATAATTACAAAACATTTTCTGATAAAGTCCTTTAAAAAGTAGCCTATGTGTTAATCCAGGGTGTCAACTAACTCCATAACCATCTATGTTGCTCCTGGCGTTTGAGTGTGAAAGAGTAACAAACATCGATCCGTACTTACATACTTTATCGTTTTTAATATTAGTAGGATTCATATTACAGGAATGACTATAGGTAATTTATTAAACTCTGTTACATACGTTCGTACCTAAAGCAATTCATCATTACATTGCTTATTAGTCGACAGACGAATCATACATTCAATAAATAAGTACTTAGATACAGAAATACGTTATAAGGAAAACAAAGTAGTAACATTAGACAGTTTTGTAAAAGATATATGCCTATAGCGCAACCCGTAACAGCGATAGGGCTGCCCACCTACAGCATTTAATTACATCAACAACACACCGTCCGTTCGTCACTGCGACACGCTCGCGACTGTACCATTGTCACCAATGACAAACATATTCGAGTTTTGAACACTTATAACTGGGATTTAGTCATTAGTTTTTTTGGTAAAGCAGGGAAATTGTTGCGGATTCCACCTTCTTTTTTCCTCCAAAAGTGATGGCTTTTCATATCATCATCATTCCCCTGCCCTTATCCCAATTATTATTATTTGGGGTCGGCGCAGCATGTCTTATCCATGCTGCTGAGGTTTTGGCTGTATCTGCCTGACGCCAACCCTCCTTGGGAATCCAACCCTCCTTGGGAATAGTGATGGCTTTTCAAATATGAGCCGCATTAGTTCCGATTTCGGCCGCGTGCCGTAAGATCGTTGGAACACTATAACACGTCTTTGCCTATTGCTAAATATTGCGTGTTAAAACTAACCAGTCTTTGTAGAAACCTAATCTTTCCGTACATTTTCCTTGTAGAAGGTAACATAGTTTTCTTCGGGAAAACCCTTTTTAAAATGCAGAGATTTCTAAACAATTTCAAACTATACGGGCTTTCGAAGATAATTTTTAGGTATCGGAAAATATTTGGGTCGAATTGTAAAAATATTTAACTGCACAAAACATATTTCTGGGTATTATTTAAAAATATTTAGTTTTACGATTTACTTAGGCTGTGTATGGGGATAAAATAATTTCTCTGTCAGCTAAATATTGTTACTTTACAATTTTTAAGCGGCTTCAAATAAAAAGGTTTCTCAGTTTAACTATATGTATTTGTACCCAGGTATAATTGTATATGCTTAATAAAATTCTGTCAGATGATTTAAACATTTAAATAATAATAAGACATTACATTTTGACCATTATACAAGATCCATAAGATATTAGTAAAATAATACTTAACCTAGTGTTAGTTAAAAACGAAAAATGCTACAAAAATGCAATTGTGACATATTTAAATCAAAAAGCAAGATGGCCGTTTTCAAAAATCAAAATGGTTGCTTATAACAATGTATATTTGAAAATTATTTCATTATTGACCATTCGGGAAACTTCTAAAAATAAACAATGTACAATATTTTTCTTCTTGTAAAATGAAACTTCAATTTGTTTCTAAGCTATTCTTAGTCTAATGATTAATATGAATATGACTGGCCCTATAGTTAATGTCATTAATAAAACTGCGTTGTTTACAAGTTTCGATGAGCAAAACTTGTATCCACGACATTATAATACAATAAAATAAGGCTTAGGACACATAGCAAGTAAATTTAAATATTTTACTAATAAATAAAATTGATTATTTCATTATGCGGTTAGGTTAATACCTAAAGTCGATTAATAAAACAATTTCTGAGATCGGTTTAAGATTTCAATTTATCAATCCGTCGTCATCTTTTATGTATTTTCACCGATTACTCAAAGACGCCTGGACCGATTTGCAAAATTGTTTTTTTTTTGGGATATCCACATCAATTTTCTAACACCCCAAAAACATAATTAAGGGCCCCTTATTCCGAAAGTTTAGGCATTTAACGCACCGAAACGGCTTGCGCCCGCGTTGTCCAGGAGCCGTCGCGATTTGAACTCCGGTGACCTATGGCGGCGCGCGGGCACGCCACAGTATAAAAAATAAATCAGTAGTTCATATATATATTGTGCTAGTAATAAGTAGTAGTTTGCAACAAAAACATAATAATATACTTAGCTTGATGTGCTATCCACTAAACTATTGATTGTCAACACTAATATGTTATGAATGTGTGACTAAGGAAAGCGATGATCATTCTATAGAATTTAAAGAATGGTTGTAGAAGATTTGGTGAGTACTATACAGCGTGGCGCTACCACCCCGACATTAATTTAACACGGTTAGGACTAGTAACCATGAATCATTTGAATCATGATACGTTTTGATATTACGTAAACTGAAAGACTTTTTTTTTCAAACAAACTAAATAATAAACATCTATCTCAAATTGTGATCACTCTGTGCGAAAGTTCATTCAATTTGACCAGGATGGAAATCTGCACCTTATAAAGGTTAAATTCCCATTATAGATTTTAAATTCTATACATACTGACTTCTCGTTGCTCTGTGTATAGAAGTAATCATATTGTGACGTATTTATAGAATAAGTACTTACGCAATACACTTTCGGATTATCTTCACTTCAGACACCCTTCTTTTCTTAATTTAGTTTTTTTTATTTACCATTTCAATCACTTACGTAAATTTGTGGTCGCGAGCAAAAGTTGCATAGGTCCTACCTCGATGGCGTCCGGCCGGACACTGGCACCGAGCGCGCGGTGCGCGCGAGCACTTTTCACGTATTTATTTTATTTAAAAAAAAAATAAGCGCCATATTAAAATTCTATCCAATAATATCCCTGGCAAATCCGATTAGTAAATGAAATGTTAAATTTATATAAAATTACGTTCAGTCCAAGTCTTATAAAACTAAAAATACTTCTAAAATCGACCTTACTTCTGAATTTTTTTTTATCGAGCAAAATGTTAAATAATTCGTTTCTATCCAAAAAAGTCACTAGATAAAGCATGTATCTGTACTATATATTTTTTTAAGAATTTAAATATGGTGATTTCTCTGAAAAAAACTCGATCTAGAAACGTAAATTTCGAATAAGGGGCCCTTAAAACGTTAAATATATTTATAGTGTACATAAATTGTTCGAAGCGGCGCAAGACAGAGTGGATTCGTGGAAGGACTTGAGGGAGGCCTTTGCCCAGCTGTGGGACACTATAGGCTAGGAAAAAAAAAATGTTGGTGAGCCAAATAAAATAAGTAAACATCCATGCGGGCGAAGTCTTGTGTATAATCTAGTCGTAAAAAGGTTTTCCTCATCGTGCTCCGAGCTTTACAATTAATATGCTCAACCGATCCGGTTTACCAACAGTCTTATTTAAAACATCTTACGAAGGTGACGTGTTGTTATAGTGAAACGTGAATTATATTACAATAATGTGAGTTTACATTTCGTTTTAAAGCTTATCTAAGTTTAATAATACAATATGTGTTATTTAAATAAAAATATGACAGTTTTACGTGTTAATAAACTAAGGGACAAAATTTGCGACGAATCTTGGTAAAAAACTACAAAGGAGTTTGCTAAAAATAGTTGTATTTCAATTTTAATTTATACTATTTTAGTTTTTTTTTTGTCAAAGCAGTGTCAAGTTATTTTTTTTAATCTGTTGTCTTTGTTTCGTCTTAAAAGCATTAAGAATGTGATAAACAAAGCTCTCTTTTAGGTAATGTTAGCAAAGGAAGATGATTTGTAACTTTTAACTGTGACTAAAAAACTAAATTAGAATGGTTATTATAACGCCAACAGCTAATAATTAAATAAAACATCGTAGGAACTAGAATTCCTAAAATAGGACACCAAATCACACTAATATTATAAATGTGAGAGTTTGGATGTTTGTCCGTCAATCATGCTAAAACTACTAAACGGATTTGGATGAACTTTGGGATACAGACTGGGTATGAGCAGACTTGGTGAATTTTTATGCCGATTGAATGCTCTCTTGAGATAAATCTTCTCTATACTTATAAAATTCTTGTGTCACAATGTGCGTTCATGTACTCCTCCAAAACGGCTTGACCAATTGTTCATCAAAACGGAACGTACCTAATGGTAGATGTTATAATATCACTAGCAGTTGCCCGCGACTTCTTTCGTGTAAATGTGATTATAGCTGCAAAAACATTACCCTGCTCTGACGTTGTCTGTCAAAAAGCCTATGTGTTATACACCGTGTAACATAATTAACGCACATCCTGAAACTACTTTGTTCAGAATCGATAACAGAATCCATTTCATTAATAAAAATAAATATTTTTTTTTACCAAAAAATTATTTAGAAATAATTAAATTGTAGACACTATTTTCATAAAGCACTCGAAGTAAACGAAAATGAGCCTTAAGTCGATGCAATAAGGTTTTAACAATTCACAGCGGTTCACACTTTCAAATTTCACTCGTTTTGCCAATTATTTGTACAAATTATTCTGACAATATGTAATAAAAACAAATATCTAAGAAAATGATAAAAATGTTTCAATACATTAATTGTGGATAAAAAAGGATATTCTTTTTGGGGTGTCTGTGGATGTGCGTTATTTATGTTACACGTTGTATATCCAGGGTGTCAGCTAACCCCATACTAAATTTCATCGAAATTGCTCTAACCGTTTGAGCGTGAAAGAGTAACAAACATCCATCTATACTTAAAAACTTTCGCGTTTATAATATTAGTAGGATTATACCTATAGCTTATTAAGAGATTTCTTTAAAGAATTTTAGGTAAAACTTCTTTAAGAGAATGTAACATATGATTTGAATAATAATATGGTGGATTATTAGATATCTACTATAGCAAAAAAAATAACAAAACGTGTGAAATCATAACATAAATTGTCTTATTATACAAAGAATTCTTCTTAGTATCAAATGATACCAGTTTTAAAAACTGGATAAGTGCGAGTCGGACTCGCGTACGAAAGGTTCCGTACTGCTATAAAAATGCCAAAAAGATCACCTTTGCTTTGGTTCTATGTATGGATTTGTACGCATGGTTTGATCTGAGTGTGAATTTTTCAAAGTTATATGTACTCCTTAATTATTCGAAGACACTGCTGGCTAGGAAAATATCGTAAGGAAAACTAGATTCCAAATATTGCAATCTATAATCGCCAATCCACAGTGAGCTAGCGTGGTGATCAGCGAACAAAAAAAAATACCTTATTTGAGCATTTTCTTTTAACGCTAACGATAGTAGAAATATCATCTGGCTTAAATGACTGGCGAAAGACAGACAGACATACTAATAGGGTCCCATTTAACCCTTTAAATACGGAACTCTAAATATTATGTTGGCATTACCAAGAACGGGTTTTTAAGTAGCTTTTTGTATTGCAATCGTGATAATTCTTTGAATTCTTTTTTTTGAGAAAAGATCGGGGACTCCCTGCATAAAATACTTATAACATATTTAAATGGCCAGCGAAAGTAAACTTTAACTTTAAACATACAAACAAAACTGTTATCTTTTAAAGCGGGCCAGTTGGTCTTGTGGTTAGTGACCCTGACTGCTAAGCCGGAGGTCGTGGGTTCGATTCCCACCCAGGACAAATGTACTCTGGTCTCAAACTAAGCAGGGCTTGTATTATGAGCACTAGACAACTGATAAACATACTTATATATTTCTAAATACATACATAATACAAATTACACCCAGACAGAACAAACGATTGTACTCATCACACAAACATTTGTCCTGAGTGAGGATCGAACCCACGACCTCTAGTATAGCAGTCAGGGCCACTAACCACTAGACCAACAGGCCAGTCATTTTGACAGTTTTCACCCATATGTTTTTGAAAACAAAATGGCGGATTTCGAATAACTTAGACACATTTAGTTACCATTTAAAAGTTACATAAACCAGTTATTAAAATATTGCGGAAACAAAGAAACGAGTTTGATGTCAAAATATGATGAATTTTAGGTAAACGTTCATTAGATGATTTGTAACTTTGGCTCAAAACAAATTAAAATAGAAGGTTATGTTTTACAAACCATAAGAAAGTGATGGCCTTGCGGTTCTATGTATGGATATGTGTGCACATGGTGCGAGTTCGATCCCCAGCGTACGCAAGTACCAATGTGACTTTTCAAAGTTATATGTACCTACTTTCTTAAATATTCTAAGACACTACTGACAAACGGTGAAGGAAAACATCGTGAGGAAACCTGGATTATTACCGCGATGACAAAAATACCACTCGGCTATCTGCGTAGTCAAATTCTATACAGATATCAATAACAACAACAATTAAATATTTACATTGAAAAAAAACGACTCTTGTGCTAGGAAATTTAATTCTTGTATCGCGGAAGATTTCACAGACATTCAATTCACATGCACAAACCCAGACTCAGAACAAACATTTGTGGATCGCACAAATTCTTGTCGTTCGCCGGGATTGAACCCGCGTCACGTCGCGCACGGTGGTAATTGGCGTGGTGACCTATACCACTCAGCTATCCGTGCAGTCAAATTGTACAGTTAACTCACGCGTATTATAGATTGCGTTTCGAACCTAATCGTAGTCCTTTATCATGAATTCACTCGTGCGAGTCGAACTTGCCGAAATTAAGGATCCGCGTCACGAAAATGACTATAATAACAATTAAATTATGTACAGGCAATTACACTGCCCTTTGGAGATAAAAAACTTGTTTAAAATTACACTGAATGCAAAAAAAAATACGTTAAATTCGGTCTAGTAGGTTTAGAGGAAAACAATTATAAACATAAGACACGTTTATAATATAAGTGAAGACATAACCTTCGTTATAACAATAATATGTAGCCAACACATGAATTTTGATTAAGTTTTTTGGTCCCAAAGTTTTTCAAAATCAACGACCGTAAACAATTTTGTGGGGCCCCTTTAGTATTGTCAAAATTGTAAATGGGTACGTCAAAAGCATCTTAAATACTACGAGGATCTTTAGGCACGCCGCCGAAATCGGAAATAACGCCGTCATATATGAAAAACCATCACTTTTGACAGACAGTTGAGTTGATTCTTGTTACGGTAACACACCAACGCCCTCATGTTAATGTCATCCATGTGCCGAAAGATCCTTGTAGCTTTATACTATGGGATACTGTGTTACCCAGTAACATGGGTTGTGGAGGTCAGATAGGCAGTCGCTCTGTGACATACGGTGTTCAGCTGTCGGTGAGACTGGGAGCCGACACCAATATAGCTTAAGAAGAGATACAAGACATTAATTTAAACAGATTTTTAGAAATGAAAATTAATCAGTTTTAATTCTTAAAAAAATATATAATTATTAAGAGTTTGTAATAGTATTAAAACCTGTTTGAATAAAAGCTGTTTTGGGTTTTTTTGCATGACATTCCATGCAGAAAAAGAAAGTTAATCGAGAAAGCGTTTACTAAGAGAGTGAGGAAACCAAGTTGTAAATGAAGGATAAATACATCATCGTTACATCTCTTAGCCGATAACGGCCACGGCGGCTAGTGTTACTATGACACCAGCCAGCTACGCGGGACATATTATAGTGCACAAGCGTGTGCTAACACAGGTGCACTCTCTGTTCCCGCACTCTCATAGCCCGATGGGACGGCAATCCGACACGACCGGAGAGAGATCAGGCGCAGGACCTACATTTTTACGTGCCTTCCGAAACACGGAAGCTGTGATATTTATTTCTAAAACGTACACAATATTCGAAAAGTAGTTGCGAGACGTGGGTATCGAACTCGAGACTTTTGACTGCTAGTCCTACGGTCTTACCACTAGTCAATCACAGCTTCAAATCAATCAAGACTTACTATATTGTCAGTATAACAGTTTCAGCGTCTACCAAGAATTGTTTTAACAAATCTTACAATTTCTTAATATACTTACTTTCGAAATGCACAAGAAAACCTGTTCAACCTTCATACTGTATATATTCACTACTAGCTGTTACCCGCGACTTCAAAAAAAATAGGGATGAAAAATAGATAGTAAAATTTGGTAAAAATCGGTCTAGCCGTTTCGGAGGTGTACGGTAACTAACATTGTGACACGGGAATTTTACAGGTAGGTATATAAGATACTATGTTTGTTATTTCGTGTGTGAACACAGGATCTAACCGTTATAGGTTAATAGTCACCTTTATCTAGTCAGGTCTTATATAAATTCGGTCATCAGGACAATAGTTACAAAGAAACCAGTTTTTATACCTATGCAACCTGTTTGCTACATTATAATTAACAAAAACTAGTTGCTGTACGTTTTTCTATACATTCCACGATAGTTTTTGTTAAGTTAAAAGTTGTTGTTTTTTATTTGTTTTAGAGAGATTGAGTAAGACTAGGCAATTGATAAACAAACTAATATATTTATTTAATATTCAACGACTTCCACACAACACCATCTAGTCTCAAACTAAGCAGAGCTTGTATTATGAGACTAGACAACTGATAAACATACTTATATATTTCTAAACACATACATACTATAGAAAAATTACAACCAGACACAGAACAAATGATCGTGCTCATCTCACAAATATTTGTCCTGGGTGGGTATCGAACCCACGACATAGGGTAAGTGCTCCAGTGCTCGAACACACCCCAGTAAATGAACAAAACTGAGTTTTTTCCAAAAAATAAGAAATTGAGATATTTCTACCCAACATAGTATTTTTTTTCATAATTACAACTCCTTTTGCCATTATAGGGACAACATTCATTTCATATATCACTGTTCGTTTTTAAATGTCGAGCGTTTAAACTTGCAGTGTGGTTTGAACTGCGTATTTGTTCGGACAAGAATTTAGGACTCGGGTAAGACGCAACTTCTTTGTTAACACATTGTAGCCGTAATTGAATTATGTAACATAAGTTTTTTATTATTTCGAATAAAGAATCGTTATGTTTTATGTCTCGAATCAAATAAACTGCAATTTTAGCCTTTTTTAATTAAATTATTAGGTGTCCCAGCATTGGAACTAAAAATCGTTTGAAATCCAGTATATGAACGACCGTTCATTCACTGGAAAAACGTCTATTTCATGTTTTTATTCAAATATGTTATTTATTTTTATGCCATAAGATTCAGGTATTGAGAGTTGTTTTAAAAATAGATTTCTGATACTAAGGCCAGTATTGGGACAAGTATGTTCATTCATTGGTTCATAATATCTAGTGTATGAACTAACATTTTTCATCATGAACACAATTACTTGAGCTAGATTTTCTGTTTGTAAGACCTAGATTCTATTATTTTATTAATTTTTCTTTTCTTCTATTATTGTCCCTTTAGATTAACATGGATTACAATAAAAAAAAACACGAAAAGTTTCGATATACCCAAGAAACATTGGTAAGAGCTCTTAGGTTCACTCGTAGGTTATAGCAAAATCCACCCTACATAATAAATTCACTAATAAAGTTAAAAATTGATTGTTTTTTTTTATGTTTTGATTTAAATATATTTTATATTTTCCTAAATTAAAAGATAAACGTTCCTAAGTCCTTTATAGGTTTACTAGCGACCCGCCCCGGCTCCGCACGGGTGCTATGCTGATACTAAATAGTAAATATACTATATAAAAACTGTGAACGTTGTTTATAAAAACATAGCCGCCCGTTCCAGCTTGACCGCAAACACTACGTCCCGCAACTTTTAAATCTGTATTATCTTCAAAAATATTCATTTAAATAAAATGAAATGGCTGTAAATTGCCATATAAATCTATATTAATTGAACAATGTATTTAAGGTATTTAATCGCATAAGGATTCATGCTGTATTGGTTTAAATCGCTTTGAAAATTAGCCATTATTCGTCGTAAAAAGTAAATGACAAAAAATTATATTGTGGGATATCCATAAGAGATAGACATATACCATCGCGGATTTTTCTGTAGACCTTTGCAATGTGTACAAATAATTAGTACATTATTTTGATGAATCTCTTAGGGTTCAGCCTGCGTTTGCAAAGTAAGCGCGAAAAAATGTAATTAATTTACGACTTTGCATTAGAAATCTTGAAATTATCAATGGTTCTCTAATTTATTAAGCATGTAATTGTACATATAAACCTTCCTCTTGAATCACTCTATGTATTAAAAAAACCGCATCCAAATCCGTTGTGTAGTTTTAAAGATCTAAGCAAACATACATACAGACAGACGCGGGAAGCGACTTTATACTATGTACTGATAATGATTAGGTGTGAATTTTAAAGCTTTTTCTTTGTTATTTTTTATGTTTCTGACAGATTTAGAGGCAAAGAATTATTTTCTTTTTATTTAGTTGATTATTAAATAATATTTATTGAAATATTTTGAATTTTCCTATATGTTAATTAAACAAAAAATGTGTTCATTTACTGGTTTTACTTAGTTCATTTACTAGAAATTTTCGTTCATTCACTGGGGTTTTAGGGTATTTTTCATTTTATTGTTAAATATCTCAGAAAGTATCTATTCATATTATTTCGTAAAATCTACTCAAAATATATTTTTAATACAATCCTGATACCAAAATATAGCTTTGGACTATGGTCCCTTATGAGCAACACACTGTAATTATTTTTTGAAGTTGGAAGATTGCTTAAGTGTTCATTCATTGGAGCACTTACCCTAGCAGTCAGGCCACTAATCTCTAAACCAACAGGCTCAATAAATTCATGAGCCCTTATAACAATAAAAACCTAAAATAAGTGTGTGCTAATAAATACCTAAACCAGCTTATAGGTACACGTCCCACTGCTGGGCACAGGCCTCTTCCCTTATAGGGAAGGTTTGAGCATTGATCACCACGCTAGCTCACTGCGGATTGGCGAATTCAGATTGGAATATTAGAAATCTTTCCTCTCGATGTCTGCCTTCACCGTTTGTCGGTAATGTTTAAGAATAATTAAGAAAGTACATATAACTTTAAAAAAGTCATATTGTCAACAATTACAAATATTGCCAATTACAAAAGCCTGTGCTTCAGATCAAACCTGCACCTCGTGCATGCATAGAACTGCAAGGCCACCACGACATAACTATTTATAAAAAATATTTTTGCACACTAAACATATATTTAGAATTGTAATAATTACCACGTCTATACGGGCGCAAAATATGCGAAACTTATGTAAAACGTTATGTAATATTCAACCTAAAATATTAATTGGTGTCATAGGGGTGATAAATCACTAGTCTTACTATGGGATACTGTGTTACCCAGTAAATGGGTTGTTGGAGGTCAGATAGGCAGTCGCTCTGTGACATACGGTGTTCAGCTGTCGGTGAGACTGGGAGCCGACACCAACATAGCTTGGGAAAAGTATAAAAAGGCCACGCACATAACGTATATTATCTATCTTATAAAATCTTACTTGAACCAATTAGGATACATAATAATAATAACCCTTTTGACGCTAAAATTCTCGAATTTAATTAATATTTTTGTTTTTTTTTTCCACAGCAAAATCCAAGATGGCGAATTGATCACCAACTGTCATATCACATTCAGCCATGTTACGATATATTTTCGTGACAGTTCTCCTAGCGGCGTATAGCAATGGGCAGAGAGGTAAGTTAATGCATAAATTAAGTAGTGAAGCTGTGATAGCCTTGTGGTAAGACCGTAGGACTGCCAAGTCAAAGGTCTCGAGTTCGATCCCTACGCGCGCACCGACTTTTCGAATGTTGTGTGCAGTTTAGAAATAAATATCACAGCTTCTGTGTTTCGGAAGGCATGGCTAAAATATGGGTCCAGCGCCTGATCGCTCTCCGGGCTATGAGAGTAAAGGAACAGAGAGTGCACCTGTGTTTGCGCACGCGCTTATGCACTATCTATACTAATATTATAAAGCTGAAGAGTTTGTTTGTTTGAACGCGCTAATCTCAGGAACTACTGGTTCGAATCGAAAAATTCTTTTTGTGTTGAATAGACCATTTATCGAGGAAGGCTTTAGGCTATATAATATCACGTCGCAACTATAAGGAGCGAAGAAATAATGAAAAATGTGAAAAAAACGGGGAAAATTGTTCATCCTTGAGGGCTTCCGTTGCGTGCGCTGCGAAAACGGTTCAAGATACACACAATATATGTATGTAAGAATTATTCCTATTGAAATGGTCTAAAAAAATGTCCGCGACAGTATATCTTTTAAGATTAACTCACTAGAACCGTTTTTATGGTAATCAAATTCGATCGAAATTAATGCATCAACGCACAGCCCAAACTACTGGACGGATCGGTCTGAAATTTGGCATGCAGGTAGATGTTATGACGTAGGTATCCGCTAAGAAAGGATTTTGATAAATTCTACCCCCAAGGGGATAAAATAGGGGATGAATTTTTTTATGAAACTTTGTCAAAATTAAATCAATCGGGCTGAGACTTCACATGCACAAAGGTAGGTACTATAACGTAGGCATCCGTTAAGAAAGATTTTGATAAATTCCACACATAAGGGGATGAAATAGGGGATGTTTGTAGAAATCTTCTTAGATTTTTGACTAGCCATGACTATAAACAAGTCTCAGGGGCAAACTCTCAAATTTTGCGGGTATTGACTTGAGAGAACATTGCTTCTCTCATGGGCAGTTCTATGTTGCTTGCTCACGAGTGAGTTCTCCCAGTAGCTTGATAGGTTTAGCGCCAAATGACAAATTAGTTAAGAATATTGTGTACAAGGAAGTTTTGTAGGCCCTAATTTTTTTACACTAACTTGCTAAACAAGCAACAAACAAACATACTTCTTAACGCGTGCGAAGCCGTGGGCAAAAGCTAGTAATATAATATGTCTCACGTAGCTGGCTGGTGTCATAGTAACACTAGCCGCCGTGGACGAAATCAGTCCGGACATCATCAAAAAAATATCTATTAAAACATTATTACCCGACATTCGCACTTTTACATATCGGACAACAGAACAAATTCCATTGCACAACATAAAGAAACATTAGAAAATTCTTTATTCATTGACTAATACTTGTAAACAATACCTCTTTCGGTAATTTCCCTCAATTATCCTCTTAGTCAATTATATTAATTTCCATTGATACACATATTATTAAAGTATTTTCCTGTCTTCACCAGAACCTTTTTAAGTAAAACTTGTTAATGAAACAGACCTACACGGCGTCTCGCTTCCACAACTGCTATAATATTAATTTGATCATTGATTTACTCCATAATACATAAAGCCGTGATAGCCTAGCGGTAAGACCGTAGGACTGCAACTAGACTATCACAGTACTACACTAGTCAAACGTCTCGAGTTCGATCCCCGCAGCGCGCACCAACTTTTCGAATGATGTTTGCGTTTTAGAAATAAATATCACAGCTTCCGTGTTTCGGAAGGCACGTTAAAATGTGTATCCTGCGCCTGATCTCTCTCCGGTCGTGTCGGATTGCCGTCCCAGCACGCTAAGAGAGTAAAGGAACAGAGAGTACACCTGTGTTAGCACACGCTTGTGCACTATAACATGTCCCGCGTAGCTGGCTGCTGTCATAGTAACACTAGCTGCCGTAAAATGGCCTATGTGATATGGTGATATCTTTTGTCATTTAGGTTATATTTAAGTATTTAGTTCGGTTCAGTTCGGACTCGCACTAGCCTGGTTGTCGAGATAAACACGAGACACGTCATTATTTGACATTTGCATATTTATTTACATTTGTCATACTTATAAAGGTATTACCTGCTTTTATGCGTCGCTTCTTTAACTAACGTGCGTCATTTATGAGGGTCAAGATATTGTTATACATGAATATAAAATAAATATCTTGGGACAATATCCACACCCGGCCATCTGATCTGATCCCAAGCTGAGCAGAGCTTGTGTTATGGTAATCAGACAGCTGATAAAAATACTTATATATATTTTTAAATGTAGGAAACAATACAAATAATCGTGCTCATCACACAAACATTTGCCCTGGGTGGGAATCGAACCCACTACCTCCGGTTTAGCAGTCAGGGTCACTAACCACTAGACCTACAGGTCTGTCAAAATGACTATTTACCTTTACAAATTGACATTTTAGAATGTCACTTTGAGTACCGTTCTTGAATATGACGTCTTTTAGTATTAGATCCGGAACTCCTAAACCGTCTAAAATTCAGAGAATCATATTAGTCATAGAATTCTTTGTATTAGTGAAGTAATCGCAAACATAATGTATGTTAATGTATTATAAATATATGTAAAGTAACCTACGACCGTTCGTTGGTATGTGAATGTAGAACAAGATTATTGCGAATCTTAAACCTTTTATTTATAAACAGTGGCTAATTCGCCTCTAGCCGAGTAATATTTCTACAATTGTAAATGATGACCGATTTCGGCCACGGCGGCTAGTGTAACTATGACACCAGCTACGCGGGACATATTATAGTGCACAAGCGTGTGCTAACACAGGTGCACTCTCTGTTCCTTTACACTCACAGCCCGATGGGACGGCAATCCGACACGACCAGAGATCAGGCGCAGGACCCACATTTTAACGTGCCTTCCGAAACACGGAAATTAATAATAAATGATTGTACGTATTGGTGTACTCAGTATATTAAACATTAAATTCAAGAAATTCTTTGGCAGAATGAGCTCCAACGAACCGTTCACGTTACAAAAGTAAGAAAGCAATAAAAAGTATCTTATTAAATAAGTTCGTTGAACCGAACCTGTGATAACACGAGGTAAGCTTGCGCATAGAGGAAACCTCTTTGCCAAACAAAAGATGGTGAGTGTGATTGTTGAGAAATATTTATTATTTATTATGGAATAATTATTTTTTATTAAGCATTACATTACACCAATTCAATATTCGATAAAATACAATAAATACCACCTGAATATTACATCAAATGAAAATTCGGTGAAATGAAATTAGTTCAATTACAAAATTAGGTGAAATGAAATTAGTTCAAATGAATATTCGACGAACTGAAAATTATGTCAAACGTTCTTCGACGAAGTGTAATTCGATAAAACGTTGTTGGATCAAACGATGGTGAACATAATTACCATACTGTATATACCTTAATATTCTTTATAATATTTCACAGAAGGAGAGTCCTGTGTGGACCAGTATGCGGGGACCGCGGGGATCTGTACACAGGCCAATAAGTGCCAATCTGCCAAAACTGACTTCCAGTAAGTTATTTATATGTATTATACCTTTCTAAAACCATTAATAAGCGCATGGCACCTTGTGGTGATCTTTTTGTGAGTGGCGACACAACGGAACCTGAATGCCCCCGGGGGTCACTCTTCATGAGGACTCCCAGCTCTTTCTTGCCTGAACTGGCTGGCTAGAGGGGTGTCGCTAAGACTATTTGATGTGTATGCATGTGTGTGTGTGTGTATCTGTGTGAGTGTTACACCACTCTGGCGCCATATTGTTATACAGCAGTAATAAACGAGCATCCATCGACAAGAGTTGTTTTAATTGTTAGCTGACAGATCACTGGCGACGAGTTACCCGCGCATTTTGAAAAAAAGAATTCAAAATTTTTCAAAAATGTCGAATATAATTGGAAATATTTCGAGTTTCGATCACGATAGTCAAGAATGGCCTATATTTAAAGGCCGGCTATTACAATTTATTAAGTTAAATAGCGTAAAAAGCGAAAATAAAAGTGCTTTATTGTTAACACATCTGTCGGACAACAGTTACCGCCTTGCAAGGAACTTACTTCACCCTGAAGTACTCGAGGAAGTAAAGTTCGAGGATCTTATTACGAAATTGGACAAACATTTCACGCCGAAACGTTGTACTTTCGCCGATAGAGAGAAGTTTTATGAGGCGAAGAGATCTGATGGCGAGAGCGTAGAGGAGTGGGCGGCGCGTGTGAGAGGTAGACCTCTCACACGCGCCGCCCACTCCTCTACGCTCGCAAACTCGCAGTCGACGGCTAGAGCCGTCGACTGCGAGTTTGGTGAGGCATTGGATATGCTGCTGCGAGATCGATTTATACTCGGTCTGGCACCGTGTCGGGAACGTGACCGACTGTTTGAAGAGGATGCCAGCAAACTCACTTTCTCTAAGGCGTTAGAGGTAGCTCAACAGGCTGCGTACGCGCGATTAGCTCGTTCCAGAGTCGTCGCGGGCGGTACCGCGGAAACGGACATCAAGGCCACGCAGATCAAGGAGGAACCTGTGTACCGGCTGGGCGGACAGCGCGCGCGCGGCGAAGCTGCCGCGGCCGTCCGCAGCTCGAACAACAGTGCTGAGCAGCGTCGGTGCAACGTGTGCGGTCTCAGGAATCATGATGCTGAAAAGTGTCGATTTAAAAACTATCGGTGTCAAGTGTGCGGTGTGAAAGGTCACCTAAAGAAAATATGTGGTGTGAAAAAAGGTGAATCGCGATTACATTTGTTGAACACGGAGAACAATGTTTCGGAGAATAGCGACTGTGAGGAATGCGAGTTATACAATGTAAGGTATGTCGGTAGTTCGCCTATAATAATAAATGTGTCGGTCAACTCAGTAAAACTAGATATGGAGTTAGATTCCGGGTCGGGATCTAGTGTCATATCGGAAAAACTTTTTAATGAGTATTTCAAAGACTGTATTTTGATGAAAAGTAATTTAAAAATGTGTCTTTATAATGGGCATAGAATCTCGCCCTTGGGCTATTTCCAAGGTCGAATATCGTATTTAAATAATACCCACAATATTAAAATATTTGTTTTGTCAAACGGAGGTCCACCTTTGCTGGGACGAGATTTTATGTCAAAATTTAAAATATATTTTACCTCAGATATCAATAACATCCAAAACCAATCTGTATTAGAGTCCGACACGAAGGAAGTGCAGCAACTTTTAACTAAATACTCCGATTTGTTTACTGACGAGTTAGGTAGGTTTAACAAGTTTAAGGTGAAACTTGTTTTGCGAGAGGGCGCCCAACCAAAATGTTTTAAGCCACGTTCTGTACCTTTCGCATTAAAAAAAAAGGTAGAGGAGGAGATAGACAGGCTAGTTGGTTTAGGTATATTGCAACCGGTTCAATTTCCTAAATACGGAACCCCTATTGTTCCAGTTCTAAAAGAGAACGGAAAAGTTAAGATAGCCGGTGACTTTTCAATAACTTTAAATAAAGATTTAGAAATTGATAAATATCCAATGCCTAGGATAGAAGAGGTTTTCGCCAAGTTAGGTGGTGGGGAGTGTTACAGCAAAATTGACCTGAGTAATGCTTATAACCAATTTGTCCTGGAGGAATCGTCGCAAGAACTGACCGCGATAAGCACATCTAAAGGCTATTTTAAATACACGCGGCTTGTATATGGGTTAGCAAACGCTCCCGCTATTTTTCAAAGAGCGATGGAAGCACTATTGGTTGGTATAGAAGGTGTTAGCATATGGTTGGACGACGTATGTGTAACTGCGCCGACTAAACAATTACACTTCAGCAGGCTAAATGAAGTTCTAAGGAAAATAAAAGAGGCCGGTTTAAAATTGCACAAGGAGAAATGTAGTTTTTTTCAAAATAATGTAACTTATCTAGGCTATATTATAGATAAACATGGTTTACGTGCGTGTCCTAAAAAAACAGAAGCAATTAAAAACGCGCCGCGGCCAAGAAATGTCACGGAGGTTAAGCGATTTATAGGATTAATTAACTATTACAGAAATTTCGTACCAAATGCTTCATCCAAGTTGCACCCGCTGCATGAATTATTACGTAAAGGTGTACAGTGGCAGTGGGACGAGCGTCACGAACGGGCTTTTAATAGCGTTAAGACTGAGTTATCATCAGAAAGGGTGCTAGCTCACTTTGACCCCGCGGCACAGTTGGTGTTGACGGTGGACGCAGGCCCGGCCGGGCTGGGCGCGGTGCTGGCGCAGCGCGACAGGGCGCACGCGTCGCACGAGCGGCCGCTTGCGTTCGCGTCGAGATCATTGTCCATAAGTGAACGAAATTACAGTCAGATTCAGAAGGAGGCGACAGCTATTATTTTTGGCGTCAAATACTTTCACCAATATTTGTATGGGCGTCAGGAACCATTCGTACTTAAGACGGATCATCGGCCCTTACTTTCGATATTCGGGATGAAGACAGGCGTATCAGTAATGGCAGCATCGAGATTGCAGCGTTATGCAATCATATTATCGGCGTATAATTATAACGTACAATATATTAAAAGTGAAAATAATGTCGCAGCGGATTATTTGTCGCGCTCGCCCTTGCCTGAATCTGATAATAAAATGGAGGAACAAAATGATTTGTCATTCCTCAATTTTTTAGATACCAACGTCGCACCGCTAACTTTTGACGATATAAAAATTGCAACAAATAATGACGAACTTTTGCAAACAGTGATTAAATATATCCAGAATGGCTGGCCGCGTAAAATTTCTTGTAAAATTGTTCAGCCTTATTTTAATTGTAAAACTGATTTGGAAATTGAAAACGGTTGTATTTTTCGGGGCCATAGAGTGGTGATACCAGCGGTTTACCGAAATAGTTTATTGAAGGAACTTCACACGGGTCATTTCGGAGTAGTTAAGACGAAAAGCGCAGCTCGTAGTAGATTTTGGTGGCCATCGATTGATAAAGACATAGAAGAATGGGTGGGCGCGTGCCACACTTGCGCCGGCACACGCGCAGCGCCGCCGCGCGCGCCGCCCGCACCTTGGCCGCGAGACTTAGCTCCATGGCAACGTTTGCATATCGACTATATGAGTATTAACCATAACGAGTACTTGATCGTTGTAGATGCTTACAGTAAATGGTTGGAGTGTTTACATATGAGTTGCGGTACTTCAAGTCGGGCCCTTATAACTAAACTCAAAGAATTGTTTTCTAGATTCGGTTTACCAACTGTCATAGTTTCTGATAATGATGTGAAAATTAAGTCAAAAGAATTTGAACATTTTTGTAAAATGAACGGTATCCGATATGTAACGTCACCAATTTATCACCCTTCCAGTAACGGACAGGCCGAAAACTCTGTAAAAACATGTAAGAAAATGATTAAGTGTATTATAAGCGATAACACTCAGCAATCTATGATTAATGAAAAATTGTTAGGATTCTTGTTCGATTACCGTACCACCCCCCATTGTGCAACGGGTGAATGCCCCTCAAAGCTCATGTTTGGCCGAAATATTGTGTCTAGACTGGACTTATTATTGAGAGATAGCCGTAAATTTAAATCGGATATTGATAATTATCAACCATCTAAAACAATAAGGATTGGCGATAGGGTATGGTTAAAATGGTTTATAGCCAGAAAAGACAAATGGGTTTTAGGTAACGTAATTAAATTATTGGGTAATCGCATGTTTCTAATATCGGTTGAAAACTTTAATGTAGATTGTAAAAGACATATTGATCAGATTCGCAAATATACAGGTGCAACCGATACTAGAAAAGAGGTAAACGGCGCGCGCGCTGCGAGCCCCGCGCCGTCCGCGCTGCCGAGGCCGCGCTCGCGTCCCTCATCGCCCTTGTCAACCGAGGAGCCGCAGCCATTACTGTCGTGTGACAAGGACTCGCAGCTAATACAGGGCGAGAGTAACGAGGTTGTGGAGGAGGATGAGCGGGCAGGGGCTAAGGGTGTAGCCGAAACTAGTCAACAAGATAATGTGGAAGCTAGTATTCCTACACCACAGCCTACAAGGCCGATTCGTAGTTGTAGACGAAATATTAATTATAAGATTTAAGTTGTAATTTTAATATAGATGTAAATGTACTTAATATTTAGATTAGTTTTAATATTTCTACTTTGTTAATAGTGTTGGAGGAGTGATGTGTATGCATGTGTGTGTGTGTGTATCTGTGTGAGTGTTACACCACTCTGGCGCCATATTGTTATACAGCAGTAATAAACGAGCATCCATCGACAAGAGTTGTTTTAATTGTTAGCTGACAGATCACTATTACAAGTGTCTAATGGCGTAATAACGAGGAAACCCGCTCCGGGTCTGTGACCCGCGATGGCGAAATCGGTGTCGCACCTCTCTACACCCCTAGCTTTTCCCTCTGGTGTTGCCCACCTGCTGCCTATCGTGGCGGTATAATAGGGGGCCCATCTTGGAGCCGGCGAGTCACCGCCTGCCAATTTAAATATTATAAGTAAATAATAAACCAGCCTATACACGTCCCACTACTGGGCACAGGCCTCTTATAATATAGGGAAGGTTTAAGCATTGATCACCGCGCTAACTCACTGCGGATTGGCGATTTATGATTCCTATACTTGACATCCAGGTTTCCTCTCGATGTTTTCCTTCACCGTTTGTCAGTAGTGTCTTAGAATGATTAGAAACCATACATAACTTTGAAAAAAGTCACATTGGTTCTTGCCTGCGCTATTTCTTAACCGGCCACGTCATGGTGGATAATGTTTTGCAGCTATAACTAACATCCACGGTGAAGTTACGGGAAACATACATACATAAACGTCACGCCTCTTTCCCTTGGGGGTAGGCAGAGATCACTGTATCATTTGCTACGATCCTGGCATACCACTTTAGCTTCATCCACACTCATCAATCGCTTTATAAACGCCCGTCGGTTTAGGGTACTCCTGACCTGACCCTTTTACGGGGTACTGCTAGTTAATATTTCCGTATGGTGTCCGGATATAAAGAATAGCACCACCCCATATCCTCCACTGGGTGTCGTAAAAGGCGACTAATGGACCTTAAGACCCAGTGCACTGTACCAAGCACCTTGGGTCACCCGAATGGTGGCGGGTAAACAACCAACAATCGCATTCCCAAAGAGGGTTAGTGTCAGGCAGGCGGCCGACTATAAAACCATAGCCAAAACCATAAGCAACATGTTTAGAAAAAAAAACATGTTGCGCCGACCCCAAGTAAAATGGGATAAGGACAGGAAGATGATGATCATCATTCCCCTGCCCTTATCCCAATTATTATATATGGGGTCGGCGCAGCATGTCTTATCCATGCTGCTGAGGTTTTGGCTGTATATTTTTACGGCCGGCCGCCTGCTTGACGCCAACCCTCCTTGGGAATGCTGTTGCTGGTGGTTTACTCCCCACCAGGAGGTTGACCCGAGGTGCTAGGTGGTATGCATCGGGTCGTAGTATACCTTAGTCGCCTCTTACGACACCCATTGGTGGATATGGGTCAGCCCTATTCGCACCGGGAACTGCACGGTAGTTAGTTTACGGGGAACTGCTAGATAATATTGTATCTTCTATTTCCAGGTTAAACGGCATACGTCCCACGTTCTGCACGTACACAGCATTTGGCTCTGCCCTGGTCTGCTGCCGAGATAGCACGAATATACTACAACCAGTCAGCACGAGAGATAGAGAGTAAGTGTTTACAATACTTTAACCTTACCTTACAATTAAGAGTTTTGCTATATTTGTTATCAATCACTACGTAGTATAAAAAAAAACGTCATCTATACTAATATTATAAAGCTGAAGAGTTTGTTTGTTTGAACGCGCTAATCTCAGGAACTACTGGTTCGAATCGGAAAATTCTTTTTGTGTTGAATAGACTATTTATCGAGGAAGGCTTTAGGCTATAAATTATCAGGTTGCAACTATTAGGAGCGAAGAAATAATGGAAAATGTAAAAAAAAACGAGGAAAATTGTTCATCCTTGAGGGCTTCCGTTGCGTGCGCTGCGAAAACGGTTCAAGATACACACAATATATGTATGTAAGAATTATTCCTATTGAAATGATCTAAAAAAATGTCCGCGACAGTGTATGTCTATCTTTTAAGATTAACTCACTAGAACCGTTTTTATGGTAATCAAATTCGATCGAAATTAATACATCAACGCACATCCCAAACTACGGGACGGATCGGGCTGAAATTTGGCATGCAGGTAGATGTTATGACGTAGGTATCCGCTAAGAAAGGATTTTGATAAATTCTATCCCCAAGGGATAAAATAGGGGATGAAATTTTTTATGAAACTTTATCAAAATTAAACCGATCGGGCTGAGACTTTACATGCACATAGGTACTATAACGTAGGCATCCGCTAAGAAAGATTTTGATAAATTCCACACATAAGGGGATGAAATAGGGGAGGTTTGTAGAAATCTTCATAGATTTTTGACTAGCCATGACTATAAACAAGTCTCAGGGGCAAACTCTCAAATTTGCGGGTATTGACTTGAGAGAACATTGCTTTCCCATGGGCAGTTCTATGTTGCTTGCTCACGAGTAAGTTCTCCCAGTAGCTTGATAGGTTTAGCGCCAAATGACAAATTAGTTAAGAATATTGTGTACAAGGAAGTTTTGTAGGCCCTAATTTTTTACACTAACTTGCTAAACAATAATACTTCTTAACGCGTGCGAAGCCGCGGGCAAAAGCTAGTTTAATAGATATAGAGAAACTATAACTAAGCAAGAATTATCTACATTTAAAACGAAACTTACATAACTATGAAGTAATATATATTTTTACAAAGCGTCAAAAAATATGTCGTCATCTCCGTCAATAGTGGTAAACGTGCCCAGGAGACGGTAGGCCTACTTTATTAGCTTTAATAAAAGTCTTCTTTTGTTTCACGACAATCACTTTACGTACATAAATGATATAACGGTTTACTCACGCGTATTTATCGGGATCGCCCGACTAGTTCGACTCGCGACCTCGCCGCCGCGTCAGCTCATGATTAAGGACTCCGGTTGGGTCCGAAACTAGTCGAGCTATCCCGATACATACGCGTGAGTAAACCGTTGTATCATTTAAGTATGAATCATCCCCACGAAAGTTATTATAAAAAAAACATTACGTGTTGCAGTACTCGACCAGTTTGGAGTGGCTCACCAGACACGAGAAGCGTGAGTGAGAGAAGTGAGTAATAGTTGAATTTTTTCGTCTCTCTAAAATCAAGAGTCATTTATTCAAATTAGGCTACAATGTAGCACTTTTCGAACGTCAAAATTATAATAGACAGCACCCCATCGCCCACCCTTCACCGCTTCCTGTGCTTTCGCTACGGGAGAAGAAACGGCGCAACAAACTTCCCAGTAGCACGCTGTCTTTTTCAATTCTTTATGCTACGAATTGATTCAGATACATATACATAGTTTTTGTTTTACATTTTGTTTTTTATGCGACCTGGCTTTCGCAGTGGCTCGCTATAGAAGAAGTATAAAATAGAATAAAAAGCTTTCCAAAAATTGATGCATGCATAGGGTCTTTGAAGCAATTAATAAAATAAGAGTTGGACAAATCGGATTATAACTTTTGCTTCATGAATTATCACAAAATTGTCATCATAGAATGAAAACCTTACTGGAATAAGCAGAACTTAAGCGAAGCTGAAAAGCATTATTACATTTATAAAAGTCTATCGACTAATGCTTTTTCTCGTTTAGAGACTTTAGACTGCACGGAATTTGTGCGTTCCACAAATGCTCACAAATGGTCAAAATCAAAATCAAAATGTTTTTATTTCGGCCTTTTGAGACACTTTCAAAATATTACCTTCTGACTCTAGTTGCAAGGTTCCAACATGTCATTATTATCGAGAAGAACCGGCAAGAAACTCCATCAAACTATTTGTATTCAGTTGGGTACATCATTACATCTGTTATACAAGCGCTAATGTTTAACAAAAACGCAATAAAATAATACTTTATTCCATTCCCCAGAATGTGAGGAATACAGTCGCGCCGTCGTTCAGAAGGTGGACTACATACCGCTGTTACCAAACCCTCAGACACTCTCCATATCCTCCGCCAAGTGTGACTACACGGGCATCAAACTGATTGTCGGAGGACAGAATGCCAACGTCGGGGAGTTTCCGCATATGGTATGTTTTGGTTTGTGATATTTGAAGCTGTGCTAGCCTAGTGGAAAAGCGTGTTAAGTATAGTGCTACAAGGATCTTTTGTCACGTGATCGATTTCGGAACTGATGCCGTCGTATATGTCAAACCATCACTTTTGACAGACAGTTGAGTTGATTCTTGTTGCGATAACACACCAACGCCCTCATGTTAATGTCATCCACGTGCCGAAAAATCCTTACAGCTCTACAAGGATGATATCACCTCAAAGATTTCATTTTTTTAATAGTTTTATTTCAGTGGATAAAAGAACACATACGAATACAATAATGTACAAAAAATAATAAAAAATCTTTATTTCTCTCTATCACTAATTAGTTACATGTTAATTTGTTGTTCATAACATAGAGACTGGTGTCTGAATTAGATAAAATCTGTCGACAGATCACCAGGCTATATCTCCTTGCAACATTTTTGATAAAAAATGATTAAATGATACAAATCCATACATAGAACCGCAAGGCCAACAACATTTTGAATGGAAAGAACCAATAACTTATTAGAGACTAGCTGTCCCTGCAAACTTCGTTTCGCTGACAAAAATAATATGAAAACTATCATTTTATTTATGAATCCAAATATCTTACGGAACCCTATTTTTTTCCATAAAATAAAATATAGTCTATGTTACACGTGGATAATGTAGCTTTCGAATGGTGAAAGAATTTTTAAAATCGGTCCAGTAGTTTTTGAGCCTATTCATTACAACCAAACAAACAAAGTTTTCCTCTTTATAATATTAGTATAGATTAGAAACTAACCTCAATGTTCTATTTTCAGGCAGCAATCGGCTGGGCAGACTTCGACGGCACCTACAAGTTCAGTTGCGGAGGCAGTCTGATCAGCCCTCGCTTCGTCGTCACAGCAGGCCATTGCATAAGAGACCCTAATGCTCAGAACCCAGAGCCGGTTATCGTAAGACTCGGAGACCAGAATATTGATAATACAGTGAAGGATGGTGCTAATCCTGTTGATGTGAGTAATTTCTTAAATTTGAATAAAAAATAACTAGTTTTGTGCTTAAAAATAAACTTAACGCTAAAGTCCGGTAGGATTTCTGTGTGATACTTCTTCACGTTAAAATAAATTGACCGATTTTGATAATATTTGGTATTGAGGCAGCTGATAGACTGGATTAACACCCGACCAGACCTGACGTGCTGCAAAATATAAGGAGGTGTCAATCCAAGGTGTCAGTTACCCTATTGAATGCTTTTATCATAACTTGCCTAGCCGTTTAAGCGTGAATGTGTCCAGTAGTACTGTAGTAGTACAATCTCAGGCTTGTTCACGATGTGGAAGAAAAATAGTGCTATACGGTATAATGCGCTGACACGCTTTTACACCCGTAATAATATTTAGGTACTTAAACAGGGAGCGATATTAGCCCTTAGAGAGTTGTCGCGCAGATTCCGGCTTTGGCAATAGAAGGCGCCCGGAGTGTTTCTGATCAGTGTGAGTCCGACATATCCCTACACCGTACCCTCGTTATGTGTTGAAGTCATTAGAGTTTCACCGCAGAAAAAAGGCCCTCAAGTTATAAAAGAGAGTAACCATCTTCTTTATTCACAGGTCCCAATCCGAACCATCCACAGGCACCCAGAATACCATCCCCCGATGGTATACAACGACATCGCGCTGCTGGAGCTGGCCACTGACGTCGACTTCAGGACGGCAGTGCGTCCCGCCTGTCTGTGGCGACAGCCTGACTTCGGCGACCATGAGAAGGTTATAGCCACCGGGTGGGGGGTCGTGGATACTCGTGAGTAGACTATCCTACTGGGTAGGATAATAATATAATAATAACAAAACGCTGCCATATTAAATACCTGTAGAAAGGAAATGAAATCAAGAAATCAGTTTCAAGCTCGCTGAATTCGACATTTCCTAACTGACTACCCTGAGAAGAAATGTCGAAACAAACTCAGGGGTTTCTGTCTCTTTTAAAGTCCAGACAAGAATAGTGAGAAAATTCATGTCAGTAGAAGAAAGTTAGTAGGCCTAGTTTTACATAACACTACACGCTGCATTTACTTGGCATTGGCCCGTAAATGTGGTTTTAATCAGCTAAAAGCTGTGAAAAAAAATCCTTGCCAAAAATAATAAGAATGTCCGGACCGATTTCGGCCACGGTGGCTAGCGTTACTATGACACCAGCCAGCGAAGAGCATATTATAGTGCACAAGCGTGTGCTAGCATAGGTGCACCCTCTGTGCCTTTACTCTCATAGCCTGGGACGGCAATCTGACACGACCGGAGAGAGATCAGGCGCAGGACCCAGATTTTTACGTGCCTTCCGAAACACTGAAACTATTATGATATATAATTTCTAAACCGCACACAACATTCGATAAGTCGATGCGCTCCGTATGGTTCGAACTCGAGACCTTTACCTTGGCAGTCCTATGGTCTTACCACTAGGCTATCACAACTTCAACCAACCATTCATATGATCCTAAAAAACTCTCATTTCTTCTTACAGGCACTCGAAAGACTTCAAAGGAACTACAGAAGGTGTCCCTATCACTTCTGCCTAACGACTACTGTGATAATCTACTGAGGAACATCAGGAACAGACTGTTCCACGGGTTTAGAGACACGCAGATGTGTGCGGGAGAACTGCGGGGCGGCAGGGATACTTGTCAGGTGAGGGAGACATTGTTGAAAGCCAACAACTGGACAGCTGGTCGTGGCTAGTAGTTTTAACTGCTAATACTTAAACGTTACAACGGTTTACTCACGCGTATGTATCGGGAGAGCGGGACTAGTTTCGGACCCAACCGGAGTCCTTAATCATGAGCTGACGCGGCGGCGGGCGAGCGAGTCGAACTGGTCGGGCTATCCCGATAAATACGCGTGAGTAAACCGTTATAACTTAGTATGAATCATCCTCACGAAATTATTATTAACTGATAATGTATTTTATTTGACTGTCGCGACTTGTACACATATTTTATTTAGACATCAAACGGGTCTTTTTCGCGATATAATCCGATATTTTATTTCTACCGACGTTTCAGTCGGTCAAAGACTTGTGGTCGTGGGGTCGATCTCCATAAAGGATAGGTGATTATTCGTACTTGTTAGCAACTGGTCTGAACATCCTTTCCATCTGGATAATCAGTTGACTGCACTGATATCCGAGTGGTATAGGTTACCACGCCAATTACCGCCCACTGTGCGCGACGTGTTAAGGGTTCGATCCCCGCGTTGAACAAGAATTTGTGCGACACACAAATGCTTGTTCTCAGTTTGAGTGTCTTTGTGTATGTGAATTGAATGTCTGTGAAACCCCCCGCGATACAAAGATAATATAAAATTCCGTGTCACAATATTAGTTACCATACTCCTCCGAAACGGCTAGACCGATTCCCTTTCAATTTTGTATATACGCTTTCAGTAGGTCTGAGACGGCCAACATCAATTTTTATGCCCAAATTATTTTTTCTTTCGTGGTTCGAATCGATTATTAGGTACCGCATACGAAGTCGCAGTCAACAGCTACTACAGCAAATAACAATACAATTGTAACATCGACAGGGAGACTCGGGCTCGCCTCTACAAGTGGTGTCCAAAGACAACTCGTGCATCTTCTACGTGGTGGGCGTGACGTCATTCGGCAAGAAGTGCGCGGAGAGCGGGCGGCCGGCGGTGTACACGAGGATCTCTAGTTATGTCGACTGGATAGAGAGCGTCGTGTGGCCGGGAGAGTGAGGAATAAATTGTTGTTAATATAAGTTGTGTTTTATTGTGACATCAGCTATTCAGATAAACGCAAAAACCTTTTTTTCCCCTAGCTAGTGTCCTACTGCTGGGCAAAGGCCTCCCCCAAGTCCTTCCATGATTTATTATCTTGCGCCACTTCGAACCTGTCCCCTATAAATGTCTTTACGAGTGGTCTCCAAAGACAACTCGTGCATCTTCTACGTGGTCGGCGTGACGTCATTCGGCAAGAAGTGCGCGGAGAGCGGGCGGCCGGCGGTGTACACGAGGATCTCTAGTTATGTCGACTGGATAGAGAGCGTCGTGTGGCCGGGAGAGTGACGAATAAAGTGTTGGTTATATGAGTTGTATTTTATTCATACCAAATATCATCAGAATTGGTCTATTAGAGCGTGACATCCAAACAATTTTTTGTTTTTATAGTCATAGAAGTAGCTTGTGCAGTTGTATCTCTATGTTTATCAAGTCTTGGGGCTACCTTGGGGTGTCCATGTATGTTCTTCCATAGAGCAGGGGTAGATGGCCCTTGGTAGATGCATCACATCCTAAAGTTTTCATTTTCATTTTGGACCTGTGTCCCCTATAAAAAGGACTGGATTTCTTTCCTTGAAGATAGCCCGTGAATTAAAAGAGATATACGCCATCTAGTCTCAAATTAAGTTACGAGAACAAAAGATCGTGCTCGTCACACAAACATTTGTCCTGGGTGGAAATCGAACCCACTACCTCCAGTATAGCAGACAGGGCCACTAACCACTAGACTACCAGGCCATAGGTAATAATAACTCACATCACAGGTCAGCTGTCATACAATTTTGGGATTAAAAATAAAAATAAAACCAAAGTATAGAGTCTCATTATTTTATTCTCATATTCGAGATTAGTTGACTCGCTTTCTTTACACATATACACTTCACATACACACATACAGGACTATTGTGTCACATAAATGCATACTTCATTGACAATTCATACTAACAAGTCACTGTGTGATTAGTACTAGGGCAACAAGACATAACTTATACTCCATTTGTTTAGGTAGTTAACTAAATGTAAACAATCTTGGCATTACTTTTTAACCAAAAAAATAATTTTTCATTTGGTTATTACTGCTTATAAATCAATTAACTATAGTTTTAGAAAATCTGAATGTATTTCAAGTTGTAAAACGTATTTTACATTTTTAAAGATCACATTTTGTTTAAAAGACATACCAAAATTGTTTACATTTAGTTAATTACCTAAACAAATGGAGTATAGTGTGTTTAAAATTAGTTTTTAGTATAAACTAAGATATTATTATGTCTCCTTATGAAACGCATTGTAATTAACTTGGTTTTATGTACATTTGACGCCAAGAAAAGTAGGAATTCTTTACAAAAATTGTATCTATTCACCCCGCGAGTTGTCATCACGTTTTACGATACAGTTAGCTATGACTCAACTATGACTGATTTAAAGTAGATATTTCTCGAAACTTGAATTACAAAATACATTATTAATATAAATTGTCAACAAAATTGGTGTTCTTTGCCGCCAGTGATCGCTTAAAAATAATATTCAACAATCGTTTCTATTACACAAAAACTAAACTTAATTAAACATTATCTTTTATAACTAAGTTAGAATAGAGGTTGATCAACATTCATAAATTACTCTTACTTTAATTACAAAAAAAAAACAATCTGGCTGTATCTTTCAAGATCAGTGTCAGCAGAAAAATATACAATTTCAAAGATTTGACAATAGTTTACAAAGCTTTCCTTTTCTCTACTTATAAAAGACAATAATTCAATT
>CALNXA010000013.1:0-101945 GCA_941860345.1 Chrysodeixis includens
ATTTATAAACTGCCACAATATTTTAGTGCGTGATTACTACGCTGCCGTGCATAAACTATAATGCCGTTATCTACAAAATACTCATTTTGAGATATGAGCAAAAAACTAAAAAAAAAAAAGAAATGCATGCCACTTTATGTCTATTTCACTTATGGAGAGATATTTTGATATGGAAAGATAGATATTTTAAAACTCTATCATATGGTATTTTAGTCAAAATAATTGACATTATGTAATAATGTTTAAATTCAATTTTGGCGTTATAGTTGTGTTATGTGGTAATTTTATACTATTGAATATAACACTAAAACGCCGTTATGTATGGTTTAGCGGCGTTTTTGACTTGTATATCTTCATAACTATTACATTCTTTTTTTTTTGTATAAATTTATCGATTATTACATAACTACAATGCCGTTATAGCACATAATGGCATTATAGTTTTGAGTTGTTGCAATATTCTTACAATTAAGCCATGAGTAAAAAAGGGTAAAACCGTTTTTGCCACATTTTAGGCTAATATTATAAGTATTTTAAATTAATGTTGCTTTTTTAATTGAAATAAGATTTACTTTACATTTCTAAAATGCCGTTATATACAAAACCTTTTAAGGTAACTGCATTTTAGTGAAGTAATTGTGGCCTATAGTTTTAGGGAATACTATTAATAGGATGTTCACAGGTAAATCAAAATAAAGTAAATACTATTTAAATGTGCATAATTATGAGAGAATTAGAGAATGCCTCAGGCATGAAGTCCGCCATTGTACAATAATTGTATAAGAAGCATAAATAAATAAAATAATTATAGTGAAAAAATGAAAAGTGAGTTAACACTGTATCAATGGGATAAAATAAGTATTGTAGTACTTTTTCATACAAATAAAGCATAGTATTAAATAAGTATAGGTAAGAAAAGTCTTGTATAATTGGTAACGCGCTGTTCATAACAGGTTAAGTTAAACATAGTCTAGCATGTAAAGTTATTTAAACAGCCTTCAATCATGTAAAATAGAAGAAAAAAAAACAAGAATTAAAGCATGATATTCTTAAACTTAATATCACTAACAAGGAAGGTCTCTAACTAAGGTAAATGGCACTTTCAGCAGTCTTAAGTATTTTTTATCAGTTTCATTTAAATGTTCATAATTACAGGCAAGCTATGCCAGAGTACAAGCTTATGTGGAGGAATTATATCAGACACCTTGGCTATAAGATTAGCTTTTCTGTCTGAGTCTATACCTTTGGGAGAACTACGGAATTGAATAGTCAGAATTTTTCGCTTTTTCAGATATTTGTTGTTCATAAATGGCAAACTATATATTCACCGTCAAAACTATTTTTATAGAAAAAGTCATGACTGGTGCGCTTAAAACATACATGAGACATATTTTTAAGATATGCCCTTGGATTTGAACTTCGAATACGTCTAACTGATAAAAAAAGCATCCTTCTCACAAAAATTCAAACATTCAGACATTATCAACTTCCATTCCATAAAGTGTATTGGATAAAGTGTTTGTTTAAGTTTGGCCTACATAATATGGTAGAATTGATCTTTTTTACGACTTCGACTTAGGAATTTATTCCTAGCATAGAGCTTCGCATATGTGGCAGATTTTTTTTTTTATTTAATTTCGATGCTTATACACGATATTATTTTATATTATACCATATAATATGATCAACATAATATGTATATATACATTTTATCGGAATACAAATAAAATGGTCTTATATCTCTGAGCGTTCCGATTTAGTTTGTAATCTGCGGTTCTGACGCGTATTATTTTCTTTAAACGTATGTACGGGATTGTACCCATTTTAATTTAAAAGAGTACCTTAAAGGTTTTCTTGCCGGTCCTTCTCCATTGGTATGATATATTATTTTGGAACCAAGCAACTAGAGTCAATAATCGCAACTGTTTAAAGTTTTAAATGTACCTGAGAAGGTACTTGACTAAAAAAAACCTGTGGAATGATTTTAATTCATCACACTCAAAATATAAACAGTTAGTTTTTCAAAGCTAAACTAATAATAACCATGATCATTAGTACAAAAATATTTGTGCAAAAAAATATAACAATCTAAAGTTTATATTACTATCGTGAATGTGAAAGTTATTCAATTAGTCTGTATGACGGTTTGGCAACTAAACCTAAAGATAAAGATAAAGATAATTTTATTTGTTAAACATGAGTGTACATACATACATGTGCATGCAAGGTGTTCAATAATAAAAAAAAAACTGTCATGTTTAGCCATTACAGCATACAAATATTTAAAATAAAAAACATCATAAAAACTTATAACTTAGAAATAAAAATAACACAAATAGTTTCAAACTCTATACAAAAAGAAAAAAAAAACTATAAGGGATTAAGTTTGGAGTACCTAGAGATAGCTTGAGCTAAAACAAAAGACATATTATGACACTTTTTCACGACATACATTTACTGGAAATCAAGAAAATAAAAGATTTCCGCTGTTCGTCTATCCCTATGTAATCTTAATCTTTAAAAATACTCAATACACTTAGAGAGGCCTATGTCCAGCAGTGGACTGTGATAGGCTGATGAAAAATAGATTTTGATGCGGCTTTTTTTTAATAGATAATTATGATTCAAGAGGAAGGTTTATACGTACAATACATCAGAATTGCACCCGTGCAAAACTGGAGCGGGTGGCTAGTTGTTAATTAAAACAAAAGCAAATGAGAAAAAGAAATAGAAATATAAACTTGATTTAGAATAACTGGTGTTCTACTCGAAGCCAGACCTCGGAAACGGTAATGTTAAATTAGATTCTTAAAAGGGTTTCAGGTATTCGTTATAGGCGCGAGAGCAACTTATCGGCATTTTAGTGTAGTAATGTGAGATAGCCGCAATTTAGTGTTGCACACCAGCTTGAATATTTTTGGCACTTTTTTAGAAAATGACGTTAATGTCGTATACATTATGCAAAGTCTCAAATAATGTATGTTCAATAAAATGCTAAAATGCAGTTAACTGATTATAACCGCAATCTTACGTAGTATTTCTAGTTAACGGCTTTATAATGTTGGAGTACGTATATTCTAAATTACAGAATGGTAATCTACAAAAATGTTAAAGAGTTTTAACGGCACTGTTGAGTATAAAAATCAGTTAACGACAATTTAGTTACGCAATTTAGAAAAAAAAAATGGTAAAAATGTAGAACTAAGGGGTCTTAGCCACTTTTTAGATTACAAAATATACTTAACTGCGGTTTAGAGTTTTAAAAATATGAATAAAAGTTTTTTAACGGCATATTAACCATATTTATCTCAAGAACTACAACAGATAAAAATAAACCGAAAATACAGATCGATAGAGCTTGTTTTTCTTATTAAGGTAAACAGAAAATCTAAAAATTGACCGGATGTGGGTTAGCGGCATTATAGTCTATGGACGGCAGCATTGGTATCTGGTAATAGCCAGAGGCTAAATCTAATGTTATGAAAAACTTGTTACCACTCAAATTTGAAAGTTGGTCGTCGATTAATGGCAATGGATATTTGTCTTTTACTGTTTTATTATTTAGGGCTCGATAATCTACGCATAGCCGAAATTCTCCGTTCTTCTTTTTGACGAGTAAAATAGGGCTTGCATAATTTGAGTTGCATTCCTGAACGATATCGTTCCGTTCTAAATCTTCAACTATATCTCTAACCTTTTGACGCTCAGTATGTGATAAACGATACGATCTGTCGACAACTGGAGTTTTATCCTCTAATTCTATATCCATTACAGTGTTTTTGACACAGCCTAACTTACTTAAATTATTTGCAAAGCAATTTCTGTACTTTTGCAATAGTTGGTACAATTTACCAAAATTATTTTGATCTAGCTCATGTCCAATTTTTATATCGGATTTGTCTAAAGGCTGTACCTTTTGAGGCTCGTTTGACCGAACGATCAATGCTTTAGTCTCTGTGATAGAATTAACTCTAGCTAATAATTTATCTGCCTTAAAGATAATGGTGTATTCGTTAAGGCAGTAACAAATATTAATCCCTTGCCGCACTCCAACCGATAACATCCCTGATGCAAATAGTACTCTTGGTTTGGAATCAGCCAGCGCATCCGTCAGAGTAAATATCACCCGTGTATGATTCACCCGTATACACTTCCACTAGCCCCCCCTTTGCTATGACTAGGTCTTTAGACACATAAAGGTCGAGGGTATTTTTCCTTCCACCGAATGGATCACAAGGAGTATGATAAAAATTTAGCCTGTCGCTGTCTTTCATCACTATAACGGACGCTAACTCAGTAAAGTTTTGCCGTATCAACATTGGAGTATCTAATAATTCGTCGTCAACAGCCAAAACGCTTAGCTCAGTCTCTACTTCATGTATTCTAATTAGGACAGTGGACTGGAACTTAGGTTTTACGCTAGAATTGCCAAACCCCTTTACGATTGGAACTAAAGTGAACGCATGGTGGAGGCTGGTGAGTTGGTCGACCTGGTGAGGTACAACGCAGAAAGATATGAGTCTCTGACCAACAATCTGTGCTGTACCTGTTCCTGTTCTCCGCCTTCTGCCAATACTCAAAGTGTTGAACCCGCATCGCTGAATCACTGTTGGAAACTGAAAGTTTGCCTAGCTCATTGTCATATAATAATAAAAATATATACAACGTGTAACGGAAATAACGCACATCCACAGACACCCCAAAAAGAATATCCTTTTTTATCCACAATTAATGTATTGAAACTTTTTTATTATTTTCTTAGATATTTGTTTTTATTACATATTGTCAGAATAATTTGTACAAATAATTGGCAAAACGCGTTGGCGCCCTATTGCTCAATACGTTACGCGCGCACACAGACGCACAAAAGTGGAGGTCTCGCAGCCCGCGCGGCTTCTCTAATACCTACTATCATAAATTCATAAAATCATAACATACGAAAAGTAAAACCCTTAAAACCAATTTGAAAACCTAAAGAGATTATCTACATTCTTATGTACGTAGATACTATGACGTCTTTGCATAAAATTGTTTATGTTTATTATTAGAATTGTTTAGTATGAATGATTTTAATAACCGTAAGTTATTGTTATTGAAATGCTGATAGAGATGAACTTGATAGGTACCTAAACAAAGGCGGCGTGTTTAAATGATATTAATCATAATAATTAAACAATGAGAAACTTACATGTTTAAAATTAATCGGCACTCATACGACGGCGTCCTGTTTTTAAAACACTTTCAAAATGTCCACCACCTTGTTCTATGCACTTAAAAGCTCGTTTACGCAATTGTTGTCGCAATTCACTTAACACTAGAATGTCCCTTTTCACTGTTTCAAAAGCAGTCACTATCCTATCTTTAAGGTCCTCGGCACTTGTTGATTCGTCACAATACACTAGGTTACAATACGTTCGCCACACGTACATGTGACTGACGTTAAAGCGTGGTGCGGCTTCTCTGGTACTTTGCTGAGGATTCTCGCTAAAGTAGTCGAGTATTTCATCTTGTAGACGAGTAGATGCCTGCACGTTTCTCCCCCTGTCGATGGCCGTATTCGGTCGAAATGTTCCGAAGTCTCGAAGCCGCTGGGTAGCGCCTAGCATAGTCCTGCGGTCAACACTCGTGCCGTGCCTATCATTAAATGTTCTACACGCTAATACTATGTTATCACCACACTGTGCTAGAGTCCTCACCATCTCGGTGTACTGTACGTTAGTATACCGGAAAGACATCGCGCGCGAAAGTTTTGTTTTGACAAATAAACAAACATTCACTGATAACGATCGGCCGATGACTAATGACAATTGACAAGGAAGCGCAAGCCACGCGGGCGCCGCGCGCTGTCTCGCTCTTTCCTATTGTATTACGTATTTCGGCGGTCCTTTTTATGTTCTTTGTTAGTGTTTGAAAGTGTGAACTTGTGTGTGTGTTTGAAAGTGTGAACCGCTGTGAATTGCTAAAGCCTTATTGCATCGACTTAAGGCTCATTTTCGTTTACTTCGAGTGCTTTATGAAAATAGTGTCTACAATTTAATTATTTCTAAATAATTTTTTGGTAAAAAAAAATATTTATTTTTATTAATGAAATGGATTTTGTTATCGATTCTGAACAAAGTAGTTTCAGGATGTGCGTTAATTATGTTACACGGTGTATATGTTTTCTGATAAACTAGGTCAAGGTTTAGGTAGTACTATTAGTTCCTATTCCCAGCAGCGTGTGCTAAATACTTGTTTGCCTGGCGCCAATTTAAATGAATTAACGCGACATATTGCCTTATCGAAATTGACCGCTGACTCCACAGGCATATTATTGTATGGTGATGGTCTTGCTGTCAGTAGAGCAGATATTATAGATTGTGCTGAACTAATGATAAGATTAGGTAAAAATATTAGTTGTAAATTTATTTTTTGTTCCATGCCTTACTCAAAGAGTCTAACATATGAGCAGAATATGCACATTTATAACTTAAATATGTTAATTTATAATATATGTCACTATAATGAAAAAGAAATTTTGTACTTTGATACGAATAAGTTTTGCAAATCATTTAAATTGACATAGTACACTATGTACATGCCGGTTATTTGTAAGAGACGAATTGCTAAATTGTTAGCATATAATATTCCAGACATAGGTACTAATATTGTACCTAAATTTGTAGATAATGTTAGTAATAGTACTAACAGTTTATACTCATCCTCTTGTAATTTAAACTACAAGATGGGACAACGGGGAGGCAGCATGAATTGAATGTTGTTCATCAAAACATGCAAGGTCTCTCCGGCAAGGAATTAGAATTAAGTTTATTTATAGAAAACTATGATGTTCAGGTATTATGTCTAACTGAACACTGGTTGAAAGACTATGAGGTGGCAGGATTCAACAAAGATTATTATTCCATACAGAGTGCGTTTGTAAGAAAGTGTGCTATTCGAGGAGGTTCGCTTATTATTGTTTCTAATGAATTAAAATGTAAAGAACGTCTAGATATTGTCAACCTTTCTATCGAGCGCACTATCGAGCTGTCCTGTGTAGAATTAGAGCAATTTGTTGTAATTTGTGTGTATAAGTAGAACTAGGCTTTATGAGTTATATGGTATGAAAAAATATAAATTTGATGTAATTTTTTTAAACTATGTTAAAAATTATTCTAAAATATTTAAGAAGGTTTGCAACGCAGCAAAGTCTAAATATATTAGCGAGAAAATAAAACGATCCTCAAATAAAATAAAAGCCACGTGGAATATAATTAACCAACAAACTGGTAAGATTACGAAACGTGACAATGATATAGAGATTATGTGTAACAATAAGTTAGTAAACAAAGCCGAAGACATTGCCTTAATATTTAACGAATTCTTTGCAAACATACCAATAATTACAACTAGTTCTCTTAACTCATCGTCAATTGACGCTGAAAACTTACTACGTGATATTGTGCCTGGATGTGATGCTACTTTCGGTTTTGAACACGTGACTCCGTTAGATGTAGTAAACGCTTTTAAGTCACTCAGTCAAAAGAAAACCGAAGATTTCTGGGGCCTCTCCGTTAAACTTTTAGCACATATAATAAACATTGTTGCACCATCTTTAGCCGTAATTTTCAATAAATGCGTAGACGCTGGGGTATTCCCTGACCTTATGAAGCATAGTAAAGTTATACCGTTATTTAAGTCATGTAATAAAAGCGATATTAGTAATTTTAGACCGATATCAATTTTACCCGCGTTCAGCAAGATTTATGAGAAATTGATATTGAAACAGCTCTTAATACATTTCAATCTGAAGACCCTCCTTCATAATGAGCAATATGGTTTTACTAAGGGACGCTCTACTACCGACGCCGGTGTAGCTTTACTCAGGCATGTTTATGATGCCATGGGAGAACTCGCAGAATGCTATTGGGGTGTTCTGTGACCTGTCTAAGGCATTTGACTGCGTCCATCATAATACGCTAATTTGTAAACTCAAACATTACGGTTTAAAAAGTAGATCACTGGATTTAATTTATTCATATTTAAGTGATAGGTATCAATGCGTTGATGTCAAAGGAAGTAAGTCTACTGGACTTCCTGTCAAACTAGGGGTACCGCAGGGCTCAATACTCGGTCCATTCTTGTTCCTAGTATATATTAATGACCTACCATTTTTTTTAAAAGACACGTGTAACGTAGTGCTTTTTGCCAATGACACTTCCCTAATTTTTAAAGTAAATCGAAATAGAGATAATTTTAATGAAGTAAATAGTGCTCTCACTCGGGTGACACAATGGTTCTCGGCTAACAATTTAGTATTAAATGCCAAAAAAACCAAATGTGTTAAATTTGCAATGCCTAATGTAAAAAATCTTGGTCCAAATATTTTAATAAATGGTGAAGTGCTTGAGGCTTTGGAGTCAACGGTTTTTCTGGGTATCACAGTTGATAATAAACTGAAGTGGTCAGCACATATTGCGTACCTCGCGGGTAAGCTAAGCTCAGCGGCCTATGCAGTTAGGAAAGTTAGACAGATTACTGATGTGGACACAGCTCGCCTTGTTTACTTCAGCTACTTTCATAGTATCATATCATATGGCATACTGTTGTGGGGCAAGGCGGCAGATATACAGTCAATTTTTATTTTACAAAAACGTGCCATCAGGTCTATCTACCAGCTAGGCTCAAGAGATTCTCTTAGGGAGCGGTTTAAAGAGATAGGCATTCTAACTGTAGCATCGCAATTTATTTTGGCCAATATATTATTTATTAGACAAAATTTACACTTGTTTACAAAGAAAAGCGATATTCATGGCATTCATACACGTAATAGACATAAATTATGTGCCTCTTCACACCGATTACACAGGGTTCACAACTCATTTGTAGGACTCGGTATTCGTTTTTACAATAAACTGCCTCTCAGATTAATAGAGTTACCTTTTAACTCATTTAAGTCTACAATAAAAAATAATCTTTGTAAAAAGGCATATTATACAATAAACGATTATTTGAATGATAAAAATAGTTGACCGCTGTGACATGCACAAGACGGCTCTGTATGGATTACCTGACATTCATTATTTGGTTTAATTTTAATGTAATTTGATAGGCATACTCTGTGTATGTAACATTGTGTTACCTATTTTGTTTTATTTTTAATACGATTATACGTATTGTTTGACATCATTATTATTTTGAAATGTATAATTATATTAATTATAAAATTTAATTATGTACCTGGACCATAATGGTCAGGGATTGTGCCATGAATCAGTGCTTGGGTATAGTTTTACTTTGTATTAATTTATTAAGCCGGCAGTAGATTCGTCATGCTCCCTTAGTCGCCATTGCCTGCGGTGGCGTCTTGGGTCGGGTCACCTCCTTCCCTCAAATATGGCGAGGGAGGTGATGGCTGACCCCTGCGTCATACTCGTGAACGGCTGCTTGCGGTGGCTGGTCGGTCTGCTGACCTTGGGCTCAGTTATTAAAAGTTTTTTCTTTTCTTTTTCGTAGTTTTTATCGACCTAAAACATTGATTTATCTGGCACGGTTCCTATCTTACTTTAATATTATTATAATGTAAAAGAAAGACAGCGTGCTGCTGGGGAGTTTGTTGCGCCGTTTCTTCTCCCGTAGCGAAAGCACAGGAAGCGGTGAAGGGTGGGCGATGGGGTGCTGTCTAATATGATTTTGACGTTCGGAAAGTGCTACATTGTAGCCTATTTTGGATAAATGACTTTTGATTTTGATTTTTTGAGTAATTCATAACTTTCATCAAGACCAAGACTTTTAGCTAGCGAAACTTTAATCATGCTACATTCATTTCCAAAATCAATATAAGCAGTAACCATGGTACCATTAACATTAACCTTTTTATTAAATTTAGTGTTGTTTAATGGGATGGTTTTAACGGTATTGTTCAAAGGGGTGTTGACCAAAGAGTAAGTGTCAATTTTGAAATGTAAATTTTTAGAATTCACTTTAAATACTTTTTTCTCAGTTTGCTGAGTAGTTTGGGCATTTACCTCACGTGACTATAAAGTTTTTCTAGAGTAACTATCTGAATTATGACCTACTCTGTCACATTTGGCACATCTTATCAATGGCTTGTTACAAGTAGTATACATATGTCCCCGTTCATTGCAGTTAAAACAAACAAGATCAGTCTGCCTATTTGACGATGAAGCTCTATTCTGACTGTAATTATTTGTACGAAAATCTCGCTTTCTAAAGGAACTGGACGTGAAAGAGCCCCGTACAGTCTCTTTAAGTTGCGTTTGCTGCTGTGACGCTAAGTAATTTTGTAAATCTTCGGGTTCCTCACATTTAAGGGCCTGAGCACCATTTCTAATCGAATTATCAGTTATTCCGTATATAATACAATCAACTGCTTTACGACCGACAATCTCGCACCTGCTAAGTAGTGACAACTTATCATAAAAGTAATCTCTGAGAGTCTCATCTGTGCGAGATTTTCGGTGTAGCATTTCTTCCAGTAATTTACCAAAATTTACATCATTTGGAAACGCTTTTCTAAACTTAGTTTGCCACTCCTCCCAGGTAAAATCGAGTGATGGAAGAGACTCGTACCATCGTTTAGCTAGGCCACTTAGTTTTTGAAGAGCATAGTGGATAGTTTGTTTGCCATCCCAGCCATAAATTACAGAACATTCGTTAACTTTTCTCAACCACCGCTCGACATCCTGGGATTTATTGTTAGGATCGAATTCCGGTACAACATTAGTCGTATGAGTTTTCTAACTTGAAGTGCTTGGTAGCGAAGACAATATCTTCAACAGAGCCTCCGCTGACAACTCTCTCCTTGACTTTGATTTCTTCCTAGGCACCGTAGGCTCGTCGGACTCAGTGGATGTGGACCGTCGTCTCCGTCGTCGATGTCGCTTTGGCGTGTGACTCGAATTCTCTTTAACATAATACGTATTCATTATTAGCATCATAAAATATGATGAATAACTACAGTACCATTATAATCAAACTATCTAGCTCACTCAAGTGACTCATAATGAAGTAAATGTCACGAAATCACAACTATATACAAAGCTATAGATTATATGCATGGTAAAAATATTCGCATGTGCCTTAACACTACAGCACCTACATGGCTGTTGAAACTATGATCAACTCTCAGCAAACAGCACACCTACATGGCTGTTGAAACTATGATCAACTCTTAGCAAACAGCACACCTACATGGCTGTTGAAAACTATGATCAACTCTTAGCAAACAGCACACCTACATGGCTGTTGAAAACAGATCAACTCTTAGCAAACAGCGCACCTACATGGCTGTTGAGAACTATAATTAACTCTTGGCAAACAGCACACCTACATGGCTGTTGAAAACTGATCAACTTTTAGCAAACAGCACACCTACATGGCTGTTGAAAACTGATCGACTTTTAGCAAACAGCACACCTACATGGCTGTTGAGATCTATGATAAACTCTTAACAAACAGCACACCTACATGGCTGTTGAGAACTATGATCAACTTTTTACAAACAACACATTTACATGGTTATACGGTAAATACAGTGAGTGGAACGTAGTACCAATGTTTTCTATTTAATTGTATCCATGAGGTAATTCTGCAGCGTAACCTTAATAGTAAACTAAAGAGCTATTGATCCATCGGGTCTGTAACCCTATCGAGGAGTCGCCTCGACCAAGGGTACGACGCGGTGACCAACTTTTTACGCGATATATTTAAAATGAGACCAACACAGCGATATCACTATCGAGGAGTTGCCTCGACCAAGAGTATCACGTGCATTGATCCCACATTTACAAAATATCATCATCATTCCCCTGCCCTTATTCCAATTTTTACTTGGGGTCGGCGCAACACGTCTTTTAGACATGTTGCTTAAAGTTTTGGCTATGGTTTTATAGTCGGCCGCCTGCCTGACACTAACCCTCTTTGGGAATGCGATTGTTGGTTGTTTACCCGCCACCATTCGGGTGACCCAAGGTGCTTGGTACAGTGCACTGGGTCTTAAGGTCCATTAGTCGCCTTTTACGACACCCAGTGGAGGATATGGGGTGGTGCTATTCTTTATATCCGGACACCACATTTACAAAATATAAAATTTATTATTCCGATGCGAGGGTAGCTCTATCGAGGAGTAGCCTCGACCAAGGGCACCACCCGCATCGGTTCAACATATACACGACCAGGATTAGCCTGATGCAAGAACAGTTCTATCGAGGAGTTGCCTCGACCAAGAACACCACGTGCACCAGCCTAATGCCCTTTTTATAGCTAGTCCAATACACAGGTACACTTATCAAGGAGTTGTCTCGACCAAAGGTATCAAGTGCATCGGCCCAATCATACCGCGTATACCATAAAATCGATGTTTCCCGAAGTGCGCTGCATGATTACTCGCTAGTTTTATAATTCATTAATCTTTATTTGAAGTAATTACCACTCACTGAACTTTTCCAGGATATAATAACGTAATAACTTAGTAGATTAAACATTAAAGGAATACATGAAAATTCTTTTTAAAATTACTTACGGTTTGTTTCCGACATAGCTCGCAGGTCATCCCTCTTCTGACCTTTAATAAAATTGCTCAATTTGTGCTGATAATAATAATTTCTTTATTCTACACACACATTTATTAATACAGTACTGTTCAAGTTGACTGCCGCTCGATAACTAAACTCGAGACTACACTGCACATGCAAATATAACCTCCGTTCCCGCGCTTTTCGTTTTGCGCTTTGACACAAGTCAATACAAAAACTATTTACAATTTATTTAAATAATAGTAAAAATAAACATTAATGACTAAATTACAATTTCTAAATATTATTTAAACACTTTAATTTCCACAAATAAATAACTTAAAAGTAATGAATACAATTTAAAACAATTATAGATTTACAAATTCTGTCACATCCGATCTACATACAGAGTCAAATCAGTTACATATTTCAAAAATCACGACACTTGTACCCTAAATAAATTAATATGCAATAATTATTACATAGTGGTATTATTACTTTACAAATAATCCCGATAAGATGACTGTTTTAAAAACTCTGGTTAAATAGTTAATATAACGAAAATATTAAAAATTGTCTGTTGGTTGTATTTTTCAAGTTCTCTTTATCTATCTTAGCAATTATCAGAAGTGGGATTCGATTATCCTAGCTTGTTGATTATTTTTTCTTTTGAATATTCCAGATGGATCTACCAGTTTTAAAAGAACTCCTAAAAGCCATCAAGGACGCAGTTTCCGGTTCCCGCCAGAACGACAACGAGGTCGCCCTTCCAATATTTGATCCAGCTAAAAGTGACCTTGGTGCTGAATCATCGTGCAACAATATTGAGACCCTCGCCAAGGACTTTGGCTGGAGTAACGTCGCAACCGTTGCCAAAGCTGGTAAGGCCCTTAAGGGATCTGCTTTACTTTGGTTCGAAACGTGGGACCCAGCTGAGGGTCGTTCTTGGGACAATTTACGTTTGGAACTGGTAGCTTTGTACCCTGAGAAAAAGAATCTAGCAGAAAAACTACAGAAGGCAGTATTATATACGTCCGAAACTGCAGATACCTATTGCGAGTATGCTAGGGAAAAAAATAGATTATTAAAGAATACTAAAATAATTTTCACAGAATTACAATTGATTGAATTAGTGTGTGTTAATTACATATGCGATGTAAATGTAAAAATGGCTTCGTTTAACAGCAATGTCAAAACTACCTCGGAATTAATTGCTCTATTTACTTCTTACACGAAATCAAAGAAAAGGTCAATAGACAGTAAGGATCCTCCTAATTTGCGTCCCCTTAAACGTTTTAAAAGTGATTTTAAACCCAATGAGATTAAATGTTTTAACTGTGAAAAAACTGGCCATACCAAAACACAATGTTACAGTAAAAAAAATACCCAAAATAGTGAGCCAAGTTCAGAACAAGGATCAAATAATGAAAATAAAAGGTTTTGTAATTATTGCAAAAAACCTGGACATATAGATTCTTTTTGTAGATATAAACCCAAAACGGATCCATCTAAAACTAATAACCAAATCAATTTTTTAGACAAAGCGAATTAGTTTTGACCCCCGCCGTACACATAAATGATGTCCTAATCAATTCACTTATTGATACCGGATCAAGCTGCAGTATAATTAAGCAATCTGTAGCAGAACGTCTTGGCGTTCATTTTCACCCATGTTATTTATCTCTTTGCGGGATAGGTAAAGGTACCTTGAAAGTGTTTGCTAAGATTACAGCTCCCGTTAAAATAAGTGAATTGTGTATTGAACTAGACATTTTTGGCATAGCGGATACTTATTTTGAATACGATCTGTTGATTGACAGAAACGCTATTCAACATCCCGACATTATACTAATGACCGACTGTTTAGGTTCTCGATTAGTACGAAAAAGCGTTACGAAATCTAGTTATAACGTTAATTTGATACATAATGATGGTGACCGAAATTTTATGATGGAACTCTCAAGTGCAGTAAACCATTTAGATAATAAACTACAGCATGAGATAAAAGCTATTTTTGAAAAATACCCTTCAGCTTTGAATAATATTGGTCATGTAAAGACTGGCGAACTTAAAATAAAATTAAAAAAAATGAGACAGTCTACTACAGGCCATATCGATTAGCCCCGATAGAAAGAAAAAAGGTCAAAGAAATAGTAAAAGATTTATTGAATAAAAATATAATCAAGGAAAGTAATTCATCATTTGCTAGTCCCATGATCTTAGTTAAAAAGAAAGATGGAAGCGATAGAATGTGCATTGATTATAAAGCGTTAAATAAATTAATAGAGAAAGATCGATATCCCCTTCCACTCATTGATGATCAAATAGATAAATTAGGGAATTTAACATATTATATATCTATAGATATGAAAAGCGGTTTTTATCAAATCCCGATTTCTAGCAACTCCACGAAATACACAGCCTTTGTAACGCCTGTCCATCAGGCGTTTTGTAGGCTGTGTATTACGAGTTTGTAAAAATGCCTTTTGGAATTTGTAATGGTCCATCGGTGTTTCAAAGAGCTATCACTAAGGCAGTGATAGGTCATTTACCGTTTATATTAGTTTATATTGATGACATTCTGATCGCATTTAATACATTTGAAGAAGGTTTAACTTATTTAGAGCAAACAATTTCGGCACTTAATTCTTGTGGCTTTACAGTAAATCTTTGTAGATAGCATTGAGTATTTAGGTAGGCAAATATTTCGGGAGGGTGTTAGACCAGGTGAATCCAAAATCAATTCTTTGGCAAATTCACCAACCCCCACTAATGTTAAACAAGTTCGGCAGTTTATGGGTCTATGTAGTTATTTTAGAAAATTTATTCCCGATTTTGCCTCAAAGACGGCTTGTATAACAAAATTGACTAAAAACAACGAAAAATGGGAATGGGGCATTGGACATAGATGGCGCTAGTGCCACGCATAACATCAGCTCCGTGTATTTATATTGATTAAAAATATTATAAATAGTATAATACTGATTATAAATAGTGAAATACGTGTATAACTGTCCAATAAACAAGTGCAAGTGTTATCTGCATATTTCGTTCATAAATAGTTGTCAAAAACCAGAAAAACATTAAACTAAAAGTGCCAGTGATAAACTATGAACATAAAAATAAAAACTACAAAAAAACAGTGTTAGTGTGTAAAAATCTGTGTAAAGAAAAAAAAAGTGACGTCATCAGACATTGTAAACATTGACATAAAACAATAATAACAATAACAAAATAAAACACAAGTGCAAAAACTAAATATCTAAGTACAATAAAATCTTAACGAGTAAATAATAAATCTCAACCAACACTAAAAAGTGAAACAACAATCCTAAATAACTAAAATAATGTGTAATATCTATATCTAAGTAAACAAAGAAACTGCAAAAAGTTCCATTACATGAATCATATTAACCGTCGCTCATAAATTCAAAAATCATAATATTTACATTAAGGTCCACTATTTCATCTCTATTCGTAACTGGCCAAGTAGCTCCGCTAGAAAAACTAGTACCAGCGTGAACGGCGTGGCTCGAGTTCGATCCCCACAATTAGGAATTCTTTTTGTGAGCTGTCTGCAAATACTTTGTAGCCATGTCAATGGAAATAAACCACAACGTTACATTTCGACGACGAAAGCAACTGTTTAGATCTAAGTCTATAGACTCATTCAGTAATGACTCATCATTGGACAAAACGGATTCGGACATAAACACGAGAACTCTTGATCTTTCAACAGTTATAAGTAAGAATGAATTAGAAGAAATGAAGGCTGAGATATAACAACTTAAAGAACAATTTGAAATTACACAAAATGAGTTGGAAAAGGTGATATGCGACAACACTGAACTTAAAGAAACTGTATTACGACAGCAAATTTATATTGATACACTAAAAAATCTTTGTACCAGCAGTCCTACAAAGTTGCAAAGACTAAAATTATTGTCTGCGAGAAAAAGAAATAGACGTTCTATAACTGATTGTCAGCGTGCTGCACCCTTATCCCAAGAACAGTCATCAGTAGGTTAGAATTGGGGGTTCTGTATCACTTGCTCTCGCTTCGCTCGAGCCGTGATACAGAACCCCCAATTCTATATCCGTCCTACACAATAAAACATGTTGTGATTGCATTATGAGAAGTATTGCGTTGTAGCGTCTGCATGGGACTGACTCACACACTCGCCTACCTACGAAAGGCAACCGCTCAGATTGCATTTGTTTTATCGGGTATCGGCCTATCCGATATCGACGGCGCGGTGCAGTATCTTGCAATTAGTTATTCCGTCTGTTCATTTAAACTCGCAATACAATTATTTAGTTCTGTACGTATGTTATGACACGTTGCCTATCGCTGCGGCCGACCGACTGTTACCTGTTTTGAATTGCAATCATAATAACTTATTAAGTATATTTACATCGATCCATCTTCGTAAAGAAACTTATATCTTAAATGAATGATTAATAATATACAGTTAAGTTGATATTAGTGGAACTCTGTAATTTAATTATATTACTTATAGTTTTTTTTACTTTTTGTACATTAATTTTATTCAACGAATTTTATCGAACCATAGAGTATACTTAGTACAAAACTCAAATTGTTACCACGGGCGTGCTGACTGTCTCAATCAATCTGCCTAGCCTTTTCCTAACTACGTTGAGGTCGGCTTGCAGTCTAACCGGATGCGGCTTGAGACCAGTATTTTACACAGAGCGATCGCCTATCTGACCTCCACAACCCATTTACTGGATTAGACAATATCAAGTGGTAAGACTGGTTTGTCAGACTTTCAGGCATCTGACTACCTGTAACGATTGTCATAGATCTTCAAAATGACGACCGGGACCAACTGCTTAACGTGCTCTCCGAGGCACGGAGGGGTCTCGATTTTGAAATGACGGTCTCCTATCCACCATCCACAGGCCAACTGTGGCAAGCGCAGCTTAACCTTGATCGATTGGTCTGTGCGGCTGTTCCTTAGTCACGAGCCCTTTAGCGTGCTGACTGTCTAAGCCCCGGAATTACCACAATGTAGGAAACAGGTGCTTAGTTCATCTTTGTGACAAAAGCAGATTTTTTAGATTTTAATCAGAATCAGAATTGTTTATTTCTTAACAATGTAGGTACAGTTATAAGATTATTATAAGGTATAAGATGCTGTACAATAACTCCATAACATATTTTTATTTTATATAACATTTTAATATTCATTTGGAGTTACATGTTTATTTTTAAATAATTACTGAATAATTGTGTAGTTCTTGAGTATTTAAGTATAATGAAGTCATATGGCTTTAGTTGACAACGTATGAAGATACATATTATTATGAGGGAAAGTATTTATTAATATAGCCAATAAAATACGTACTTAAAATATATAAGTGCTATAAATCTAAACACAAAAAGTTGTGCAGCAGATACTGAGATATCATAAATCAATAGGTATGCAACTATTCAGATAATTTTGATATAAAATTTATGATATACTAGCTTCCGCCAGCGGCTTCACCCGCGTGGTATGTTAAGCCTATGTGTTATTCCAGACTATAATCTACCTCTATGCCAAATTACATCCAAATCCGGCCCGTAGTTTTTTCGTGAAAAAGTAACAAACATACATCCATCCATCCATCCATACATCCTCACAAACTATCGCATTTATAATATTAGTAGGATATATTTTTTTAGTTTATTTATCTACATTAGATAACTATAACAGGCTTCAAAACGAATCAATTCTTAAGAACCAGGATCTGTTTAACAAACGTTTATTTTGATAAAATAATATAACTTCCATAAAATACATTTTTTTTACATTTTATCAATAAACATTTCGGAGTTCAATTTATACACCGTGATTTTTAGGTCGTTTTAAAAAAGTCGTCCACACAATGTATCCGTCATAAAATACCTCTAGGCGCGAATATAATTTTTTTATCATTAATTAAAATAATATGCATGAAAAAAATAAATAATACATTGGAAATATGAAACATCCTGTTAAAAATGTTTACGTATCAAACTGTTGAAGATACATGCTACATACTTACTGCGAACATTATGATTGCAATAGTAAGACAGCTGTTTTACGCTAAGGTGAATGACCTGTGATAAGACGCCGCCGCGCCGCCCGCGCGGCCCCTTTGGCACAAGGTTCGGACCGCGCTCACTACAGAGTGTTCGTAAAACTGCCTTGTGTCATAATAATGAATAATATTTTTATTCATTCAAATCTTAAAAAAAACATATTTTTTTATTATAAACGTTTACTAGTCATTGGATACATGAACTGGGCTGCTTTTTTAAAACGACCTAAAAGTCACGGTGTATAAGTGATTCTCAATCTAAACTAATATTATAAAGAGGTAATATTTTTTTGTTTGTTTGTTACGAATAGGCTCAAAAACTACTGGACCGATTTTAAAAATTCTTTCACCATTATGATTGTACATCTTTCCAAAGTAACATAGGCTATATTTTATTTTGAAAAAAAAAAAAATAGGGATCTTTGCAAAAACTTCGATAACATAAACCACGGCCGATAAAAATCACTATTGAAATACCTTAAATCGCGTGCGCTGCAATAACTATTGATGATGGAGCAAAGTAATTTACTGCGATTTTGTTGACCGCATTTTTATCTACAGAAAAGTCCGCGGTAGTGTATATCTAAGTATTATAGTTACGCCAATATAAAAACTTTTATAGTTTAACAAACTATTGAAATCAGCAACGAAAATAAGATGTCGATATTCATACCATGGTATTTATACTTATCTAAACTAAATAACTTACTTTTTATTTAACAGTAGTTCAATACCTTTATATTGCGGTTTAAATTATTTTAATCGGATACTCCATTCAAAAGATATAGCGAGTTTAAAAATTTTGGTAACTTAAAAATTAACTAAGCATTTCGCTGCATCGCTCCCAAGCTCGCGCGAGAGAATCGAGCACTGAGCGCTCCCAGCGCCTTGACTATCAAAACGTTAGAACCTCCCAAGCTCGCGCGAGAGAATCTAACACTGAGCGCTCCCAGAGCCTTGATGAACAAAACTTTAGAACCTCCCAAGCTCGCGCGAGAGAATCGAGCACTGAGCGCTCCCAGCGCCTTGATGAACAAAACTTTAGAACCACCTAAGTTCGCGCGAGAGAATCGAGCGCTGAGCGCTCCCAGCGCCTTGACTATCAAAACGTTAGAACCTCCCAAGCTCGTGCGAGAGAATCGAGCACGGAGCGCCCCCAGCGCCTTGATGAACAAAACTTTAGAACCACCTAAGTTCGCGCGAGAGAATCGAGCGCTGAGCGCTCCCAGGGCCTTGACTATCAAAATGTTAGAACCTCCCATGCTCGCGCGAGAGAATCGAGCACTGAGCGCTCCCAGCGCCTTGACTATCAAAACGTTAGAACCTCCGAAGCTCGCGCGAGAGAATCTAACACTGAGCGCTCCCAGCGCCTTGACTATCAAAACGTTAGAACCTCCCAAGCTCGCGCGAGAGAATCTAACACTGAGCGCTCCCAGCGCCTTGATGAACAAAACGTCAGAACCACCCAAGTTCGCGCGAGAGAATCGAGCACTGAGCGCTCTACCTACTCATTTATTCGCCAATAAATGAGTAACTACGATAATGTACTTACTATAACTGAAGGTAAGTACTAATAAATAGTTTGGAAATATATATGTGTAACTAGCAGTTCCCCGCAATCAACTCAAATCAAATTCTCAAATCAATTCGTAACAAACAAACAAACAAAAAAAATTAAGGTAGTACCTATTTCTTTCATTCATTGGAGAGATAGATTTTTATACATAAATATCAGGATTTCCGCGGGTGAAACCGCGGGGCGCAGCTAGTATTAATATAAAATGACCACTAATAGTTGGTCTCTAGAATTATTCATGCCGGAGAGATAATTGGTATGCAAGTACATACCATTACTTGTTACTTAGCTTGTCGGGCCAGAAAAGTCTAATATTATCATGAATGGACGAGGCGATAATTGTTGTAAACAAACAAATGAATGTAAGTAGTCCTATTTTCAATATTTTATCATTTTGTTTTTTATATTTCAGGTTTTCCAATCCATTTGACTCGGATACTGACGTGATCCCTATATCACAAAAGAGGAAGCCAAATAAGCCTTCAGCACCTAAGCCGTCGAAGCCGAAGGCAAAACCTAAAAAACCGGTCCAAGAACAGCTGTTCGGAAGTGAGTCTGAATCAGAGGCTGACCCTCCGACTGCGTCTGCCTCCGCATCTACATCTGCTAAAAAGAAACGAAAACGGGCCATCTTCCCTGATTCCGAGGTAAATTTATTGTTATTATATTAATATAGAAAAACAAGTTATTTTTTAAGTGGGGTTGTAAAGCATAGTTACTAATAAAAAATATGAAGGCTCAGGTTCGATTCTATGGTCTGACGATAAGGTAGAAGTGTAATTGCGTCAACTTTAAAGAGCAATGTTATGCAGCAGCATGGAGTTTAACTGTACGGCAATTGTTGTTAATTGTGTTATGAATTTTATAAATAATCAGTTTACGTCTTTTCTTAATAACTTGTAATTTGTCGAAGGAATTTTGTTCAGTTTATACTTTTTAAGATCTAAGTACAAGATTTAATTCACACGTGTAACGCCGAAATAAATAATCCGTGTGGTGTCCGGATATAAAGAATAGCACCACCCCATATCCTCCACTGGGTGTCGTAAAAGGCGACTAATGGACCTTAAGACCCAGTGCACTGTACCAAGCACCTTGGGTCACCCGAATGCTGGCGGGTAAGCCATCAACAAACGCATTCCCAAAGAGGGTTAGTGTCAGGCAGGCGGCCGACTATAAAACCATAGCCAAATCTTTAAGCAACACGTCTAGAAGACGTGTTGCGCCGACCCCAAGTGAAATGGGATAAGGGCAGGAAGATGATGATGTGTAAAGCCGAAATAAATAAATTTTAAATGAAGTATGTTTATTTCTTCAGATATTATTATGATTGATTATAATAATATTAGGGTTGATGATTATCATGAATTATCAGATTATGATAAAATTAGGTATTTATTTTGAGAAATTGATTTGTTCCACTAATTAATGTTTATAATTTGGTTGTTTCCAGGACGAAGAGCAACGTGAACCAATTCGGGCAGCAAAGCTGAAGAGCTACCTAACTCGTCGAGTGGGTTCTGGTTACACTATGCAAAGTGACCCCACAAGGCGAGGAGAATTTTATATTGAGGTCCGCATATCGAACTGTCAGGAGTTGGAGGCCGTATCAACCAACCGTTGGAAACATTCACTACTTTGTTTCAAAACGGCGGTGAATGACGATAGTCCAACTTGGAAGGCGGTTACTCAGTTGGTTGGAACAGTTATAGAGGATTATTCTTCTATCCAACCAATTTTGTACCCCCAAAATCCTTTTTGATACTACCTATAATAATATAATATTGTGCCTAATATTTTTATTTGGTTATATACAGACCATGTATTTTGTATTATTTTTTTATTAATAAATGCATTGCTCTCTTACAGAATCTACTTAGTAGGTAAAAATACCATATATAACTTCTATAAAAATCTTAAATTTTCTTATGATTATAAAAATATTAAAACATTTTAGTGAATATTTGATAGTAATATTTTCAGTATGTATTACTACTGTATTTTACTATAGGTTAAGATTAAATCCTAATGTTAGATGTTTTTTCTTACAGAATCTACTTAGTAGATAAAATAAAAAGCTAAATAAAAACCTAAAAACAATACAATATTATTTCATAATATATAAAATCTGACTAAGAAAATAGAAATAAAGCTTTTCTGAAAGTATTCAAAATGTTTTTCTGCCAAGCTTGTAACATTAACGTTCATAATTATTCTTATCACAAAAAAACCAACATCCATAAGTCTAACAACCTCATTAAAACGCAATTTGATAATATTCGTATAATAGCTTGTGCTTTTAAAAACAAAATAGTCAGTTACAAAATAACTCCTCAAAGTTTTACTGTTACTCCTGAAAAGTTTTTAACTGAAATTTTAGACACATGTTGCTATCTAATCAAAGAATTGTTAAAACAACACGTTTCTTTAAAAGTCAATTTCGAGCTTTTTGTTTCGTACAATTTGCCTAAAAATAACGAAATAAGTCTTAAATCTTTTAACACGAAATATGCAATTATATTTCAAAGCACAGATATATTATCCACTTATCATGCATTTGCAGAAAAAATCTTAAATAAATGTTCAGAGTTCGAACTAAGTGAGTCAGGTTGGACAATCGAATCTATAAGTCATTTAGAAATTAATTTTGTTAAATACAGTCCTTTGAGAGCCGGTTCTTTTTTTAAATTACCTAGGCGAATTCAAAATACGAAATAATGTCTAAACATCTATACATATAATAAAATTGTAACAAGCTCATGTCTGTACATTAAAGATATTAAAGAAAAACTTAGATGGGGATCTTCATACAACCAATAGAAGCCAAAAGTATGAAAAAAAAAAATTTTGTCTGTCTGTCTGTTTGTTGTCCGCTTTTCACTCAAAAACTACTGGACGGATTTTGATGAAACTTTTTTTATTATGTAGCTATTAGTCTTCGCTAACATTTAAGCTATCTTTTTTTTGGAATTTTGCTCTTAAAGGGGGTAAACAGGGGCGGGTAAGATTGTATGAAACTCCGTCAGTTTTGAAGCTAATTCGATTAAAATTAATATTTGACTATTTAGTTAGAAGTTAAGAATGACGCAATAAGGATTTTTGGTAATTCTGCCTTAACGGGGGTAAAAAAGGGGGAGGTACGTTTCTATGAAACTCCGACTGTTTTGAAGCTAAGTCGATGAAAATTAAAGCTGTTTACGTGAGTACTAAGTTTTTCTGCCCATCGTTTTGTGACGGTTACCTGTTTAAAGAACTATTGTCATAAAATTGTTAAACTATCCGTAAACATATATGTCCGGGATAATCCCAAAAAAATAATGTAGAGATTTCATTTTCATTTCATTTCATCTATACATATAATAAAATTGTAACAAGCTCATGTCTGTACATTAAAGATATTAAAGAAAAACTTAGATGGGGATCTTCATACAACCAATAGAAGCCAAAAGTATGAAAAAAAAAAATTTTGTCTGTCTGTCTGTTTGTTGTCCGCTTTTCACTCAAAAACTACTGGACGGATTTTGATGAAACTTTTTTTATTATGTAGCTATTAGTCTTCGCTAACATTTAAGCTATCTTTTTTTTGGAATTTTGCTCTTAAAGGGGGTAAACAGGGGCGGGTAAGATTGTATGAAACTCCGTCAGTTTTGAAGCTAATTCGATTAAAATTAATATTTGGCTATTTAGTTAGAAGTTAAGAATGACGCAATAAGGATTTTTGGTAATTCTGCCTTAACGGGGGTAAAAAAGGGGGAGGTACGTTTCTATGAAACTCCGACTGTTTTGAAGCTAAGTCGATGAAAATTAAAGCTGTTTACGTGAGTACTAAGTTTTTCTGCCCATCGTTTTGTGACGGTTACCTGTTTAAAGAACTATTGTCATAAAATTGTTAAACTATCCGTAAACATATATGTCCGGGATAATCCCAAAAAAATAATGTAGAGATTTCATTTTCATTTCATTTCAGATTTTCAGAATATATTGACTAGAGATCGTGACAACATAAATTCTACATATTATTGCGCTATTTGATATGGAGGGTGAGCAATCACGAATTTTATGACAATTACCGGCTAATCGAAAAAACTACTTAATATAGGTACATAAGTATATTGTTCAAATTTTGCATGAAGATTAAGGACCGGTCTAGACAACATATAGGCTATTTATTATCAGGTTATTAACCATGGGGTCTTAGCAATAAACCTTTATTTTTAGAGAACACGTAACTGGTGTAACTGACAATGTCACCATAGCGACCAAAATACTGTTGCTATGGTTTTATGTTTTTACATTAATATTAACATGCTATTTGGCTTACAATATAGAAATTAAAATAGCGGGCTCAGGGAAGTACGAGCTTCGTATTTTTTCACTCTAAGTTCAAATTTCATTTCGACACATATTTTTTAATAATTTTTGAGTACGAATCGAATCTCAGTCAAGCATAACATTTTTTTTTCTTCTATCGTTTTTGGTAGTACAAAAGTATTGTAAGAAGCGCTTGGATTTTTTTACCAAACCTAAAATTGTTCTTTAAAACACTTTTATATGGTATCTACCTACTTACTGTTTAAGCTAGGACAGTCTTATCCAATTTAGGAGGAGCTGTGGATTTGAAGTGAAAGAAAACCAACTACACTAAAACAAAAAATAGTGTGGACGGTAAATTATTTACTATACCTACTTAAATAACTGCTTAGCTGTTGACTGCAATTTTGGGTGTGTGTGACGCGTGGCTGTAAAGATTTGATAGTGCCTATACACTGCCACAATTGTGCACCGATTGCGATGGTATAGGGTAGTTGCATAGGTAAAGTATTATAAAGATAGGCTGTTATTATTAATATTTGTTTAATATTGCGTACGAATATGCGCCGCACGCGTACTCCCGCGATTGTTTTGTATGTGTGCGTAACATTAACCTTCTTCAGGCTCAGTTGGGTCAGCTCAAACTACTAGAATTAGAATGCTGGAATGCTGGAAATGGAACTTTGATAACCATGTAAGTAAGCACTACTTCATGATTAAAAAAAAAAAAAAAACATCTGTCAAGGGTAGAAAGAAAACGAAATAGAAGATGAATGGGGAGCAGCGCCTGCTGTTCTCCGCACCACAGCGCACAGTGCAAACGTGTCGAATAATATCTGGCTGTTTAAGACCAACCCCGCTCAATAAGTTCTCCTCCTGGTTGGCATTGCTCTACCTGACGTTAGAAGAGACTTAAATCGGGTAGACTTAAGAGCTAAAAGAGCTTCTTCCGATATACACTGACTACTATTGCAACTCTAACTCGAGCTCGGTGCAAGATCTGGGCAGATCGACAACTACCACCTACTACTTATGTCATACCTCAGGAACATCTGCCGCCCGGAGGTACCTTGCAGTGGCCTGTTCGGAAAGCATTCAACCGTCTCAGAACCCAAATTATAGGTAGGTAAACAAAATTTGACAAATTTGGGTATACAGACCCCTCTCACATCCAGTGAGAATGCGACATCTTCGTAACAACGATGTCACACCGCCTAGAGTGGCAAAAGTGTCCGCGGTTAGTTAGTGCGCCGTCACCAAGTTCTGCGAAGAAGTGATGACGCTCAAGGAAAAGTGGAAAGAGCACGGCAGGCTTATCCATGTTCGATGAGCAAGGGATAGAAGAAGGGCCTTATTTGCCCTCCTCCAACCACCATAAATAACTTACGCCAGTAGACTCAGGGCAGTCTACTGTACTGGATAAAAGCAAAGACAAAATGCGTGGTGCTTCCACGCGCCTCTTAATAAGGGATGGCAAAAGCTAGCTCCACGTTAACGAAGAAGCTCCCGTTAAAAAGAGCTCTCCTGTCGGGGCTTGCGGTAGATTGCGAAAGCGTTCCCGTGGCCCCCGACAATAGGATACGCTGAAGCACTCCGGCGGTTTAGCCAGTAAGAGTCCAGTACACTTCTTTGCCATCGCCCGTTTTCAAGTCCTTCAATCCAAATTGTCAAATCAGTGCAAGATAGTGGCCACAGCAAAAAACTAGCAGTGTTAATTAATAGTCAAATATGTTTGTAAGACTAGAGGTTAGGATTAGGAAGTTAAGAAATTAGGTAGTTTGGAACGGAACAGGATTAGGGAGCTGGCATTAAACATTATTTAGCTTTACTTTTTGTACAGCACTATACATCTTGAATACCACGCAGACGAAGTCGCGGGCAGCAGCTAGTAGTCAATAAAGATAAGCATTGTTTTCTTTGGAGCATTGTAGCATATTTGTACCCAGCAAAGCATAACTCAAATAGAGTAACATCATATCCTCACTATTCAAAATTGTTAAACATAACAAACATGGCATTTCCACCCAGTTTAGACGATATAAGATTATTTGAAGATCTAAATTCCCACGTAAGTGTTAATGTCTATGGTTTGGAACAGAATGACTATGTAACGGGACCGTTATATAAAACTTTAAAAAGAAAACTTTATCATGTTAATTTACTTTATATCAATAATAACGGTAAAAGTCATTTCTGCTTAATAAAATATTTTAGTAAGCTTGTACACAGACAACTTACAAAACATAAGTCTAAAATATATTTATGTGATGAATGTTTCATTTATTTTGACACAACAGAAAAACAATTCAATCATAGCTGCGCAAGAGTGCAGACTATACTTCCCGAAGAAAACTCTAAACTCTGCTTTTCAAATTTTAATGGAACTCAAAGAGTTCCAATTGTTATACAGGGTGTAAGGAAACGACTATAACGATCGTGAAGGGGCATATGTAGTCTCGTGTTACAAACACATTGCTGCGACTTTTACTTCGATACGTGATTATGATTTTTCCCCGTTCAAATTAATTCATAATGCTAAATTTCCCCACCGCTATTACTGGCCACACTGAACATATGATAACGTTCGGGTCACGACCTGAACACAAAGATGGCCGTTACCGCAAGCGCAGGTGTTTGACCATACCGCCAAAAAAACTGTTGCAAATCAATTTCAACTTTACTGGTAACGACATAAGGTTCACTTTAAGTAAATCATCATAAATTGTATGCCATTTTTTGAATTTATTTTCTATTTTCTACAAATTTACGGCGGTATCTTCGTTGTGAACCGCGAGCTGACATTATTATTGAACAGTAATTTTGCATGTTTCTACCACAAAATAATATCAATACTACACTAGTAGTACGACAAACGATACGATGATTAATAAGTTGTTGGTTGTCGCAGTCCAGTTGTAGCGTACCTTGATTTTCGAAATAGCGTTATTCACTCGTCGATCGCGTGACTCCGTCAGCTGACGATCGAGAACTCTTAACAATTAGGTACTACTTGGGAGATCTCGTCAACGGCTGCGACAAACAAACTACCTACGGTTTTGCGAACGCAGTTGATTCGGAAAATCCCTGTTCTACCTACCAACTATTTACCTCAGTTGACCTTTCAACACAATTCTAACTAAAAATAATAACTATGAGAAAGGAATGTAGGTATGAACTTCACTTGAATAATTAGCCTAGGTATGTTTAGCGAGTCGTTAGTCGCAATGATTATTTTAATTTTATTTATGTGTAATGTGAGATGATAACAATGTTAATGGTACTTACAGGTGTATGTAGGTATTTGCCGTTACTCAACCATAAGAAACTATGAACTTAATGTAGCCCTGAAAAGGACTTTTTGATATTGCGGTGGCCAGCGACCTGGTGTTAAGGCAATTTACGTGTGTAATAAAGTTAACACTTTTAATTGTAAATTTTGTTTATCGTGCTCGACTTCAACACTCCTCTGAACCGTTTAATCACATAACACTTAATAACACTGTTACTTTCACACCTGTACTGGCTTTAAGACTCGCCTTAACACTCACAGTTTGGCTCGTTATGTGAAGATGATGCTAGTAATACTTGTACCGACGGCACTGATACCTATACCACTCGCGAACTACATCGCGCGTCAAACTTCCTTCGGGCACTTGATATTAAAATAAGTAACGTTAGAGTACGCCATAACATCTCGCGAAAACTTATAACAATTCGGAGGTCTTATCGAGACGAATTTAAACACGCGACTGATCCGTGATCAGACTGGCACTGATGTCGGGATAGGGATAATCGATATTCATCGATGGTGAAGAAATATCGATGTTTAGCTGGAAAACATCAATCAATCGTACTTTTGAGTTTGATAATTTCGCTAAATCGATTTTTTTAGAAAAAAACGGTTGTCTGTAACGTCGGTTTACTGACGATAGTTGAATGTGACAACGTCATAAAAAAATACTGATGAAATGGCGGACTCTCACTCAAGTATGTAGGAGAGAAATTATTTCTTTACTTATTATTTCCTGAGAGAGTAATAAAAAACTGTCAACTTAAACGCTTTTGAATGATGAAAGTCAAACATCGATATTAGATATCGATGTTTTTCTAATATCGATCATGTCCCTATGTCGGTCCCAACAAAGAAAATAGTGCATTTGCCGAAAGGACGGTCGGCATTTTTGACATAAAATAAAAAGAATTATGTTTGAAAATTATTTGTCCCGAGCCGAAGTCAAAGGTGCCGCTATCGCAAGACGGCACCTTTTGCAAAGGCAACCTTATTTGCAGAGGCATTAGGTTCAATTAATATTTTCATCGCAAAACGTATGATATTTGTTCTATTTTTTACCTACGCTACATGTTTTAAAGACGAAATTCATTACCTACCTTGCAGATTTACAATCATATGCTGATGTTTAGCATTTTATTTACGATTCACACTCAAAAGAGCCACGGTGAGTCACGGTGGTATCGTTGTAATACCTACCACAAAATAATGAATCCAGTGGTGAGCATCGAATTGGTTTTTTAAAATAGGCAGTTAGGCGCTCGACGAGTCAACATAATTTTGAGATTATTTGTCAGTAAAGAAAACTAACAATACATTTGGGTACAATATCTTTCGTAGGGTATACAACTGTAGGCAAATTAACCATTTATTGTTAGTAGTTGAATTTAGTGATAACTGATAATACAGATTTCTATTGTAATAACTAAAATCTTAGGTACCTGTTTTGATAATGTATTTTAATTTAGTTTAGAGAAAGATAATATTTATGTTCTGTGTAAAGTAAGCACTCTTAAGTGGTTTATTTACGGTTGTCGCTGTCGCATGCGAGACGATAGTATTATTATTGTACCTACGTACGACTAACGATACGAATTTACAATTGTTTTGAAATTGTTGGATATCGTAGTCAAGAGACAAATGAAAAATGTGTTTATAAATTAGATTGGCCGTAGGTAATGAGCTTGCTAAAAAGAATTAATCATGTTTCTCTAAATAATATTTAATAAAATTATTCTAACGATTGTAAATATTTTCGTTATTAAAATGTGATAAACGTAACTTCAATGATGGTGAATTAAAAATACCTTTTAATGTATTGGCGGTTTAGTACTTTTCCTATTGCGTTTTTTAAGGAACCGTTTTTTGTAAGCTAAGGTATTAAGTATTTTAGATGTTGTAAAGTAGTGAAGTAGGTATCTGTTACGTAGGAACTATTTTCTTATGTTTTAGGTTGGCCTTCTTTTAAATGAATAAATACCTACCGAGTCTTAGAATGTTTTTAGTGATTGTAAGTTATTCGTGTGAAATTTATGATGAAAATTAAGTTTATTATTTGATGTACCTTATGCGTGTGTAGGTATCTGCTGTTAGACATCCATAAGAAACATTGAACTACATTTTAACATTTTAACTCCGCCGCAGCTACACGCGTGCTTTGCGTAGGATCCACGGCAAACATACCAAGAACACTTTCTTCGAGGTCGTCATGTGTTCGTGGCCTCCCGGTATCAGCACGTTGCACCTCCGTACTGTGAACATTGCCAGTTTGGAACGTTCTGACGTGGAGACGCTGAAATGCCTGTACGGACGGCACTGGTATACCTCGCGCACCAAAACACACCTCAAACTCTCTACGAGCAGCCGCATAATTGCAGTTACAATAACCGAGACACATTAACATATCGAAATAAGTTTCGTTAGAGTACGACATCTTAACAATTAGCGAAAATCTAATAAGAACACGGAAGTCTTGTCAGAAGCGCTTTCTACACGAGACTGAGACTGACTGAGCGTCGCTCGGTCGGTCGGCGGCATCATCAAAGGAAACCACGGTAGTTGTGTACGCGCCGAAAGGCTGGCGGTTCCTTTGACATAAAATAAATAACATTATTTTTTTGACATTTTATTTTATTTTGGACCTGTCGGCTCCTTTAAAGCAATAGTACAATAGATCAGATAGATGCCGCGGTGGTGTGGAGTGTTGTCAGTGCTATGAAATTTTGCCGAGTTTCGGGGAGAATTTTGCGTTAGATGGATGGAACAAAAATTAATAACTTTAACAGTTTTTGATATTGACCTCCAAAAATACGTTTTCTGATATTTAGATTGATAGTAGTATACGCCTGTTCAGGATCGTTATAGTAGTTTTCTTACACCCTGTATATGGTGATTTCGAAAATCTATTACGGGAATATTCCGACAAAAATAAGTCCGCGTGTGTTCAAAATATACAAATCCATGAGGCAAGTTGCTATGGATATTACATTTTTTGTCAGTCTAAACCTGAATTAAATAAGTTTAGATCATATAGGGGACCAGACTGCTCCAAAAAATTCATTGAATCTATAAGTCGGGATGTAATAAGACTTTATAAATTAATATCAGAAATAAAACCCATGATAATTAGCAAAGATCAACAAATTGCTTTAAACAATGCTAAACAGTGTCACATATGTAAGAAATCATTTTGTGATACTGATCCAGTTGTTGCTGATCATGATCATTTCACAGGAATGTATAGAGGACCAGCACATAATACATGTAATTTAAATGCAAAATCGTGCCCATTTATACCTATAATATTTCATAATCTTTCTGGTTATGACTGTCATTTGTTTATAAAAGAGCTTTCAGCTGTTTGCGGACGTATAAATCTTATTCCAAAAAACAAAGAAAAATATATTTCGTTCACAAAATTTATCCCGATTGATAAAAAAAATGTAGCACAGTTAAAGTTTATCGATTCGTTTAATTTTTTAAGTTCAAGTCTAGATAATCTAATAAAAACTATGAAAACGGAAGATTTTCAGAATTTACGAAAGTTTTTTAAAGATGATTATTGATTTAATTTAGCATGCAAAAAAGGTGTTTACTGTTATGATTACATCAATTCGTGGAATCGGTATAAAGATACTGAATTGCCAGATTCATCAAAATTTTATAATAAACTTACATCCCAATCTATTTCGGATGAAGATTATAATCATGCATTAAAAGTGTGGAATGCATTTGATATTTCTAATTTAGGGGAGTACACGGACTTATATTTGAAATGCGATGTGCTACTATTGTGTGATATTTTTGAAAAGTTTAGAACGATGAGTTTAGAATATTATAACCTTGATCCCTGTTTTTATGTATCATCTCCCTCATTGAGCTGGGATGCAATGTTGTTATATACTAAAATTAATTTGGACTTAATTTCAGATATTGATATGTATCAAATGCTAGAAAAAAGGAATAAGGGGAGGCCTTGCTCAGTGTTCTTTAAGATATGCAAAGGCAAATAATAAATATCTTCCAAATTATAACAATAAGGAACCCGACAGCTATTTAATTTATCTTGATTGCGTAAATTTATATGGTCATGCTATGATGCAACAGCTTCCTACTCGAAACTTTAGGTTTTTAAACGAAGATGAAATAAATAATTTTAAAGTAATGCATATTTTAAACGATAGTAAAACTGGATTTATTTTAGAAGTTGACTTATGGTATCCTAATAAAATTCACGAAGCGCATTCGGATTTACCATTTGCCGCTGAAAAATTTGCTCCACCAGGTAGTAAAAATACTAAACTAATTGCTAATCTCTATGATAAACATAAATACATCATTCACTATGTTCATTTAAAAGAATGTATAAAAAATTGACTTATTTTACTTAAGATATATAGAATACTAGCATTTGAACAAAGCGCATTTTTGGCCCCATATATCCTGTTGAACACTACTCTCAGACAAAAAGCGACTTCCGATTTTGAAAGAGACTTTTTTAAAAACAAAACAACTCTATATTTGGAAAAACTATTGAAAACAAAAGAAAACAAGTTGATGTAAAACTAGTTAATGTCTGGAAAGATATTTATAATAAAACTAACAAACTTTGTGGAGCTGAAAAATATGTAAGTGCTCCAAATTTTAAAAACTTATCTATATTTTCTGATTCTTTAGTAGCAATCCAGTTACAACAAACAAAAATCGTGCTTGATAGACCGATTTATATTGGTTTCACAATATTAGAATTGGCTAAGAGTCATTTGTATTCTTTTCATTACTCTGTGATGAAAAGTCTATACCAGAATGATATTCAACTTTGTTATACTGACACAGACAGCCTTTTGTACTTAATATATACAAAAGATTTTTACGAGGACATGAAAAAAAAATATAAAATACTTTGATACAAGCAACTTTGAAAATGGAAATCAATTTAATATACATAAAGCTAATTCTAAAATACCAGGTTTTTTTAAAGATGAAATGGGTGGTGATATTATATCCGAGTTTGTCGGTTTAAGAGCAAAATTATATTGTATAGACTCTCTAGCTTCTTCTGTTATTAAAGCAAAAGGTGTAAAAAGCTCGGCCGTAAAAAAACTAGATATTAAAAAATATAAACGAGCTTTACGAAATAATGAATGTTTAAGAGATGACATGTGTATTATAAAGTCGAAATATTTTTTACTCAAAAAATTAATAAACTTATCCTTAGTAGGGATGATGATAAAAGACAAATAACGGAAGATGGTTGTAAAACTTTGCCTTGGGGGCATCATAAAACAGTATTTTAACTAAGTTTTGTATAAGATTGCAATGCATTAATTAAAGGCAGAGAAAAATGTCTAAAGTAAAATGTATTCTTGATATTATATAAACTATATTATATGAAATAAATGATTTTTACTAAAAAAAGGGTGTTTAAATGTGTTATTTCCTATCTTCCTCCTTCTACCTTTCTTAAAACTAGTCAAAAAAATGAAACCCATAGTTTATAGCCATAACATTTATTATTTTTTTATAGAAATACATTCGTTTTAATTTACTTACATCTTAGTTATACCTATATAGATAATATATAATCGACTTACTTATATAAAATATATAAGTAAGTCGATGATATATACTATTCGATTTATATAAAATAAAATATTCAAATGTTAAAACTATTAAAATACTAAGTAACAAAATAAACAGTCTTATTAACAAAAGTTTAATGATACAAACTACGACTAGTTAATAATTACTTTATAACCATGACTTAAAACTACTCAGGGTCACACAACTTTTTCCCAATTTTTTTAATAAGGGTCTCTGTCGCGTCCATAACATCATCATAAGTTTCACGCGCCACATATTGTACATTTACACACGCATTGTCACTATCACTATAATCGTTTTCATTCTTAGAGTCTTTTAGTTCATGCACTTCTAATTTAATTAGATAACCACCATCACCACCTCCACCTCCACGACGAACAATGTATGATGATGCTGATGATCCCAATGAGCATTTTCTCTTCTTTTTATACTTTTTCAAGGTTTGCACTTGATCGTTTCCAGTGAGCGGCTTCTCATTGTTATCCCTTTGATTTAATAAACCTTCAAAATATGGTTTATAGTTGCCCTGGGAGTAAAAATATGGGCTAATTGTAGGATTTTCATCCAGGACCTCAGAGTTCCACTGCAGAAGAAATTAAAAATAAATTACAACAAGAAAAAATATATTTATCTACTTCCATAAAATAAAATTAAATACAACAAAAAGATTACCTCACGTAATTGGGATTGCCCAAGTTCGACAGAAATCACATTTTCGTTGTCCAAAATGCTGGGGCTGTAAGATGGTGATGCTGGTGTGAATGACATAATTCTGAAAAGAATTAACTATTAATAAATAAACATAAAAATATATTTTATATAATATTATTATTTTTGGTTAACTGATTATTCCGATACTTACCTTAATACTGGAAAACTGCTATTGAAATAAAAAAAAAAAAACAAACGCAACGTAAACAAGTGTATGGTCCTACTTTGACTAGGTACTGCAATGAAGTGAGATGTTTAATTACTTTGACGTACCTAGAACTGGAATTATTATTTAAGCATGTAATACGAATATGTTCTCATTTCAGTTATTAGTCTCAAATATGCAAGTAAGACGAGAAGATCATCTAAATTACGTTGCAGGTTCAAACCTGTTGCTTGACTACTGGGTGTACTCACTGCACGTGTTACATTTAATAAAAAAATATATTCATACATATACAACGTGTAACATAATTAACGCACATCCTGAAACTACTTTGTTCAGAATCGATAACAGAATCCATTTCATTAATAAAAATAAATATTTTTTTTTACCAAAAAAATATTTAGAAATAATTAAATTGTAGACACTATTTTCATAAAGCACTCGAAGTAAACGAAAATGAGCCTTAAGTCGATGCAATAAGGCTTTAGCAATTCACAGCGGTTCACACTTTCAAACACACACACAAGTTCACACTTTCAAACACTAACAAAGATACATAAAAAGGACCGCCGAAATACGTAATACAATAGGAAAGAGCGAGACAGCCGAGCGCGGCGCCGGCGCGGCGGCGGCCGCGTGGCTCGCGCTTCCTCGCATTAGTCATCGGCCGATCGTTATCAGTGAATGTTTGTCATTACTTGTCAAAACAAAACTTTCGCGCGCGATGTCTTTCCGGTATATTAACGTACAGTACACCGAGATGGTGAGGACTCTAGCACAGTGTGGTGATAACGTAGCATTAGCGTGTAGAACATTTAATGATAGGCACGGCACGAGTGTTGACCGCAGGACTATGCTAGGCGCTACCCAGCGGCTTCGAGACTTTGGAACATTTCGACCGAATACGGCCATCGACAGGGGGAGAAACGTGCAGGCATCTACTCGTCTACAAGATGAAATACTCGACTACTTTAGCGAGAATCCTCAGCAAAGTACCAGAGAAGCCGCACCACGCTTTAACGTCAGTCACATGTACGTGTGGCGAACGTATTGTAACCTAGTGTATTGTGACGAATCAACAAGTGCCGAGGACCTTAAAGATAGGATAGTGGCTGCTTTTGAAACAGTGAAAAGGGACATTCTAGTGTTAAGTGAATTGCGACAACAATAAATTGCGTAAACGAGCTTTTATGTGCATAGAACAAGGTGGTGGACATTTTGGAAGTGTTTTAAAAACAGGACGCCGTCGTATGAGTGCCGATTAGTTTTAAACATGTAAGTTTCTCATTGTTTAATTATTATGATTAATATCCTTTAAACACGCCGCCTTTGTTTAGGTACCTATCAAGTTCATCTCTATCAGCATTTCAATAACAATAACTTACGGTTATTAAAATCATTCATACTAAACAATTCTAATAATAAACATAAACAATTTTATGCAAAGACGTCATAGTATCTACGTACATAAGAATGTAGATAATCTCTTTAGGTTTTCAAATTGGTTTTAAGGGTTTTACTTTTCGTATGTTATGATTTTATAAACTTATGATAGTAGGTATTGGAGAAGCCGCGCGGGCTGCGAGACCTCCACTTTTGTGCGTCTGTGTGCGCGCGTAACGTATTGAGCAATAGGGCGCCCACGCGTTTTGCCAATTATTTGTACAAATTATTCTGACAATATGTAATAAAAACAAATATCTAAGAAAATGATAAAAATGTTTCAATACATTAATTGTGGATAAAAAAGGATATTCTTTTTGGGGTGTCTGTGGATGTGCGTTATTTCCGTTACACGTTGTATAAACGATAGTAAGAAATGAAAATAAGTATTAGGCAAGATGAAGTTGGTCAAACAACCCATATCCCTGAACGTGAATAATATCAATTTTAGTAGCTCCGCTCGTCAGATTAGACATAGTGCTTTATTGCCTAATACGATTCGCTGCATAATATGCGGACCCTCGAACTGCGGTAAAACAAACGTTATGATCAGTTTATTGCTCCATGAAAATGGTCTTAAATTTAAAAATCTTTATCTTTATTCGAAAACTACTTTCCAATCAAAATATCGTTTCTTGAGTGAAGTATTAAGAAGAGTGCCGCAGATCAAGTTCAATGAGTTCAATGACGATAAAAAGGTCATATCTCCGAGTGAAGCTTTACCCAATTCTATATTTATATTTGATGATGTTGCATGTGAAAATCAAATAAATATCCGTAATTATTTCTCTATGGGTAGACATAAACAATTACCAAAACAGTTGTTACGTGATAACGCCAATTTTCTCATAATATTTAAACAAGATGATGTGAACTTAAAGCACATCTATGAAGAACATGTAAATTCAGATCTATCATGGAATCAGTTTAAAGATATTTGTAAAACAGTTTGGAGTAACCCTTATAATTTCCTTCTTATTAACAAAGATTCACCATTAAATAATGGAAGGTACAGACAAAATTTTGATGTATATTTAAACTTTGAATGAAAATATACATATAAATGAGTTCTGTATAAAAACATTTTTAGTGTTATTCTTTTCTTAGTTGAAAACAGTTGTTATTACTTAAGATGGAGAAAAATATTAAAATGGAATTGATAAAGTCTGTTGACTCCATAAAAATTAAAATAAAACAAATGAAAAATCAGGAACATACAATGAATACGTCACTTGATAAAATGCTAAAACCTGTGACAGATCCACTTAAAACTCTAGTTAATTCAAATGTTGAAAGGTACTCAGAAAAAACAAAAAATATGGAAAATTCAACCTTGGCTCATTCTGTAGAAATAGAATCGGATGAAAATAATTCTATTTCATCTACAAAGTTCGATGATTATTATGAACCAAAACTGAATTCTGCACAATTGTTGGAACAAAATCCTAAAAGTGATTTGCCAGATAATTTAGAAATTTCATTAGAAGGTGATGATATCCATGGTATTTATGATGGTGTTAGCGTACCGTTCGGAATAAGAAGTGAAAACAGAACTTTACTGATGGGTAATTCAGTAGTATCATTTTCTAAAATTGATAGTTTAAATAAAGATCCTATAATATTAATTAAAATCGGTGATAAAACTTACACTGGCCTGAAAGAACTTTTACTACGAAGAAAACCAGATTTAAAGTTGATATCGAACAAAGATAAACTTGTCTATAAGGATATGTTACATTATACAAATGCACATAAAAGAGATTTTAACCCTAAAGGTCAAATAAGAGGTGATAAAGGCATAAAATATAGGGAGATAATCAGACCATTATTTTCTGAAACGTCAAACGATAAAAGTGAGACTAAAGTAGGAGGAAAGTTACCAAAGCTAAAAAGCTATAAAATTAACACTGATTTAGTATATTGGGATGATCCTAATGAATTGGTTGAGAGATTAAAGTTATTAGTCGCTTCGAGAGATGCTGGCAATACAAATCATGATAATGAGATTTTCTCTATAATTGAAGAATTAAAAGAAGCTGACATAATTAAGGAATAAAAAGTGACAGTGACAAGATTTTCATTCAGTATTACTGAATTATTCATCATGAGCAAAAGCAAAGTTCATCACTGAATTAGCTTAAAACATAAAATTCAACACTTTTATTTTATGTACGCGAATTGAAGAGATATTAAGAGTTGCCACAAAAAATAATCAAATATCAACATGAGCAAAGCAGATGTGGTAAATGAAATTCATAAAAATGCAAGGATAAACTTTCCTCGAAGACATGTCATTATGAAAGACATAGATGATTTATGGCAAGCAGATTTAATTGATATGCAATCTCATGCCTCTGAAAATAAGAATTTTAGATTTATCCTTGTAATTATCGATACATTTTCCAAATATGGCTGGACCTTTCCTCTTAAAACCAAATCCAAGGATATTGTCTGTGACACTTTAAAGATGTTGCTGGACAAAGGGCGTGTACCTAGAAATCTACAAACTGATAATGGAACAGAATTTTATAATGATAAATTTAGTAAACTTATGAAACGTTTTCACATTAACCATTATTCAACCTTCTCAACAAAAAAAGCCTCAATAGTTGAACGATTAATTAGAACATTAAAGTCTAAGTTGTACAGAGAATTTAGTTTAAAAGGCAACTACAATTGGATAAACGGCACTCTAGATGATGTCATTTTTAAATACAACCATACTTATCATCGAACAATTGATGAAATTCCTGCAAATGTAGATAATACTAATAAAATACGAATATTAGAAAAATATGTAAAGTCTGAAAAAAAAGAAGATTTGAAAAGTAAGTTTAAGGTGGGTGACTATGTGCGTATCAGTAAATACAAAGGAACATTTGAAAAAGGGTATACTCCCAACTGGTCGACAGAAATATTTAAAATTCGAAAAATACAGTATACAACTCCTATAACCTACTTGATTGAAGATGCTATCAGATGTCAGCCTATTTTAGGAGCATTTTATGTCCAGGAACTCCAAAAGACAAAACATCCTAACATATATCTAGTTGAAAAAGTTTTAAGACGGAAAGGAAATAAGGTTTTAGTTAAATGGTTAGGATTGTCTTCTGCTGAAAATAGCTGGATTGATAAGTCGAATATACTATAACAAAGAAAAAAATATATAACATTTCAAAGTCATTGATGAGAATATTTTTTTATTTATTGAGTGTTCAATGTACGATTAGTCAGTCTTAGGATGTGTATTGGAGAGAGTAGTCTTCTGAATTGGCTTATAAATCATTTACCATTTGAATTACATTTACCTGGATATAATTATTGTGGGCCTGGAACAAATCTGATTAAAAGACTTACACGTGGAGATAAAGCTGTGAATAAATTAGACGAATATTGTAAAGAACACGATATTGCTTATCACAAGTCGTCAAATTTAAGGGATCGGCATAAGGCAGATTTAGTTCTATTAAAAATGGCTAAAAAGCGGGCTGTTGCTTCTGATGCAAGTGTAGGGGAAAAATTCGCTGCCCATCTAGTAAGCAAAGCAATGTTGGCAAAAGTTAAAACTGGAGCGGGCTTAAAAAATGGTAAAAATGGAAATATTTTAACAACAAAAAAATCTGGTAATGGATTTAAAAATAAATTAAAAAATGTTATTACTAAAACGAAAAAACATATACGGAAATTAAAACCAAAAGGCAAAAAAATGGCGATAGAATTAGCTATGGCTGCTGCAAGAGAATTAGTTGATGATTCATCTATAAAACTTCCTCGTGTAATTCCTATACCAAAAACTGGTGGAGTACTACCTTTGATTCCTATTTTTGCGGGACTATCAGCTGCGGGAGCCCTAGCAGGAGGTGCAGCTGGAATAGCTAAAACCATAAATGAATTCAAGATGGCAAAAAAGCGTTTTGCAGAACTGAAGAGACACAATGAAAAAATGGAGGCTCTTTGCATCGGAAAGGGATTACATCTTAAACCTCATAAAAATGGACTTGGAATTTTTGTATCAAAAGAAAAAAACTAAAATACAGGCTACCCAAACGAGCCCTAACTAACATTGACATTCTGAAGTATGGTAACAAATTCCTTATTTTCGAGGTGTCTTTATGAGAGACGAACTCCCTAAAAAACCTTTCAAAAAAGAATGTGGAGTTATTAATTTAGATGATTCCAGAAATCCTGGTTCTCATTGGGTAGCCTACGTAAAACACAATGATTATGTAGAATATTTCGACAGTTATGGAAATCTCAAGCCTCCAAAGGAATTTATAAAATACTTAGGTTATAAAGTTCACTATAATTATGATAATATACAACGCGATCACCCTTACAATTGCGGACATCTTTGTTTAAATTTTTTACATAATTTTTGGTCTAGTAAGGTAATAAAATAAACAGAATCATCCATTAGTAATCAGTATGCAAGCATGTCTCTAACGGTAACCATTTCTGGAAGTAAATCAGAATTGGTGTCATACTTTCAACCACCTATAAGTTTATCTGACCAATACGAGTGCGGTTTGTTATACTTTTCAGTATTAAACTTAAAGCCAGGATACGCGCATGTTGATAACAACATTTTGTCTGTGATCAGAATCGAATGTGATCTTATTCATGGTTCATATTCTGATGGATTACCAACCCATATTATCCACGAATTTTTAACTAATAATACTGTAGCTCATCAGTACATAGAAAGACCGCAAAACGTTATTTACTTTCCAGTGAACAAGAATATAATTTCATCTATATCTATTAAGATTGTGGATCAATTTGGTCGCTACATTCATTTCGACAAAGCGGATATTCGATTAAGTCTTCATTTAAGAAAAACAACATGATATTATATTATAAAAATCCTGCGATCAATATAAAGCGCCCTATTACTTCTACGACCACGAAAGGGCCAAAACGTAAGAAAAAAGTTAAGAAATTGACTAAAATAAATAAAGATTTCCTTAAAGCCTTAGGTTTTAAAGTATGAGTATACTACAGATTACTGAATCACCACACTTCGATACTTCAATTGAAAGTTATGAAGTCCATTCTTACAATCCCTACAACAACAGCTTCAGAGAAAACGATGAAATCAGAATCCCCATCCACCAGCAAGATGTATACGTGCTACCGTCAGCCAGTTCAATTTACATCGAAGGTCAAGCAAAACTCTTTGGTAAAGATGGAAATCCTATTAAGAAAACTATTACGTTTAGTAATAACCCAGTTATGTTCTTGTTTCAAGATATTAGATACGAAATTAACAGTATCGAAATAGATCGCATTAAAAATTCTGGAATAACAACAACAATAAAGTCATACGTATCAATGAATGAAGGAGAAAATAAAGTGGCGGCCTTGTGGGGTTGGAATATGGATGGAATTAAAAGTGATGGTCATTTTAGTGCTATTATACCTCTTAATAAGATTTTAGGGTTTGCAGAGGATTATAATAAAATTGTGATAAATTGTAAACATGAACTTATACTAAATAGAAGTATCTCAAACTTAAACAGCATCATAGTTACTGATGATGTTGTTCATTTTCAAATAGATGTACAAAGAATACAATGGCGTGTACCACATATAAAAGTGTCAGACCGTGAACGATTAGCACTTTTAAAACATTTAGGAAGAGATAAATCTATTCAAATGGCGTTTAGAAACTGGGATTTATATGAGTATCCATTACTTCCAAAAACTACTAAGCATTCTTGGTCAGTTAAGACGGCATCTCAATTAGAGAAGCCTCGGTATGTAATTTTTTGCTTACAAACTAATAGAAAAAATAATAAAACCAAAGACAGTTCGTTGTTCGATCATTGTGGAGTTGCAAATATAACACTGTTTTTGAATTCACAGTATTATCCGTATGAACCTTTAAGCTTAAAGTTTTCCGAGAATAAATATAATATATTATACGAAATGTATGTGAAATTTCGTCAGTCGTATTATAACTGTCCTGCGGACCCGTTACTTGATATAATTGATTTCAAGGAAAAGGCTCCTCTCTTTATCATAGACTGTTCAAGACAAAACGATAGCTTAAAAACTGGCCCCGTAGATGTACGGTTGGAAATTGAATGTTCTGCACCGATACCAGATAATACAACTGGATATTGTTTAATTATTAATGATCGGCTTGTGGAGTATAAACCTTTGAGTAACATAGTACGAAAATTGTCATGACTGTCATTATAGATGTTCAAGGTTTTAAAACAGAAGCAAATGAATTCATAGTAAAAGAAATTGCAATATTGTACAAAAATAAAATACAGGTGCTTTTGATTAAACCACCTTTTCCATATCATGAATTGACAAGTCAAGAAAGAAAGCAAGTAAATTGGATTCAACGTAATAGGAACATATATTGGAATGAGGGAGTCGTATCCTATTCACATTATCAGAAATTAATTACAAATATTGTAAGAGATAAATGTATCTACACGAAAGGTTTAGAAAAAGTATTGTGGTTACAATATATTTTAGAAAATAATAATATATATAATTTAGAAGATCAAGGTTGTCCTAGTTTGTTAAGTCTTTATGATCAATACTTATATTGTCAAGATTTGTATAGTTGTATTAATCATGAAAAAGTATGTGCTTTAAAAAATTTTTTGTGTTTAAGAAGATGGTGTTTTGAGAATAAATGTTTTGCTTAAATATAATGTTTTCTTCTTATTTTAAACAATTTTGTCAAATACTTTCCTTCCCTCCCTCCTAAACCCCCCAGAACATCTAATAAAGGTATACAACGTTGATAAAAGCGAGAGGCATTAAATGAAACCACATATTCTGTATATCATTATAAGGCTACACAACAAAAATCAAATCAATGTAAGCAATATTTTTATAATAACTTTCGTGAGGATGATTCATACTTAAAACGTTATAACGGTTTACTCACGCGTATTTATCGGGATAGCCCGACTAGTTTCGGACCCAACCGGAGCCAACTAGATAACTATGCCTATAAAACTTAGTCACCTAATCAGGAAGATACAGCATGTTCAAACTAAAAAAAAACTAAAAAAATATCCTGTGACTAAACTATTGCTTACATTGATTTGATTTTTGTTATGTAGCCTTATAATGATATACAGAATATGTGGTTTCATTTAATGCCTCTCGCTTTTATCAACGTTGTATATAAATCGGTAGTAACAAAATGTAACTTCATTATATTTTCATTCATATTTGATCGAAGTACTTATTGTATGATCAAAATGTTAAAAGAAAACTACAATCCTCGATATGACATGTATCATACGCATAAAATGCGTTTACATTCATTTAATTATTATTGGGCAACAACTGACTCACAAAAAAGATTGGTGATGGAAATGGCTGACGCAGGATTATTTTATTGTGGTGATGGAATTAACGATAGAGCCGCATGTTTCTCATGTGGAGGTGTTATTGAAGATTGGGAGATTTACGACGACCCTTGGATGCAACATGCTATAAACTTTTCTCATTGTTTTTATTTAAACGCTGTGAAAGGAAGAGATTATATCAAAAAGTGTCGGAACCAGCAATCAGAATACTATAAACTTTAAGTAGAAACAACAGTTATTTGTTCAAAAAAAATCTGTATCTATTGCAAATCGGACATCAGACTATAATAGCGTGCATTTGTTGTATAATATCTTACAATGCGCAGTAAGTAGTCCTTAAATTTGTTACACTTTCGACGGCACGTTTGGCGCATCGGATAGTGTTCGGTCACAATACGATTATGCATGAAATCTATACCTGCAACTACTTCATTCGCATTGTGTCAAAGTGTTGTGGGTTCGATTCCCCCATGGAACAACAATCTGTTTGTGTGTTCCGAGTCTGGTTTTTTTTGCGCATGATGGACCGAAATATAATGTTATATATAATTAACTGTATATTATATTGTTAAAAAATAGATTTTTTATTCCAATATTTGATGCATACGCTACAACGCAATACTTCTCATAATGCAATCACAACATGTTTTATTGTGTAGGACGGATATAGAATTGGGGTTCTGTATCACGGCTCGAGCGAAGCGAGAGCAAGTGATACAGAACCCCCAATTCTAACCTACTGTCATCCAGTGCCTATGATAAAGACTGCATTGAGAGCTCAAATAAATTATTATTATCACCTACTATTAATAAGTCACCTAGAACACTTTTCGTACCAATAAACGAGGATAAACAAACACAGACTGAAGAATCTGAATCTACTAATTTCAGCAATTATGTTGAAAAGGAAGTCAATAAACACAATAAGACACCACAAGACCAACGAGTAATAAAGAGTATAAAAACAGATATTAGGAAAAAAAGGAAACTATGCATTCTCAGTAACTGCAACCACAATGGCACACTAGAAATATTGGAAAACACTTTTAACCAACACTTCGAGTTTTGTCATTATTTGTCACGTAACAGTAGCGTAAAAGACGTTCTGTCTAATATAGCTAGTAAGTTACAGAACTATAGCTTGGAAGACTACTGTATCATTATGATTGGTGAACAAGACTTTAAAGGCACCCGGGAATCAATTGATGTAATTAAGTTCATTAGAGAATCGCTTAAAAGTGTAACTAATACTAATGTTATAATATGCTGTCCTACATATGTACAAGGGGCTCTTATACACAATTACAAAGTAGAAATGTTCAACAGTTTACTTTGTATGGACATAGAACATCATAATTATGCTTATTTTTTTTGACAGTAACTTTGACCTATCTGACGAAACATTCTCATATAAAACTGGTAAACTTAACAAACTCGGCCAACAACGTATTTAATTTTATCAAAATATTTACCGTCGTCTACTTGTTGATATTGAGACCTATCCTACTGAGTATGAAAAAAACAGCCAAGAACAATCTTTTTCGTCCCAGTAAGTAAGAAAGTAATTGATTGTAGTGACAGTTCTAAAAACAAACAAAAGTTTTTATTACTACACCAAAACATAGCTGGGATTCTAAATAAAATAGATTTATTCGAAATCACAATTACGGACTTGGCAAATAAGATAGGCGATGTAGATTTTATCTGTTTGAGCGAGACATTTATACAATCAGGGCATGAAAGTAATCTGGTACTTACAAATTACAACTTAGCTGCCAGTTACGCAAGACACGAGAAGAAACGCGGTGGAACATGCATTCTAATAAAAAAAGGTTTAATTTTTGTTCCCCTGTCTGTAACTGTTGAACTAGCCGTCGAATTTTGCTTTGAATGCTGTGGCATAGAAATATTGAGCCATAATTTAATTATAGTATACATCTATAGAATTCCAGATTCCGAATCATCTGTATTTTTTAACCACCTTGAATCACTTTTACGCAATCTAACCCGTAAAGTTAAAAAACATATTATTCTATGCGGAGATTGGAATATAGACGTATTAAAAGATAACAAACTTTCAAAAGAACTAACATCAATACTAAACAATTTTAACTTTACACTACATGTTAGAATGCCTACGAGGAAAAATACTAGTATAGATCAAATAGCGAGTAATATACCAGCACTTGATGTGAAATGTAGTATACATAATTTAGCTCTCTCTGATCACGATACAGGACAATCCTTAACGTTTTACCTACAAGAGTTTAATAATAAATCAAAAACTTTACAATTCTGGTATGATAAAAAGAGAGATTATAATAAGAACAATATAGAAAAATTCTTAGATTGTATATCAGCTTTAACTTTTAGTGAAATATACGAAGAGAGAGACTGCAATAAAGCATTTAATTTATTCCATGATAATTTCACGCTCTTCTATAAATTGTGTTTTCCAGAAATACTAGTCAAAAGGATCAATAAACCTATAAAAAATAAATGGCTTAGTAAAGGCTTAAAAATATCATGCATTAAAAAGAGAACGTTATATTACGCATATCAACACGATGCTCTTAGTAAAGGTAACCACAAAAAAATATATCAAAATTATACTAAAATCCTAAAAAAATGCATATCAAAATCACAGCAGATAAATAGCAACAATTTTTTTAATAATTCTAAGAATAAATGTAGGGCGACATGGTCAATCATAAAAAATAATTTTAACAAAGTTAATGTCAAGAACGACATAAATGAATTAATAATAAGTGACCAAAAAATTAATAATCCCATTGAAATATGTAACCAGTTTAATAATTATTTCATCGACCTGACACAAAAAAATATGAATAATAAACATGACGTAAAAAGTATTGACATTCAAAATAACATAAATTCTTTATTTTTGACTCCTGTAGATGAACATGACATTATTAAAATAATTAATTCATTAAATAATACAAATTCTACAGGATTTGACGAAGTAACCACTAAAGTTATTAAATTGAGCGCGAAAATTTTAGCATCCCCACTTAGCTACCTAATAAACCTCTCATTTGAAGAAGGTGTTTTTCCATCAAAACTAAAAGAGTTCATAATTAAACCACTTTTCAAAAAGGGTAACTGTACTGATATGGGCAATTACAGGCCCATTACACTAATACCGATCTTTGCAAAAATTTATGAAAAAGCTATGCATGATAAAATAAATAGTTTTGTAACTAAATATACTATAAATACATAGTAAAAAGCCAGTATGGTTTTAGGAAAAATTGTTCAACAACCCTAGCCTGTTTTTCTTTATTGAAACGAATTACTGAAGCTCTTGATAAAAAAATGACAACTTTGTCGGTATTCTTAGATATGAGCAAAGCATTCGATTTTGTCTCACATGAACGATTGCTGTACAAACTGGAGAGATACGGAATCAGAGGCAAGGCGTATGATTGGCTTAAAAGCTATTTGTCTAACCGTCAACAAAGAACTGTGATATCTAGAATAGCAAAAAATACTAGAAATACTTATTGCTCAGAATTAAAAATTAATAATACTGGGGTTCCACAGGGAAGCATACTGGGTCCGCAACTATTTATACTGTATACAACGTGTAACGGAAATAACGCACATCCACAGACACCCCAAAAAGAATATCCTTTTTTATCCACAATTAATGTATTGAAACATTTTTATCATTTTCTTAGATATTTGTTTTTATTACATATTGTCAGAATAATTTGTACAAATAATTGGCAAAACGCGTGGGCGCCCTATTGCTCAATACGTTACGCGCGCACACAGACGCACAAAAGTGGAGGTCTCGCAGCCCGCGCGGCTTCTCCAATACCTACTATCATAAGTTCATAAAATCATAACATACGAAAAGTAAAACCTTTAAAACCAATTTGAAAACCTAAACAGATTATCTACATTCTTATGTACGTAGATACTATGACGTCTTTGCATAAAATTGTTTATGTTTATTATTAGAATTGTTTAGTATGAATGATTTTAATAACCGTAAGTTATTGTTATTGAAATGCCGATAGAGATGAACTTGATAGGTACCTAAACAAAGGCAGCGTGTTTAAAAGATATTAATCATAATAATTAAACAATGAGAAACTTACATGTTTAAAATTAATCGGCACTCATACGACGGCGTCCTGTTTTTAAAACACTTTCAAAATGTCCACCACCTTGTTCTATGCACTTAAAAGCTCGTTGACGCAATTGTTGTCGCAATTCACTTAACACTAGAATGTCCCTTTTCACTGTTTCAAAAGCAGCCACTATCCTATCTTTAAGGTCCTCGGCCTCGGTCCTTGTTGATTCGTCACAATACACTAGGTTACAATACGTTCGCCACACGTACATGTGACTGACGTTAAAGCGTGGTGCGGCTTCTCTGGTACTTTGCTGAGGATTCTCGCTAAAGTAGTCGAGTATTTCATCTTGTAGACGAGTAGATGCCTGCACGTTTCTCCCCCTGTCGATGGCCGTATTCGGTCGAAATGTTCCGAAGTCTCGAAGCCGCTGGGTAGCGCCTAGCATAGTCCTGCGGTCAACACTCGTGCCGTGCCTATCATTAAATGTTCTACACGCTAATGCTACGTTATCACCACACTGTGCTAGAGTCCTCACCATCTCGGTGTACTGTACGTTAGTATACCGGAAAGACATCGCGCGCGAAAGTTTTGTTTTGACAAATAATGACAGACATTCACTGATAACGATCGGCCGATGACTAATGACAAGGAAGCGCGAGCGCCGAGCCACGCGGGCGCCGCGTGCGACTGTCTCGCTCTTTCCAATTGTATTACGTATTTCGGCGGTCCTTTTTATGTATCTTTGTTAGTGTTTGAAAGTGTGAACTTGTGTGTGTGTTTGAAAGTGTGAACCGCTGTGAATTGCTAAAGCCTTATTGCATCGACTTAAGGCTCATTTTCGTTTACTTCGAGTGCTTTATGAAAATAGTGTCTACAATTTAATTATTTCTAAATAATTTTTTGGTAAAAAAAAATATTTATTTTTATTAATGAAATGGATTCTGTTATCGATTCTGAACAAAGTAGTTTCAGGATGTGCGTTAATTATGTTACACGGTGTATAAATGACCTCAGTAAATGTTTAAAATATGACTGCATTCAATTTGCTGATGACACTACTTTGACGATAAAATGTTCCAATAAAACTGACATAGAAAATAATACTAATATTGAATTAATTAATGTAATAAAATGGCTCGACGATAATAATCTTCACGTTAATATAAATAAAACTAAAATCGTTCAATTTCAAACATGTAACTTGTCGGTGACTCCAATAAAAATATCACATGATAATATGATTTTGCAACCAGAACCGTCAGCTTTGTTTTTAGGAATTATAATTGACAATAAACTGAACTGGAAGGAACACGTAGAACGAGTGTGTAACAAGCTTGATAAGTTTGTATATGCTCTTCGTAGGTTAAGACTAGTGTCTAGTAAACAAACTGTCATGAATGCGTATCATGGGTATGTTTCGTCAGTATTGCGTTACGGACTGGTGATGTGGGGTAATTCAGTAGATGTGGACAGAGCATTCAAAGTACAAAAAAAATGTGTTAGAGCCATAAGTGGGGCAGAATATTTAGATCACTGTACACCGTTATTTCAAGAATTAAAAATTCTCCCACTCCCGTGCTTGTACATTCTTGAGGTTTGTTTGTTTGTGAAAAAACATCCTCATTTATTTTTATTAAATGAACAAGTCTCCCTAAGACTGACTGAAAAAAATGTAGGAAAATTGCTTGTGCCTCCTCAGAGATTACAACTACATAGTAGAAATGCCAGTTGTATGACAGTTAAAATTTATAATAAATTACCACCTGCATTAAGAATGTTACCCATTAATAAATTCAAATGTAAAATGTTTACTTGGCTCTTAGACATGTGTTTTTATTCTGTTAATGAATTTTTAAATCATACTTTTTGACATTTTTAAGACTATTGCATGTTATTAGAATTTTGACACTTGAACTTATTTATGACATATATTTTTGTATTCATTTATTGTAATTATTTTTAACATTTTTAATATTTTATCATTCAATGTTCCTGTTCAACGAAACTAAATTAATTAATATTAGTAATTGTATGCCTATGATTTGCATGGAATTAGCTTACCTAATATTTCTACACCAGAAATGGTAGTATACGTGAAATGATGTTCTAATGCAAGATCTCAATGTACCATATACTTAGAAATAAATATATCTTTATCTTTATCTTTATCAAGATAGAGCAAAAAAGTATGTTATTCATCATCTTACCTCCAAACCACTTTTAACAATATTTGACCCGCGGCATCTAACAGAATTACACACCGATGCTAGTGCTATAGGGTACGGGGCGATATTATTACAAAAAGTAGGAAACATAAATAAAGTAGTCGCCTATTATAGTAAACGGACAAGTCCAGCGGAATCAAAGTACTGTTCTTATGATCTAGAAACGCTTGCGATCTTTAATGCCTTAAAACATTTTCGAGTATATCTTCTTGGTATTAAATTTACAATAGTTACCGATTGCAACGCAGTAAAATCAACCATGACAAATAAGGACTTGTCACCTAGAGTAGCACGTTGGTGGACCTTTATGCAAGATTTTCAGTTTGATATCCAGTACAAAAAGGGTAAATTTATCAGTCATGTTGATTTTTTAAGTCGCAATCCTTTAGAACGGCAGCATTATCATGAAGTTAATTTTATTGAAACTGATAATATTAGTCCCGAGCCCTGATTAAAAATTGCTCAAACAAATGATCCTGAAACTCAGACCCTAATGTCGCAATTACAAGCTGGTAACTTAGACTCCAACCAATATGTAATTAAAAATAATTTATTGCATTATAAAACTAGTCCTGATGCTGTGCCGAGGTTGTTTGTACCGAAGGGATATAGAATAAAAATCTTAAAACTATTTCATGATGAAAATTGCCATGTGGGGTTCGATAAGGTTTTACATAAAATCCGATAATATTTTTGGTTCCCAGGAATAACAGCTTTTATCAGAAAATATATTAATCATTGTCTTATTTGCGTTAAGAAAAAGGGGTCTTCCGGTCCTAAACAAGGGTTATTACATCCGATCGATAAAACTGCGGTGCCCTTCCATACCATACATTTAGATTGCACAGGGCCTTTCCCAACAACCACGGAAGGCTTTAAACACATATTATTATTATTATAATAACTTTCGTGAGAATGATTCATATTTAAGAGATATATAACGGTTTACATTGGAGTCCGCCAATGTAAGACCACGATACTGGTGGCGATATGTCGATGACATTTTTGCTGTCGTCACCCGGGACACACTGAAGGACCTGACGTCGCACCTAAACCGTGTACACACGAAGATAGAGGTCACTCTAGAGGAAGAAGTTGAGGGGAAATTACCGTTCTTGGACGTACTGGTCACCCGAGAGCCGAACGGACGCGTGACTCACACCGTCTACAGGAAACCGACGCACACAGACCGGTACCTACGAGCGGATTCCCATCACCACCACTCACACCTATCTTCGGTGCCACGCACGCTGCTGAACCGAGCACTCGCTCTGTGCGACCCTAAATACGTCGACGCGGAACTTAGACATGTACGTGACGTGTTAGAGCGAAACGGATACCAGTGGCGCAAGTGCAGACGTCTTATAAGCACAGCTGATGTGGCTCGTAAACGTCCGGCGGACGCGGAGCGCACTCCCGCGTACTTACCATACGTGCAAGGAGTCACGGACAAGATAGGTCGCTTGTTACGCCGAAGATACAGCATCAAGACGATCTATCGACCGCCCGGACAAATACGACAGCTGGTCCGCTCACCCAAGGACAAGGATCCTTTAGGCGTTCCGGGAGTATACAGGATACCGTGCGACTGTGGCCTGAGCTACATTGGGGAAACCCGGCGTAATGTTGCGACCAGGCTTGGTGAACACATACGGCATATGAAGAGCATGGACACCGATAAGTCGGCAGTGGCAGAACATGTCTGTAATGCGGGGACGGCTCATTACATACGATTCGATCAAGCCTCCGTACTAGCAAGGGAGAAATATTTCGTGCCGCGAAAAGTACGTGAGGCTATAGAAATCAGCCGTCACCCGAATTTTAACAGGGATGGTGGTTGGACACTGCCACAATCGTGGAAACCAGCACTGCGTATGACGACATGTCCATCGAAGCCGAGTCTGGAGTGCGACGCAGTCAGCACGGTATGCACCCACTCAACCAGCACGGGAGCGCGGACGATGACGATGCTGCCGGCGGATCCCCCACTCGCGCCACCCGCGACGCCAGCGCCTCCCTCGGCGCGAGCGCGACGCTACGCAGCGAGATGCGCGGCAGCCGACATCAGTTCGACTCGCGACCCCGCCACCGCGTCAGCTCATGATTAAGGACTCCGGTTGGGTCCGAAACTAGTCGGGCTATCCCGATAAATACGCGTGAGTAAACCGTTATATATCTCTTAAATATATTATTATTAGTTGATGGTTTCACTAAATTTTGCCTATTAAAACCCCCTTAAAACACTAAGTACGGGAGAGTTATTACCAATTATCCGAGAAACTGTGACACTATTTGGGACACCATCGTTGGTGATAACGGATCGTGGTACAAATTTTAGCTCCAATCAAATTCAAGCGCTTTTTAGAGAACTAAATATCGAACACCATATGATAGCTACTGGCACTCCCAGAGGCAACGGTCAGGTAGAGCGTTATGTAGCCACTGTAGTCAATATGTTAAACACTATGTGCGAGGAGTCGTCAGACTGGCCGAACGTATTACTAAAAGTACAGCAATCTATTAACACGACAGTACAAAAGTAGACTGGTTTTACTCCCTTACGCTTACTAATCGGGGTAGAAGTAAATATACCGATAGTACAGTCTCACCTAAACGAAATTATTAATGACGAGGATTTGCAGCCCGACATTGACGTCCGAGCTGATCGTGAAATAGCCAAACAGAGGTTACAAAAAATTGCGGAATCATTTAATAAATAATAATAGGCGTAATATTATTAATATAATATAGGTGATTTGGTCTATGTTGGTTAAGATCATACGCGTAATAATAAGTTAAAGTGTAGATTTAAGGGTCCTTACGAAATCCAGTCTATTCTTCCAAATGATCGATACGCTCTGAAAGTAAACGGTAATGTTAGAAATATTACTGTCGTTAAGGAAAAATTACGGTTTTGGCCAGGTGAATTGGTTGAAACAATGCTGTTTAACATGTTAAAAAGAATAATAATAATATGAATACTTTGTGATAGCTTAATTACCAGATAACAATTATTGAATGATTATTTACTTATGATCTTTATAATGTTCTGCACCGCATTGATTATTTCAAATTACGGTAAGAACATAGGTCACATACTGTTATTAGAAAATTTAAGTTATAATTACACAAAATACATTTGTAACCTTTTTGAGAATATATCAATCATTTTGTGTCCGAGTACCGCTGGTCGGCCTACTATTTGGTGTTGATTATCTCACTAGCAGCGGGTGAATGTGATCGACATGTCTATATAGTTGGCATTACTCATTAATTTTGTGTCCGAGTACCGCTGGTCGGCCTACTATTTGGTGTCGATTATCTCACTAGTAGCGGGTGAATGTGATCGACATGTCTATGTAGTTGGCAAGAATACTCTATTATCTATTAAATCAAACCATGTGTATACAAATGTTTGATTCGATCTGATTTCAATTGTTTCGAGTATATTATTTTTAGTTTGTGTCATGTGAGTGGTCATTAATGAATCGTTTGTTATGTAAAGTATAGATATATAATAACCTGGTAACACAATACTTCGAGGGCGAAGTACTGTCAGCATGGCCGTGATAGTTTATATGCCTATGTATAGATACAGTATAATTATATCTACAGTAGGGTATAATTGGGGGTTCTGGATCACTTACTCTCGCTTCGCTCGAGTGCGTAATCCAGAAGCCCCCAATTATACCCTACTGATATATTTTGATCTGATCTGATCTGATCTGTTTTCTGGATGTATATTTTAAAAATTTTGGAAATATAAGCTAACCTGATCAGATCTGATCTGTTTCGTGAGCTTAATATTTAACGGCTGAAAAACCCTTTTTTTTTAAATTAACGGTAGTGAGAAATATAATTACAAAAGAAAAAACCAGACCGAACAAATATCAACTTGTTCGTGTGGGAATCGAACCCTTTGTTTAGATGGTTGAAGACCGTGTTATACCTATTTTATTTAATTGTGATGTGACCAGGCCTTAACCACTAAGCCAAACGTGTTGTCAAACATGTAACAAAATAGCGAACCACTTCATGCATTTTGTTTACTTAACGATGTATTGTATGACATCATTTATTCGATGCGCTTCTGTATATGGTTTTCATCTCAGTAAAATTCTTTACGATGTTTTTTCCACTTATTGATATAATATTCTCCCCGTTATTGTGTCTACTGATGAAAAATTGGCGGAAAATGAACTATAAGCGGCTGAGGTTTTTTAATTATTGTAGAATTAAGACCACTTCCCCTTTGTAAATAAAACAAGAAATATTTATTTAAAAATGTATTATATAAATCTTCACACATTTATATTATAGTCTTTACACTATTTTTTCAAACAGATAACGTTTTTTAAAGCACATATTGAATCATGATAAATACAGGTGTACAGATCTTGAGAGTGTTCATATTGTTTGTACAGGTTTTTTTATTTTTTTTTATTTATTTATTTTTTTTATTTGGCTCTTCAACAATGAGTACACTATAACATTATTATAATACAATGCAGACTTAATTCTAAGTGCCCCATCACTTAAAGAAGAGCACTACATGCACTATATTATGCGCATAAAACGCCAAAGACAAAAATAAAAATTAAAGAAAATTATGACTAAACTAACTAAAAATTTAAGAGATATATAACGGTTTACTCACGCGTATTTATCGGGATAGCCCGACTAGTTTCGGACCCAACCGGAGTCCTTAATCATGAGCTGACGCGGCGGCGGGGTCGCGAGTTCGACTCGCGACCCCGCCGTTATATATCTCTTAAATATGAATCATTCTCACGAAAGTTATTATAAAAATAACTAAAAATTATATTAGATAACATAATAAGTTTAAGTAGGTACACAGAAATTGATATTTTTATAAGTATGCTGATATTTTAAAATAGTGACGGATACACAGTAGTAGTATGTCCGTGTGGTGTCCGGATATAAAGAATAGCACCACCCCATATCCTCCACTGGGTGTCGTAAAAGGCGACTAATGGACCATAAGACCCAGTGCACTGTATCAAGCACCTTGGGACACCCGAATGGTGGCGGGTAAGCCATCAACAAAAGCATTCCCAAAGAGGGTTGGTGTCAGGCAGGCGGCCGACTATAAAACCATAGCCAAAACTTTAAGCAACACGTCTAGAAGACGTGTTGCGCCGACCCCAAATATAATAATTGGGATAAGGGCAGGGGAATGATGATGGATACACAGTAACAGAATAACAACAATCTAAACTTTGACATCACAACCATTTATGATTCTCTTCAGAGAAGTAACAGATGTGTGAAACAAATCGATGTCTTCATCGTGCTTTTTGTATACATCATACATTCTAGACATTGAGCAGTGCTTTCTTAAATTAGTATTGCTTTTCGGCATGCAAAATAGCTTCCTAGTTGATTTTCTTGGTAAGTTTCGTGGCACATGAAAGGACACCTTGCTGAGTAACTCAGGACAGTTCAAAGAGCCTGTTACTAGTTTTTTGAGGAAAATTAAATCGAACATATCTCTACGACTCTCCAACGACATAATCCTAAAATATTTTAATCTTTCCCTGTACGATTATTAAACTAGGACATCCCTTATCTTCTAAGTTATTAATATTATTATTATTAATTACAATATTTTTTAACCACGACACTTTTTCGGAACCTTTAGTATAAACACATTTAATTATATCTCTTAAAATACTTATAATCAAATTCTGATAATTCGAGTAAGGCACAACGCCTTCATTCCAGTATATTTTTCTATTTCGTTCAATCCAACTTACTTGTCGTACGTCGTTCTTCTTTAGTCAAATCGTAAAATGGGAATGGGGCTTTTATAAGAAAAACCTGATTTTTTTTATCACATAGTATAGCAATTTCTTTTATTATGAATTCGTTTGCTTCTGTTTTAAAACCTTGTACATCTACAATAGCACTCATGATAACCTGCGCACAATGTTACTTAAAGGTTTGTATTCCACATGTCGATCGTTTATGATCAAACAATACGCAGTTGTGTTATCTGGTATCAATGTTGAACACTCAAACTCCAATCTTACGTCTACTGGACCCGTTTTTAAACTGTCGTTTTGTCTTGAACAATCTATGATGAAAAGTGAAGCTTTTTCTTTAAAATTTTTCAGATCGAGCAAGGGATCGACTGGACTGTTGTAATATGACTGACGAAATTTCACATACATTTCATTATACAGGGTGTAAGAAAACTACTATAACGATCCTGAACAGGCGTATACTTCTATCAATCTAAATACCAGAAAACGTATTTTTGGAGGTCAATATCAAAAACTGTTAAAGTTATTAATTTTTGTTCCATCCATCTAACGCAAAATTCTCCCCAAAACTCGGCAAAATTTCATAGCACTGACAACACTCCACACCACCGCGGCATCTATCTGATCTATTGTACTATTGCTTTAAAGGAGCCGACAGGTCCAAAATAAAATAAAATGTCAAAAAAATAATGTTATTTATATGTCAAAGGAACCGCCAGCCTTTCGGCGCGTACACAACTACCGTGGTTTCCTTTGATGATGCCGCCGACCGACCGAGCGACGCTCAGGTCAGTCTCAGTCTCGTGTAGAAAGCGCTTCTGACAAGACTTCCGTGTTCTTATTAGATTTTCGCTAATTGTTAAGATGTCGTACTCTAACGAAACTTATTTCGATATGTTAATGTGTCTCGGTTATTGTAACTGCAATTATGCGGCTGCTCGTAGAGAGTTTGAGGTGTGTTTAGGTGCGCGAGGTATACCAGTGCCGTCCGTACAGGCCATTTCAGCGTCTCCACGTCAGAACGTTCCAAACTGGCAATGTTCACAGTATACGGAGGTGCAACGTGCTGATACCGGGAGGCCACGAACACATGACGACCTCGAAGAAAGTGTTCTTGGTATGTTTGCCGTGGATCCTACGCAAAGCACGCGTGTAGCTGCGGCGGAGTTAAAATGTTAAAATGTAGTTCAATGTTTCTTATGGATGTCTAACAGCAGATACCTACACACGCATAAGGTACATCAAATAATAAACTTAATTTTCATCATAAATTTCACACGAATAACTTACAATCACTAAAATCATTCTAAGACTCGGTAGGTATTTATTCATTTAAAAGAAGGCCAACCTAAAACATAAGAAAATAGTTCCTACGTAACAGATACCTACTTCACTACTTTACAACATCTAAAATACTTAATACCTTAGCTTACAAAAAACGGTTCCTTAAAAAAACGCAATAGGAAAAGTACTAAACCGCCAATACATTAAAAGGTATTTTTAATTCACCATCATTGAAGTTACGTTTATCACATTTTAATGACGAAAATATTTACAATCGTTAGAATAATTTTATTAAATATTATTTAGAGAAACATGATTAATTCTTTTTAGCAAGCTCATTACGGCCAATCTAATTTATAAACACATTTTTCATTTGTCTCTTGACTACGATATCCAACAACTTCAAAACAATTGTAAATTCGTATCGTTAGTCGTACGTAGGTACAATAATAATACTATCGTCTCGCATGCGACAGCGACAACCGTAAATAAACCACTTAAAAGTGCTTACTTTACACAGAACATAAATATTATCTTTCTCTAAACTAAATTAAAATACATTATCAAAACAGGTACCAAGATTTTAGTTATTACAATCGAAATCTGTATTATCAGTTATCACTAAATTCAACTACTAACAATAAATGGTTAATTTGCCTACAGTTGTATACCCTACGAAAGATATTGTACCCAAATGTATTGTTAGTTTTCTTTACTGACAAATAATCTCAAAATTATGTTGACTCGTCGAGCGCCTAACTGCCTATTTTAAAAAACCAATTCGATGCTCACCACTGGATTCATTATTTTGTGGTAGGTATTACAACGATACCACCGTGACTCACCGTGGCTCTTTTGAGTGTGAATCGTAAATAAAATGCTAAACATCAGCATATGATTGTAAATCTGCAAGGTAGGTAATGAATTTCGTCTTTAAAACATGTAGCGTAGGTAAATCATACGTTTTCATATCATACATATCATACGTTTTGCGATGAAAATATTATTGAACCTAATGCCTCTGCAAATAAGGTTGCCTTTGCAAAAGGTGCCGTCTTGCGATAGCGGCACCTTTGACTTCGGCTCGGGACAAATAATTTTCAAACATAATTCTTTTTATTTTATGTCAAAAAAGCCGACCGTCCTTTCGGCAAATGCACTATTTTCTTTGTTGGGACCGACATAGGGACATGATCGATATTAGAAAAACATCGATATCTAATATCGATGTTTGACTTTCATCATTCAAAAGCGTTTAAGTTGACAGTTTTTTATTACTCTCTCAGGAAATAATAAGTAAAGAAATAATTTCTCTCCTACTTGAGTGAGAGTCCGCCATTTCATCAGTATTTTTTTATGACGTTGTCACATTCAACTATCGTCAGTAAACCGACGTTACAGACAACCGTTTTTTTTCTAAAAGATAGATTTAGCGAAATTATCAAACTCAAAAGTACGATTGATTGATGTTTTCCAGCTAAACATCGATATTTCTTCACCATCGATGAATATCGATCATCCCTATCCCGACATCAGTGCCAGTCTGATCACGGATCAGTCGCGTGTTTAAATTCGTCTCGATAAGACCTCCGAATTGTTATAAGTTTTCGCGAGATGTTATGGCGTACTCTAACGTTACTTATTTTAATATCAAGTGCCCGAAGGAAGTTTGACGCGCGATGTAGTTCGCGAGTGGTTATAGGTATCAGTGCCGTCGGTACAAGTATTACTAGCATCATCTTCACATAACGAGCCAAACTGTGAGTGTTAAGGCGAGTCTTAAAGCCAGTACAGGTGTGAAAGTAACAGTGTTATTAAGTGTTATGTGATTAAAACGGTTCAGAGGAGTGTTGAAGTCGAGCACGATAAACAAAATTTACAATTAAAAGTGTTAACTTTATTACACACGTAAATTGCCTTAACACCAGGTCGCTGGCCACCGCAATATCAAAAAGTCCTTTTCAGGGCTACATTAAGTTCATAGTTTCTTATGGTTGAGTAACGGCAAATACCTACATACACCTGTAAGTACCATTAACATTGTTATCATCTCACATTACACATAAATAAAATTAAAATAATCATTGCGACTAACGACTCGCTAAACATACCTAGGCTAATTATTCAAGTGAAGTTCATACCTACATTCCTTTCTCATAGTTATTATTTTTAGTTAGAATTGTGTTGAAAGGTCAACTGAGGTAAATAGTTGGTAGGTAGAACAGGGATTTTCCTAATCAACTGCTTCAGGCGTTCGCAAAACCGTAGGTAGTTTGTATGTCGCAGCCGTTGACGAGATCTCCCAAGTTAGTACCTAATTGTTAAGAGTACTCGATCGTCAGCTGACGGAGTCACGCGATCGACGAGTGAATAACGCTATTTCGAAAATCAAGGTACGCTACAACTGGACTGCGACAACCAACAACTTATTAATCAATCATCGTATCGTTTGTCGTACTACTAGTGTAGTATTGATATTATTTTGTGGTAGAAACATGCAAAATTACTGTTCAATAATAATGTCAGCTCGCGGTTCACAACGAAGATACCGCCGTAAATTTGTAGAAAATAGAAAATAAATTCAAAAAATGGCATACAATTTATGATGATTTACTTAAAGTGAACCTTATGTCGTTACCAGTAAAGTTGAAATTGATTTGCAACAGTATTTTTGGCGGTATGGTCAAACACCTGCGCTTGCGGTAACGGCCATCTTTGTGTTCAGGTCGTGACCCGAACGTTATCATATGTTCAGTGTGGCCAGTAATAGCGGTGGGGAAATTTAGCATTATGAATTAATTTGAACGGGGAAAAATCATAATCACGTATCGAAGTAAAAGTCGCAGCAATGTGTTTGTAACACGAGACTACATATGCCCCTTCACGATCGTTATAGTCGTTTCCTTACACCCTGTATACTGTACTTATTCTCAGAAAACTTTAAGCCTAATGGTTCATACGGATAATATTGGGAGTTCAAAAAGAGTGTAATATTTGTAACTTCACAATGATCGAAGAGAGAACTATCTTTTAGTTTATTACTTTTTTTATTAGTTTGTAAACAGAAAATAACATATCTAGGTTTTTCCAATTGTGATGCAGTTTTAACTGACCACGAATGCTTTGTTGTTTTAGGTAATAATATAAATCCATATAAATCCCAATTTCTAAATGCCATTTGAATAGGCTTATCTTTTTCTATTTTTTTTTAAAGTGTTAGTCGTTCTCGATCTGATACTTTTATGTGTGGAACTCTCCACTGTACTCTATCAAGATTTATTTGGAAGTGGGAAATATCATCTGTCAGTATAACGCTGTTTAAATTAGAGTTACTTCTGTTCAATATAAGTTCATGTTTACAATTTATCACTATTTTATTATAATCCTCTGCAAAGCCCAATATCTTATTTAACGGTATAACAGCACTAAAATGACCATCATTTTGAAATCCGTTTAAGTTTCAACCCCATAAAGCAGCAACTTTATTTTCGGCTTCATTTAATGAAATGTTACATGACTTTATTGTTGACGTTATACCCGAATTTTTGATGCGATCTATTTCAATACCATTTATTTCGTATCTGATGTCTTAAAACAGGAACAGAACAGGGTTATTAGTAAATTTAACAGCTTTCTCAATCGGTTTTCCATCTTTTCCGTACAACTTTGTGTGACCTTCGATGTAAACTGAACTGGCTGATGGTAACACGTATATGTCTTGCTGGTGGATAGGTATTCTGATTTCATCGTTTTCTCTAAAGCAGTTGTTGTAAGGATTGTAAGAATGAATTTCGAAACCTTCGATAGAATTATCGAAGCTCGGTAAATCATTAATTTGTAGTATATTCATACTTTAAAACCCAATGCTTTTAGAAAGTCTTTATTTGTTTTAGTTAATTTTTTCACTTTTTTCTTACGTCTATGCACCTTACTGAAATGAAGTCGTAGTTGAATATGTTCTATAAAAGGGATGCTGTAGCCGAACTCATCAACAACCTTAATAGATATAGATGTAATTATATTTTTATTCACTGGGAAGTAAATAACATTCTGAGGCGTTTCTATGTAATGATCATCATCTTCCTGCCCTTATCCCATTTCACTTGGGGTCGGCGCAACACGTCTTCTAGACATGTTGCTTAAAGATTTGGCTATGGTTTTATAGTCAGCCGCCTGCCTGACACTAACCCTCTTTGGGAATGCGTTTGTTGATGGCTTACCCGCCACCATTCGGGTGACCCAAGGTGCTTGGTACAGTGCACTGGGTCTTAAGGTCCATTAGTCGCCTTTTACGACACCCAGTGGAGGATATGGGGTGGTGCTATTCTTTATATCCGGACACCACACGGAATTACAGGACATCATTCTATGTAATGATGTCCTACAATATTATTATTAGCTATAAATTCATGAATAATATGGGTTGGTATACCATTACTGTAAGAACCATATATTAAATCACATTCAATTCTGATTACAGTCGGAATATTATTAGAAAGCACGTTTGTTACAGAGTTTGATACTGAATAGTACAACAAACCGCACTGATATTTTTCAGATAAATTAAGAGGTGGTTGAAAATATGATTCTACTTCTGATTTATTCCCAAAGATAGTCACAGTTATAGACATAGTTGCATACTGAACACTTTCTAATAATTTTGTTTCTCATATTCTATGTCTACTCCAAAAGTTTGTTAAAAAATGTAAACAAAGATGTCCGCAATTGTAAGGGTGATCACCCTGTATATTTTCATAATTATAGTGGATTTTCGAGCCTAAGTATTTTATAAATTCCTTGGGGGGCTTTAGATTTCCATAACTGTCAAAATATTCAATATAATCACTGTATTTTGCGTAGGCTACCCAATGAGAACCAGGATTGTTAGAACTGTCTAAATTAACAACTCCACATTCATTTTTATAAGGATATTTAGGGAGTTCATTTCTCATAAAGACACCTCTAAAGTAGGGAATACTATTTCCATATTTTAAAATGTCAAAGTTAGTTAGAGCTCGTTTGGGTAGCCGATGTATTAGTTTTTTTCTTTTGATACAAAAATTCCAAGTCCATCTTTGTGCGGTTTAAGACGTAGTCCTTTTCCGATGCAAAGAGCCTCCATTTTTTCATTATGTCTCTTCGATTCTTCGTACAGTTTTTTAGCCATCTTGTATTCATTTATAGTTTTAGCAATCCCAGCTGCTCCACCTGCTATAGCTCCCGCGGCTGATAATCCAGCAAAAATAGGAATCAAAGGTAATACTCCACCAGTTTTTGGTATTGGAATAACCCGAGGAAGTTTAATGGATGATTCATTAGCTAATTCTCTGGCAGCAGTCATAGCTAATACTATCGCAGTTTTTTTTGCATTTTGGTTTTAATTTTTTCATATGTTTTTTCGTAACAGATATTACAGTTTTCAATTTCTTTTTAAGACCTTTTCCACTATTAATTTCTGGTGAAGAGTTTTGGCGACGAGTTTTTTTTAAGCCGTACTGGCTTAAAAGAAACTCGTCGCCGGTTTTAATTTTCGCTAACATAGCGTTCTTTACTAGATGTGCTGCGAATTTTTCTCCTGTACTTGCATCATGAGCAACTGTTCGTTTTTTTGCCATTTCTAATAGAACTAGATCAGCGTTGTGACGATCCTCCAAGTTTGACGACCGTAGTATGCAATATCGTGGTCTTTACAATATTCATCCAATTTATTAACGCCTTGGTCTCCACGCCTAAGTCGCGCAATTAATTTTGTAACAGGGCCACAATAATTATATCTTGGCAAATGTAATTCAAAAGATAGGTGGTTTATTAACCAATTAAGAAGACTACTCTCTCCAATACACATCATAAGACTGACCAATCAAGGACTTAACACTTTATACAACGTTGATAAAAGCGAGAGGCATTAAATGAAACCACATATTCTGTATATCATTATAAGGCTACACAACAAAAATCAAATCAATGTAAGCAATAGTTTAGTCACAGGATATTTTTTTAGTTTGAACATGCTGTATCTTCCTGATTAGGTGACTAAGTTTTATAGGCATAGTTATCTAAGAGTCATTCACCGCAAAACAACAAAATTCACGCGACGTTGCCGCTCCGCATCGTAAGTTTGCAATACAAACAAGTCCACTATTACCAAATATTTCCTTAAAAGAAAGTACAGATCACGGTCATCTCACTCTAATGTAATAAGCGTAACAGAAATAGAAATAGATCAGTCTGTTGCTATTGCGCGGGCGACGGCGGCGGTGACTCGGATAAGTACGTCAAGGACACGATTTTTACATTGTTTAGTGCGAAGACGCGTCGCTTCCGGGGTGCACGTTACGCAATTAAGCACAAATTATTGTCGCTCACGCGTCCGGTTTTCAATATTCTCTAATATTGTTAAGTTTTTATTGTGATAGGACACCAAACTTCTTATTCTAAGATAGTGATTTATGTTGTGACAGGACAAGTTAGTTTAAGTTTAGTTGTGTGTGCAGTTTTTAATAATTTTGGGGTTTTGTGAAAGGTGAAGTGTATGCAACAGACGTGAATACCGTAGAGGAACTTAAAAACCGAATTATTTTAGCGTTTCATAAATTAAAAAATTCAACAAACAGAGATTTTATTGCACGATTAAATAACAATATTATACGTCGTTATAACTTGTGTATTAATGCAAACGGCGGACATTTCCAACAATTGAAGATTTAATGTGTAAGTATAACAATGAATTATTATTGTTTATTATGATCATTGATCATACTTTCCAACGATACCTACACCACTTGTTTACATTATCGTCTACATCAAACCCGGCCGCTCTACTGTGTGTGAGCCAGCCGCACGCGCTATGCGATAGGTACAAATGCGATGTTGCCGTTTTGTTACGCAGGTCACCGCACGTCAGTGTACATTTTTATTAAGGGTGTTTACATTTTAAGTTAATAATTAAGCTATTTAAGTTCTTTGAAAAAAGTTTTTTCGTATACTTCTTAAAAACTTTTTTTTAATAGTTTCGGATTAGCAGTAGGCACTTATAGTATATGTGGTTTCATTTAATGCCTCTCGCTTTTATCAACGTTGTATATTAAGGAGTTTGGTAAGTCAACTATGTTTATTTATATCTCAAAGCACATTTGTCTTATCTATCCAGCTATTTTCATTAGAAGGCAAGCCAAGCCATTTTACGAAAACTTTATTCCCTTTCCTTTTAAGAACTTTCTCAACTAAATATACATTGGGGTGTTTTGTCTTCTGAAGTTTTTGCTCATAAAATGCTCCTAGGATAGGCTGTCCTCTGATCGTATATTCAATTAAGTAAGTGATAGAAGTAGTATTCTGCTTGTATCTAATTTTAAATATTTCTGTTGACCAATTGGGAGTATAACCCTTTTCGAATGTTCCTTTGTACTTACTGATACGAACGTAATCACCCACTTTAAACTTGCTTTTTATACTTTTTTGCTTTTTCACTAAACTATTAAATCTTTTTAATATTTCTTTCTTATTTACATTGTTGACATTTGCTGGTATTTCATTAATTGTTCGATGATAGGTATGATTGTATTTATGAACTACATTGTCCAACGTATTTTTTATCCAATTATAATTACCATTTAAACTAAACTCTTTATACAGTTTAGATTTTAATGTTCTTATAAATCTCTCCACAATTGAAGCCTTTTTAGATGAAAATGTTGAATAATGATTAATATTATACGACTGCATAAGATATTTAAATTTGTTATTATAAAATTCTGTACCGTTATCTGTTTGTAAATTTTTAGGCATGCGATTATCTTTCAACAGAATTGCAAAAGCATTATACATCTCATCTTTGTTCTTACTTTTCAAAGGAAGCGCCCAAGCATATTTTGAAAATGTGTCAATTATGGTAAGAATATATTTATAATTATTATTTTCTCTCAACACTGTTTGCATATCTATTAAATCTGCTTGCCATAGATCATCTATATCCTTCATAATAACATGCCTTCGCGGAAAGTTCACCCTCGCACTTTTATGAATTTCATTTACCACATCCGCTTTACTCATTTTAAAATAATATCTTAAATATATTTTATTTAGATATTTATATGTATATGCCTATACATTGTATATTTATATATTCATAATGAATGACGTCGTAATACTGAATGAAAAGTTTCCTGATCGTCAGTATTTATTCTTTAATTATATTAGCTTCTTTTAATTCTTCAATTATTGATAAAATTTCATTGTCATGATTTGTATTACCTGCATCTCTTGAAGCTACTAATAATTTTAATCTTTCAACCAATTCATTCGGATCATCCCAATATACTAAGTCAGTATTCTTTTTATATGTTTTAAGTGTCGGCAAACTGCCTCCAATTTTTTTTTGATTGTTTTCCAAAAAAGTCTCAGAAAATAATGGTCTGATTATATCTCGATATTTGAGGCCTTTGTCACCTCTTATTTGACCTCTAGGATTAAAATCCCTCTTATGGACGTTGGTATAATGTAGTATATCTTTGTAGACGAGTCTATCGGCGTCAGAACTACAATCTTTAAATCAGGTTTCTTTCGAAGTAAAAGTTCTTTAAGTCCAGGGGTGAAATCATAACTTTTATCTCCAATTTTAACCAAAACTAAGTTATCTCCGCCAATATTTTGAATTTTATAAAATGATACTACGGAGTTACCCATCATTAAAGTTTTATTGTCGGTTCTTATTCCAAATGGCACATTTACACCATCATAAATGCCATAGATATCTTCACTTTCCAACGAAAGTTCTAAATTATCTTTTACTTCTTTTTTAGGAGAGCTTGAAAAATTTATATCAGCATCATGAAAATCTTCACATTCAGTAGGAGTGCTTTCACAATTTGCATCTAATTCAATAGGTACAGAATTATTGGACACGTTTTTATTATGCTTAATATTTTCGATTAATCTTTGAGAATTTATAAAAGTTTTTAGAGGGTCTGAAACTGGTTTGAACATTTTATCTAAGGATAAGTTAACTTCATGTTCGTGATTTTTCATTTCTTTTATTTTATTTTTTATGGAGTCGACAGACTTCATTAATTCCATTTTAATATTTTTTTCCATCTTATGTAATCACAACTGTGTTCAACTAAGAGAGAAATAACACTAGCAATATTTCTGTATAGAATTCATTTATATCGATACCTCCCACGTAAGTTGTTGTATCTCCAAAACTGCAACTTTACAGGAGAGCGTTTTAAAGATACAAACCAACCCACAATCTGCATTTATTGTTGCATCTTTTTAAAATTTCGTATTTAAATGTAATATAATAGTCTTCTTAAGTACGTTAAAAGATATTTTAAGTAATATGTTTATTTAAGGAGGTATTGTGCATACAACATTTTACTCCGGAGAAGAAGCTATGCCAGTTGTTGCATCTGATACTTACAACATTATACTGCGGCGCTCAGATGGCATCACTTGTGGTATATGATTGTTACAACTGTATACGTTGAAAAACATAAGTCTTACTCTGTTGTATGTGGTAATAATATTTATATTAGTTACAGAATTCAAATGTACAATTTGAAGGTAATTAATTTTTTAGCTTAATGAATAAAAAATAAATGTTATTAAGGTTATTTTTTTATTAGAAATCACATCAGTGTTGAAAAGCTGACCAGAAAATCATTGAAAACAAAATACTGAGCTTTTAAAACCTCATTAAATTACTTCTTCTATTGCTGAATAATCAAAAACGTTACAACATATAACAATCATACAAAAGACAATTATACAAAGTTATAGAATAGGTAACGCTACAAACTCTTCTTAAGAAGTAATAAAAAAAGAATTACAAAAATCAACATCACTATAAAAATAAAATATGAACTTATATGAGATCAGCTTAAAATCAAAGTACCTAGTAATTTGGTAACCATTTATAATTTTTGGCATGTACTTATTGGATTTCAATAATGATAAAGAAATGTTAAAATAAAAACAATTGTCTTAATTGTCAACTTAACAAACCTAAAATTAGCTTTTATGGGAGCCTTAAAACAATATCAAACAAATTAATATTATTTTTATGATTCAATATTAGATACTGAGATGCTTAATCAAAAGCAATATAGAAAAAAGACGAATAAACAGAATATTTGGAAAATACTAATGTCTATTCTGAATCAGAATAGTCAGCGTCATTATCAACTCCAGCAACGAAAGAAAAATGCCTGAAAAAGTCGTGATACATAACTGAAATAATTTCAGTATGACACAGGTTCATTAAGTCGTCATATTTTGCCTTAGTTATGGCAAGACGGTTGGAACACAAGGGGCATAGCTCAGTCCTGCTATTCCTTTAGCGTATACTGATATTGGTATTAAGAGCAGTTCGTCATAGTATTACTGCCTGCCAAATCGTACCGATACATAATTTTAAAAGGATCTTTTGCACATACACTTACTTCTTTTATTTTTATTCCATCTAACTACGTCCCATTTACATTTTCAGATCAATTACGTCAAATCAAAAGTGATTTATAGTTAAAAAAATCTGTATCCTTCATTTCTATGACGTTATATGGTTTTCCCTCCTGTTTCGCCCATCTTACCAAGCTAAACCGTTCAAAGGCTGTATAAATAAGTTTATTTTTGGACGAACGTTCTATTAGAGCATGTACGCTATCATTGAAAGTAATATTAACCTTATGAGCAATATAAACATAAAACGCAAACACGATACGATTGCGATTCTGACCGGCACAATTGTCAGACCAGAATCTGAATTCTTTGGCGCCTTGTCCATGCACCTTGCAGGTCATACCCAGGCAAAAGGTGACAGCGTACATGCTCTAATAGAACGTTCGTCCAAAAATAAACTTATTTATACAGCCTTTGAACGGTTTAGCTTGGTAAGATGGGCGAAACAGGAGGGAAAACCATATAACGTCATAGAAATGAAGGATACAGATTTTTTAACTATAAATCACTTTTGATTTGACGTAATTGATCTGAAAATGTAAATGGGACGTAGTTAGATGGAATAAAATAAAAGAAGTAAGTGTATGTGCAAAAGATCCTTTTAAAATTATGTATCGGTACGATTTGGCAGGCAGTAATACTATGACGAACTGCTCTTATTACCAATATCAGTATACGCTAAAGGAATAGCATGACTGAGCTATGCCCCTTGTGTTCCAACCGTCTTGCCATAACTAAGGCAAAATATAACGACTGAAATTATTCCAGCTACGTATCACGACTTATTCAGGCATTTATCTTTAGTTGTTGGCGTTAATAATGACGCTGAATTTTCTAATTCAGAATAGACATTAGTCTTTTCCAAATATTTCGTTCATTTCTCTTTTTTCTATGTTGCTTTTGATTAAGCATCTCAGGTTTTTATACAACGTTGATAAAAGCGAGAGGCATTAAATGAAACCACATATTCTGTATATCATTATAAGGCTACACAACAAAAATCAAATCAATGTAAGCAATATTTTTATAATAACTTTCGTGAGGATGATTCATACTTAAAACGTTATAACGGTTTACTCACGCGTATTTATCGGGATAGCCCGACTAGTTTCGGACCCAACCGGAGCCAACTAGATAACTATGCCTATAAAACTTAGTCACCTAATCAGGAAGATACAGCATGTTCAAACTAAAAAAAAACTAAAAAAATATCCTGTGACTAAACTATTGCTTACATTGATTTGATTTTTGTTGTGTAGCCTTATAATGATATACAGAATATGTGGTTTCATTTAATGCCTCTCGCTTTTATCAACGTTGTATAAACCAATAAGTACATGCCAAAGATTATAAATGTCATTAATATCCGACTCATTAAAGCTTGTTGATAATGGAGACTCTGAAATAATAATAATGTTTTGTATAATAAATTATCAGCAGATTTAGGCAATCGAACCTGTGACCTCGGCGTGCTAGTACAATGCACTAGGTATGCATCTGGCTAATGAGGCAGTCGGAATTACCATTTAAAAATCGACTTTTGAACTGATTACTTGACTTACAACGTAAATTTTAAGTAAAAAAATAAGTAAATCCAACGTAAAATATAGTATTTCACTATACAACTATATTTTAATAAACGATTTCCGAAGTAAACGATGTATTTATTAGATACAATAAAATTATTAACTTCAACGGAAACGTAAAATGTTGTATGTATTACATACAATATTTTCGATGAATGCTCACCGGCGTATATTGTTGTAAGTAATCTATACAATAGTTTAGGTTGGTGCCACCATGAAAAATGTTAGTAATCCAAATCATGCGACTAAAATAGTACAAAAAGAAACTTTACATTAATATTTTGTAGGTTTGAGTCAGAAAAATTGTTAAATTTTATTTAATTTAATGAAATATTGTCCTTTTCAATAGGTGTATCGGAGTTTTGGCTTTGTATATTCGCATTATTGAGTAAGTCACATATTCTACGTCCTCTTGATAATATAATACTTGCACGTTTCAATATAACAAATAAGAAATAAACTAATTACTCCAATAAATTAGAAAATAATATAAGCGATTGCAATCTGCGGGCGGCCGGTTGAAAGTCCGGCGTAGTCTGTTGTATGTAACCAATACGTGTGATTTTACCCGCCGCGCGCCCCACGTACACAATTGTATAGGCATATACAACGGTGTACTCCGTTCGCGTTTGAAAATTACAACATTATACGTCTGACAAATCCCTTAAAAATAGTGTTTTTTGTTGTTTTTTTTACTTTAAATCGATAGAATGGTCCATATTAGGATGTTTTTCAGCAAAAACCCAAAATGTCATTTTTGTGGCTTACAACAACTTACGTGGGAGGTATCGATATGTACCACATACAGACATCTGCGTTCATTAGAATTTAAAAAATGTATCGAAATTCTTTCTGTACCTCCCATTATTCAATGTAGACTCTTTGTTAATAAGTAAAAAATTTAAAGGATTACTCCAAACTGTTTTACATATTTCTTTAAACTGGTTCCAGTTTAAATCAGGACTGACATGTTCCTCATAAATATGTTTTAAGTTCACATCATCTTGTCTAAATACTATAAAAAAATTAGCATTGTCACGTAACAATTGTCTCGGAATCTTTGAATAGGTCTGAGATAAATAAAAACAATCAATTTGCTTATGCCTCTCCATACAAAAATAATTGCGGATATTCGTTTGATTTTCTGTTGCAACATCGTCAAAAATAAATATAGAATTTGTAATGCTTCACTGGGAGATATAACATCTTTATTGTCGCTAAACTCATAGAATTTAATTTGAGGTACTCTTCTTAACACTTCACTGAAAAAACGATATTTTGGTTGGAAATTCGTTTTCGAGTAAAGATACAGATTTTGAAATTTGAGACCATTTTCATGTAATAATAAACTGATCATAACGTTTGTTTTACCGCAATTTGAGGGCCCACATATAGTACAACGAATCGTATTAGGCAATAAAGCACTGTGTCGGATCTGACAACTGGAGTCATTAAAATTAATATTATTTACATTTAGAGATATGGGGTGTTTGATCAACTTCATCTTGCCTACTAATTGCACTTTTCTCGATCCTTCAATATATATATATACAACGTGTAACGGAAATAACGCACATCAACAGACACCCCAAAAAGAATATCCTTTTTTATCCACAATTAATGTATTGAAACATTTTTATCATTTTCTGAGATATTTGTTTTTATTACATATTGTCAGAATAATTTGTACAAATAATTGGCAAAACGCGTGGGCGCCCTATTGCTCAATACGTTACTTATAGCCTATAGCCTTATAGCCTTATTGCATCGACTTAAGGCTCATTTTCGTTTACTTCGAGTGCTTTATGAAAATAGTGTCTACAATTTAATTATTTCTAACTAATTTTTTGGTAAAAAAAAATATTTATTTTTATTAATGAAATGGATTCTGTTATCGATTCTGAACAAAGTAGTTTCAGGATGTGCGTTAATTATGTTACACGGTGTATATACATATACATACATGATAATTATAATAACAGCTATAGTTTCGCTAAACTAGAATTCTTTTCTCAACTATTAAAGTATTTTTTGTTACAATGAATCATTTAATAGCTGCAGCCAGTGCAAGACAGTCACTTGTCAATAATTTTCAAATTAAATATTTTTTTTTTTTTACTGGAGGTAAGTTTTGATATAATTATTATTGAAAGTTTATATCCAAACAACTTTTGACTAATTTATTAACTTTTCAGAATAATGTCTCTTTCACCATCATACAGTCCTAGTGTTTGGGATAATGAGATTTCTGCAGGACACGAACAATCGCGATTACACGAGGTATGTATCTAACTAAATGGACAAATATTTACATCTTTTTAGATACAATGATTTTTGAAATTCAACAATAATAAATGCTATTAAATATATTAAAATATTAAATACTATTTTTGACACAAGAATGTGTCAAAAATAGTATTATTGTATCGCTGTCATATTTATACTTTATTTCATTCTCTTTACAGAAACTGAGTGATCCTTATCTTGTGGATAACGATGCTGTTGTTAAATCATTTTATTTTACTCAAGATCTGAATACCTCAAATATTCCAGTTATCAAAACTGTGTCACAAAAACATCCAACAGAAAAAAATAAAAGAGAAAAAAAGGAGGTCTGCAAATATGAAAAAAAGTAAGAAATCTCAATTTTATTCAAAAACTATTATATCAGATAATTCATCTTAATTATATTATTCGGAAAGAGCCAGGAAAAGCTCATCATTTGATAAATATAACTGTAGGATTTTCTATCTTGCATATCTCCTCCCCAGTTAGCATCACAATATCCCACTAACTTATTACTGTTATCACATTTAAATGTCAGATTATAATTAATAGTACACTTTATATATCTAAGAACTCTTTTTAGGGCTGACAACAATACATTATTAGCTTTGTTCTGGTACCTGCTTAAAATAGACACAGCTACACAAATGTCAGGTCTTGTTCCTAATGCAGCATAGGACAAAGAACCTATTATTTTTCTACATTTATTTTCCATATCTTTATCTACTACATAGTCATTACTGTTATCTAATATTTTTACGTTGAAGTTAAGATCCATGGGGGTACACATTGTTTTACAATCTTGCATATCAAATTTTCTTAACACATTTTCAAGGTACTCTTTTTGACATAATGTGGTCACCCTATTTTTTAAATCCTGACATACTTTTATACCTAAGAAGTTAGACACTAACCCCAGATCTTTCATTTTAAATTCACTGTTTAACAATGACTTCAGAGCACATATTTCATCATTATTTGTACTGAAAAATAACACATCGTCAACATACAACAATACATATGTTTTTGCATCACCATTATGTTTAGTATATAAGCAAGTATCACTCTGAGACCTTACAAAACCTTGTGACATTATAACCTCATTAAATTTATCATTCCAATATTTCGGTGACTTCTTTAAACCATATAAAGATTTATTTAGTTTTACAATATTTTTATCCTTACTATAAGCACCTACTGGTAATTCTAAATATACTGTTTCATCAATATTCCCATACAAAAATGCCCCAGTAACATCCATCTGATGTATTGATAAATTTAATGTAGTAGCGACTGCCACAAATAACCTGAAAGTAGTTAAATTTGCTACAGGAGCATAAATCTCATATGAATTTAATGTATCACTTTGTTCGAAACCCCTAGCTACTAATCTAGCTTTATATTGGCAATTACCATTTGAAGTTTTAATTTTGAATACCCACTTACTGCTTACGGTCTTTTTGTCCACTGGTTTTTCACAGACTTCCCAGGTATTGTTTTTCTGTAAGTGTTTCCAGCTCTCTATTTATGGCTTCTTGCCATTTACTGGCATCTGGCCTTTTCATTGCTTCTTGAAATGTCAGCGGTTCACTTCCCTCAGTGGAGACATAGTTACATGTGTAGAATGAGGTCTGTTTCCTAGTACGAGCACTTCTCAGACGTGGAGATGGGCTTTTCTCTTCATAACTGGAACCCTCATCACTAGTACATGGTGTATACATACTTGTGTCACTCTCTGTAGATACACCTACAGTTTCATCCAACTGTCCAGAACTTTCTTCTCTTTCATTGGCAACCATTTTTTCTTGACTTTCATTCAGCAGTTCATTTTCTTTTTCCTTTTCTTCTGTGACTTTTTCACATTCTATGACGACCAACTGCTCATTCTTTTCCCTTTCTTGTTCTAAGAATATACAATGTCACGTTTTAAATCTACTCTGTTTTTATCTTGGAAAAAATATCCTATATCCTTTGACATTTTCGCCATAGCCCACCATGATACCTTTTTCTCCTTTTGAGTCCCATTTTTTCCTCTTCTCCTTTGGGATATGGACATAAGCAGGGGTGCCAAATGTTCTTAATTCATTTATATTAAACTCCTTGCCGGTCCATGTCTCAAATGGTGTTTTTTCCAGGCTCATTGCTTTTTCCTGTTCTGTTTAATACATATACAGCTGTTTGCACTGCTTTCTGCCCACAGCTTCTTTGGCAATCCTTTGGCACACAGCATGGTTCGAGCTGCTTCAACCAGAGTTCGATTTTCGCGCTCTGCTTTGCCATTTTGTTCTGGCGTGTAAGGCACTGTGGTTTGATGCACAATGCCTCGCCCAGAAAACAGATCTTGCACTTCTTTATTTACAAACTCTAATCCGTTGTCACTTCGGAAATATTTTACTTTCTTTCCGGTCATATTTTCCGCTTTGGTTAAGAAGTTTTCAATGCACACTTTTGCTTCATCCTTTCCCTTAATGAAATACACCATTCTAAAGTTGGAGTAGTCGTCTTTCAATAGTATGAAATATCTGGAACCTCCCACAGACGGCACCTCCATAGGCCCGCAGGTATCTGCATGAATAAGTTCGCAGGGCCTGCTTGTTTTGGTCTCACTATCACCAAACGGTAGGCGATGAATCTTGCCATGCAAACAACTTTCACAGTTAATTAGGCTATTGTCGTTTATCACTGGAATGTTATTGTTTTTAAGTATATCTTTCACGCGGTTTATGTTTTGATGTGCAAGTCTCTCATGCCACTCTTGAAGACTAAGTTGTGTTTTAGTCACGTTTGCTACTTCGCACTTGTAGCGTACGTCCATATAGTACATATCACCGTTACGATAAGCCACCGCACACACTTTGTTCTGTTTTAACAGCTTACAGACGTTATTATTTATACTAATTTCATAACCTCTATCTGTCACACTGTTGACAGAGAAAAGATTTGTCTTTAGTTCCGGCACAAACAAAACATTATCTATGGTTGTGTCTATCCACCGTTGTCCGTCATACGTTTGGAGCGCTACCTGTCCATTACCATGTACACTAATTGCACTTCCATTTCCGACTATTACCGACTTATTCGATAATGGATAATAAGTTGTGAATAGGTTACGATCACGACACATATGTTGACTTGCTCCAGTGTCCACTAACCATTGCGATTGTTCAAAATTTCCACTTGAGTTCACTATCACAAATGCATTTCCAGAAGCACTTGTCTTTGTCCTTTCCTTTTTTAAACCAGCACTCACTTTTCAAATGACCTATTTTCTTACAGTAGAAACACTTCTTCAGCGGCGGTCTATCACTACTGTTCGAACTGTTATTATTGCGTTTGCTCATACACTCGCTTTGGAAGTGTCCCATCTTGTTACACCTGTAACATTTCACATTTTTCTTTTCCACTTTCTTTGCGACGAAAGCTGCAGACGGCTGAGGCACGTCTTCTCTGTCTTTTAATCTCTCCTCTTCTATGAGTAATCTTGAAACCAGATTGTCATATGTTTGTTTATTGTCCGGTGCCGATTCCCACGCAGAAATAAAATGTTTGTAGCTTGCCGGAAGAGACATCAACACTTTGGTTATAACAAATTTTTCTGATATATTTTCTCCCATCTGCATTAACTGGTTTTTCAATTCTTCAATTTTCGATTAAAAATGTAGACATCTCTGTTCCCTCCTCATATTTATATTGAAAGAATCGTTGTTGAACGATATGTACACTGGTTTCCGATGTTTGTTCATAAACACTAGCGAGTTTTCTTCCACATTTCGGCAGATGTAGTACAAGTTAAAATATGCATCATTGCATTTTTCCGACATTCTTGTCACAATCCAAGTTTGAGCTTTTGCATCTAGCTTCTCCCATTTTTTCCCTTTCAATGGCTTCCTCGGGCTTTACACGTGTCCCTTGTACTACGCTTAGTAGATCTTGACTGCGTAGTAAGATGGTGGATTGAAATTTCCAAACATTCCAGTTGGATGCACCTTCCAATTTGATGTGGGATGTTTGCCGTCTTGTTCTCCTCCATTATTTTACCTTCCTGCTTGTCCCTTCCTTGTTATTTTCGTTATAACAAGTAATTTTTCGTCCACCTAACCTCAAAACCGGCAGCCGCACCGGCACGAGTTTTTTATTTTACGACGAAGCAGTGTCCGACCTTTTGTCTTACTTATACCTATCGCAGGATTATGTGTCTGGGCCCATAACCTGTAGGATTTTGAGTAAAACAATGAGGTTTTTCTTGAATACGCAGAGTGGGCCCATAACCTGTAGGATTTTGAGTAAAACAATGAGGTTTTTCTTGAATACGCAGAGATATATTTTAAGTACACACACAACAGTCAGCGAGAGAACAATATCTTAACCGGAAGGACATTTTTTGTTTTTGCAATCAGTGTTGCCAATATTAAATTATTGCCACATTAAACTTAATTTATTTATATGTTAAATTTAATGCTATGTATGTATATTGCATTGATTGTCAACAGTACGCAACAATCGTAACCAGCTAGAGAATCGACTTGGTTCGGGAACAGGTAAGTCATATTTCATATTATCATTATTTTGATCAATGTTCACTTTTTCTAATATCGCACACCCAGGGAAACAAAGGCGTAAGTCGAAAACACTAACTTTACAGGAGAGTAAAAAAACTGTTTAACCAGGTATATCTATTATACAGCGTGTATATTTGAACAACGGACTTATTGAAGGAGGGTGGTCAGTATTCGATTCTCATCACAAATATGTCAAAAATCTATGACCTTAATTTTTCATATAATTATCCGATAAAATACAGTTTTTATGAACACAGAGCGCAAAATGTCTAATATCACGCGCCAAACACGTGCCTCTCCTGTCGCTAAGGCAGCGAGCGCGCAAGCCCCGCCCCTTTCCTTTGTGATGTCGCCCCCGCGCCCCCCGCGCCCCCGCGCCACCCGCTCTGCTGACCGAGTAACCGCCAGTCTATGCGCACGCGCCGCTGCTTTCGTATTGCGTAATCATTCCCGTTTACCAAATTCGCGTAAAGTTCATTTCCTAGTGTTAGGTACCTACCTAGTGTGTAGTGTAATAATGTCGTCGCAGTATTCTAATGAAGAATGTTGGAATATGGTTCGTGCTTACGCGCTATCAAATGATCGTGTGCGAGCTGCAGTCAATTTGTACAGAGAAATGTACCCCATGCATGAGGAACTTGGGGTTAACGACCACGAACCTAGAGTGAATATTTGTCTAATTTAAACAAAAACATTTTATTCACCGACGAAGCCGCATTCACAAGAATGGGGATTTTTAATGTGCATAACGAGCATTGGTGGAGCAACGAAAATCCCTACGTAACGCGACAGGACGCTTATCAACATCGCTTCAGTGTAAATGTGTGGGCAGATATTTTAAATAACAATTTAATAGGCCCTTATTTTATTGCTGGACGATTTGACAGTGTATCATATTTAAACATTTTAAATAATGTAGTGAGTGAGATGCTGGAAGATGTGCCATTCAATATCTACCGGGACTTGTACTACCAACATGACGGAGCGCCCGCGCACTATCAGGTGTGCGTACGTGAGTACCTAACACTACATACATTTTGGTGACAAGTGGATAGGTCGTGGCGGGCCGTGCCATGGCCCGCACGCTCGCCAGATCTCACTTCGTCAAATTAATCGTCGTAAATACTCAAATTATTAACCGTTGTAAATAGGTGTGATTACATTTTTTAAATACGCCAAAAATACGATAGTGCGTCACGTCTTATGAAATTTTACATTGCAGAATGTTTATAGTTTGATGTACCTAGATATTTTTGCCTGTCCTAAGCCAGATTTAAAGTATGAAGGGAAAATGCATTCATACCTACGTCGGCGTCGGTCATTGACCGCGCATATGTTCTGCGCTTATCGCAAGGTTGTTAAAACGTTGCGATGTTTTTAGGACTTTTTTGGAACGATTTTGTTCGTCATTAATCAGGGTTTTTTTTATTGTTTATACGTTTATTGGTGAAGTCTATGCATAAGCTATTGGTGGTTTGAATAAGTCCGTCGTTCAAATATACATGCTGTATTTTTGATGCTATGATATTTTGTTATATGCCAAAAAAAAGTGAAAAAATCAAGCTTTCTGTTTATTACATTAGAAATATCTCAAATTATCTCAGTGATTAATAAATTGAAAATTAAAGTTTTACAGACGTTTTCCTTATTTATTTATGACTAATCCTTAAATGTAAATATATTTACTCCAATTATCGTTTTCTAAATAATGAATATACTTTAACTATCCATGGTTACGTCTTTTATGAAGTTCTATACTATGTTAAAATGCAGAGGATAAGCACTACTTACGGCCTTTTTTGCTTAATTATGTTTTACAGCATCAAAGTGTACGACGTGTTTACAGCCTTGTTTGTTAAAAAATAAAAATGAAATGTAATGGTAAGCCTGAATGTCGACTTTTTAAATAGTATTTTCAGGTTAAATCACCAATGTTATGCCCCTATGTAAAATACATTTCATTGGTCTAATAAAACAGATGATTAGGAAATTGCACTTTATTATAATTTTACACATAACAGACCTAATAACATTGAATCATATTCATTCTAATAAATGTAACATAAAAATGACAACTTCTTAAAATTAGTTAAAACCTCGAAAAAGCTTTACAAACATGGCATTAACAAAAATCCTTAAACTATTTATAATTCCAGTTATTAAACATTTAAAAGAGTAATTGTACTGAAACAAAAACATGAATTCTCATTTATATTAATCACTAATTGCTGCCCGCGACTTTGTCTCCGTGGTATTCAAGATGCTGTACAAAAAGTAAAGCTTAATAATGTTTAATGCCAGCTCCCTAATCCAGTTCCGTTCCAAACTAATTTCTTAACTTCATAATCCTAATCCACATTCCGTGTGGTGTCCGGATATAAAGAATAGCGTCACCCCATATCCTCCACTGGGTGTCGTAAAAGGCGACTAATGGACCTTAAGACCCAGTGCACTGTACCAAGCACCTTGGGTCACCCGAATGGTGGCGGGTAAACAACCAACAATCGCATTCCCAAAGAGGGTTAGTGTCAGGCAGGCGGCCGACTATAAAACCATAGTCAAAACTTTAAGCAACATGTCTAGAAGACGAGTTGCGCCGACCCCAAGTGAAATGGGATAAGGGCAGGAAGATGATAATCCTAACCTCTAGTCTTACAAACATATTTGACTGTTAGTTAATACTGCTAGTTTTTTACTGTGGCCACTATCTTGCACTGATTTCACAATTGGGATTGAAGGACTTGAAAACCGGCGATAGCAAAGAAGTGTGCCGGACTCTTACTGGCTGAACCACCGGAGTGCTTCTCCGTATCTTATTGTCGGGGGCCACGGGAACGCTTTCGCAATCTAGCGCAAGCCCCGACAGGAGAGCTCTTTTAAAGGGAGCTTCTTCGTTTACGTGGAGCCAGCTTTTGCCAGCCCTTATTAATAATATCTGGCTGTTTAAGACCAACCCCGCTCAATAAGTTCTCCCCCTGGTTAGCATTGCTCTACCTGACGTTAGGAGAGACTTAAATCGGGTAGACTTAAAAGCCAAAAGAGCTTCCTCCGATATACACTGACTACAATTGAAACTCCAACTCGAGCTAGCTGCAAGATCTGGGCATATCGACATATACCACCTACTACTTATGTCCTACCTCAGGAACATCTGCCGCCCGGCCTACCGGCCCACCTTGCAGTGGCCTGTTCGGAAAGCATCCAACCGTCTGAGAACCTAAATAGGTAGGCAAACAAAATTTGGGTATACAGACCTCTCTCACATTCAGTGAGAATGCGACATCTCCGTAAAGACGATGTCACACCGCCTAGAGTGGCTAAAGTGTCCGCGGTTAGTGCGCCGTCACCAAGTTCTGCGAAGAAGTGATGACGCTCAAGGAAAACTGGAAAGAGCACGGCAGGCTTCATCTGACCACCTGATCCATGTTCGACGAGCAAGGGATAGAAGAAGGGCCTAATTTGCCCTCTTTTAACCACCATAAATAGCCTACGGCCGCAGTCACGGGGCAGTCTACTGTACTGGGTAAAGGCAAAGACGGTTTGCGCGTTGCTTCCGCGCGCCTCTTAATAAGGGATGGCGAAAGCTGGTTCCACGTTAACGAAGAAGCTCCCTTTAAAAAGAGCTCTCCTGTCGGGGCTTGCGCTAGATTGCGAAAGCGTTCCCGTGGCCCCCGACAATAGGATACGGAGAAGCACTCCGGTGGTTTAGCCAGTAAGAGTCCGGCACACTTCTTTGCTATCGCCCGTTTTCAAGTCCTTCAATCCCAATTGTCAAATCAGTGCAAGATAGTGGCCACAGTAAAAAACTAGCAGTATTAACTAACAGTCAAATATGTTTGTAAGACTAGAGGTTAGGATTATGAAGTTAAGAAATTAGTTTGGAACGGAACTGGATTAGGGAGCTGGCATTAAACATTATTTAGCTTTACTTTTTGTACAGCACCTTGAATACCACGGAGACAAAGTCGCGGGCAGCAATTAGTGATTAATATAAATGAGAATTCATGTTTTTGTTTCAGTACAATTACTCTTTTAAATGTTTAATAACTGGAATTATAAATAGTTTAAGGATTTTTGTTAATGCCATGTTTGTAAAGCTTTTTCGAGGATTTTAACTAATTTTAAGAAGTTGTCATTTTTGTGTTACATTTATTAGAATGAATATGATTCAATGTTATTAGTTTTATAATCGTAACAAGGTCTGTTATGATTGTAACAAGGTCTGTTCGGCACGAGCACATGCGCTGTAAGGATGAGTATACAGGGTGACTTTGAAGTCGTGGGCAATATTTTAAACTAAGACACTATTAATGACACTAATTGCGTTAGGGCTACTTACACGCAAAAAAAAAAAAAAAAAAAATTGTGGAGTGTGGGGCTTGGGCCGTGAGACGGCCCCAAACCCACTAAAACCCCCGGGTTTTCGGTGTGCGCCACCTTGGACAGGTCACGGGAAACGAAGACGATTACTTCCGCGACCCCTTCGGCGCCTGGCCGGGCGTCGGGTGCCCAGCCCCGCCGGGGGGGGACTAGGTAACTACCTACATTATTATTATTTTTTTTACGTAAAAATAGCCCTGACGCAATTAGTATCATTAATAGTGTCTTAGTTTAAAATATTGCCCACGACTTCGAAGTCACCCTGTATGCAAGTTTCGACTTGTTTGTGAGACGAGTTCGTGACTATGTTTGCGAACTAATTAATCTTATGAACGGAAAAAAGGCGGTAAGCATGATTATTTCGAAACTGTAATACGAATGTATTACTCAACAAGGAATACGGCACTTTTTGTTTAACTATTTCTAAGCGTGATAGGATGTAAGCAGTATTATTTTAGGAAATTGTTTTTTTATTAAGTATGAAATAGCATAATAGGAATTACGTTTATTAAATATTTATATTATCAAATTAAAAAACAGTTAAGTACGATTAGGTCTATTTTCTTATAATTTTACGTGCGTATGCTGGTTTATCGACTTCTTTAATTAATAAAATAATTTGATTTTAGGACGTCAAAAAATCTTTTTTTTGTAATAAAATCCTAATTTTACGTCAAAAATTCACGAAAAAAATTTACTATATGTATTTTTACTTGTACTATTCAAATATGCAATAAATAAAAAAATGACGTATCTGCACTTACGCCTTTGTGGTTCTGGGGGTGCGGTATATCATCACTAGTTATTATTTTTGTTTTAGGTCGCTGCGGCCAGAAGGAACGCGGTTGGCGCAGGAAGGATGGTCCGGTAAACCATTCAGAGTCACTACTCATACATAATCATTATTTTTTGTCCTTTTTGGTCCTTTTGACTTTTTGGTCCGCGACGTTCAAAGCAGTGGGCACATAGTGCCACTCGTCCGTCTTACTTAACTCGTCTATTTCTCCGAGTCTATTTGCAATGAAAACTTAATATGATCGACATTTGTTTTTAATCCAATGTAAAACGGTAGTAGAATCAGTCCAATAATATACTGAATTTGGTTGCAAACGATGTTCTGTCTTAATACTATTAGCTAACTTGCAAGGTAATAAAGCGCCCTGCAACACAAGTCGCGGCACGGTAACGGGCTTCAACGGAGTAACTTTACATTTACTAGCGATAAATGATACGGTAACGCGTCCATCGGTGCTTTCCCGGCGCCAATAAGCGACCGCAGCGTACGCGTTCGGCGATGCATCGCAAAACAAGTGAAGTTCCAAACTCGCTCAAGGATCGCCAGCGCTATCACTACAAAAATAAAATCGCGGAATTTTATTGTTATTTATTTCTTTAGCTTGAATCAACCACTTGCAAAATAAATTATATAAATCATCCAAAGCCAATACATCGTTGCGCGGGAACCATAATATGCCTAACGCTCGTTCTGCTTGTTTAGCAAAATTGAACTCTATTGCCATGTCATTAAGGCTGTCTTTAGGAATGTCACTGAGAACGGAAGGTACATTACTGAGCCAGTTGCACATATGGCATTGGCTATGAATAAATGAGATTTCTTTTATCAATTGTTTAGCTATATTTATATCTGTAACACTATCTACAGTAATCGTCCATATATTAATTGTTTTTCATAGCATTTACCGCGTCTGGCATTTGATCACTAAATCGTGACGCGTTTTTGTTTTGATTTATAAACTGAGCTATAAATGGGGAACAGTTGGCTCCGAAAATGAGTGATGTCATAGCATATTTACCTACAACACTGCTACCTTTCTCTTTCCATAAAAATCGTAAGGCATTTTGGTCGTCACTATGAATTTTTATTCCTAAAAACATATCTTTTATGTTGCCTATTATTCCTATAGGATTCTCTCTACATCTAAACATAATACCGTACAAAGATTGCAATAAATCGGGGCCTTGAAGAAGGAAATCATTAAGTGACATATCACAACATTTTGCCGCGGCATCGAAAACTAATCGTAATTTCTTTTTATTAGGGTTATCGACCCCAAAATGGGGTAAGTACCAAATATGGTGGGATGTTTGTTCGTCTTTAGATTCGTTTTCATTCAATTTTCTCGCGTAATAGGGAATATTCATGTTTTTCTTTTTTGTCTTAAATTTATAGTTTACTACTTTATAACGTAGAAAAAAATATTAATGGGCATCAAAATACTCTTGATATTTTAAAAAATGAAATTTAAAATAAAAAAAAAAATAAGCAGTTCAAACGCCGCCATTTTACGCGCGCTTTGCGTGACGTCACATGACACGTCCAGTGGGTGTCATGCCATGAAAGTCCACAGTAAACACTAAGGAAAACATCCTTAGTGTTTACTGTGGACTTTTCAGTTACTTCGTAATATTTACAGTTTTAATAACTTTAAAACCATGGAAGAAGTCAAAAAAACTTGTAAAACAGTATGAGTTCGACGCTGATGAATACTATATCGTGTCAGATGACGTCACATTTCGTTCGACTAATGGTGGCACGTTTTGGAAGTTTAAATTTCGCTCCCTTATTTTGCACTTTTTGAATATTATTTTAACTAATAATTTAAATAATAAGTAAATAAAAAAAAATCCTTTTCATTACAATATTACGATAATAAGTATTCGAGAAAAAGTAAGTATTGTTAAAAAAATATTGCATACACTCGCGGTACCTACTTTCATATTCAGAATCTAACATTTTTCGTTCTACCAATTTTAATCGTTTTAACGCCACAGGATACGATTCCGGCATGATAAAATCATCATGTTTCCACGGAAGCCTGACCGTCCATTGACCATTGACTAATTCGGCGGACTCGTCGACTATTTTTATAGCTCTCAATGTTTCTAAGTTTTGACGCGGATTGTTATTAATACCGATTGAATCTAAAGAAAAAGAACGACGAATCAACTCGTGTAAATCAATGTTTACGCTATCGTTATCAGATTGCATAGATAAAGACAAAATCAAAATCAAAAGTCATTTATTCAAATTAGGCTACAATGTAGCACTTTTCGAACGTCAAAATTAGGACATTATAGACAGCACCCCATCACCGCTTCCTGTGCTTTCGCTACGGGAGAAGAAACGGCGCAACAAACTCCCCAGCAGCACGCTGTCTTTATTTTACATTATAATAATATTATAGAAAGGTAGGAACCGTGCCAGATAAATCAATGTTTTAGGTCGATAAAAGTACATAAAAAAGAAAAAGAAAAACAAAACTCTTAACTACTGAACCCAAGGTCAGCAGACCGACCAGCCACCGCAAGCAGCACCCGTTCACGAGTATGACGCAGGGGTCAGCCATCACCTCCCTCGCCATATTTGAGGGAAGGAGGTGACCCGACCCGAGACGCCACCGCAGGCAATGGCGACTAAGGGGGAGCATGACGAATCTGCCGCCGGCCTAATAAATGAATACAAAGTAAATCTATACCCAAACACTGATTCAATGCACAATTCCTGACCATTATAAACTAGTTAGGTACATAATTAAATTTTATAATTAATATAATTATACATTCCAAGATAACAATGTCAAACAATACGTATAATCGTATTAAAAATAAAACAAAATAGGTAACACAATGTTACATACACAGAGTATGCCTATCAAATTAATTAATAAATAGGTAACTAAATAATACATTTCTAGTATCCATCTAGAGCCGTCTTATGCATGTCATAGTGGCCAACTATTTTTATCATTCAAATAATCGTTTACCGTATAATAAGCCTTTTTACAAAGATTATTTTTAATTGTAGACTTAAATGAGTTTAAACGGTAATTCTAATAACCTGAGAGGCAGTTTATTGTAAAACCGTATACTAAGGCCTACAAATGAGTTGTGAACCCTGTGTAATCGGTGTGAAGAGGCACATAATTTATGTCTATTACGTGTATGGATGCCCTGGATATCGCTTTTCTTTGTATATAAGTGTAAATTTTGTCTTATAAATAATATGTTGGTCAAAATAAATTGCGATGCTACAGTTAGTATGCCTATCTCTTTAAACCGTTCCCTAAGAGAATCTCTAGAGCCTAGTTGGTAAATGGATCTGATGGCACGTTTTTTGCAAAATAAAAATTGACTCTATATCTGCCGCCTTGCCCCACAACAGTATGCCATATGACATGATACTATGAAAGTAGCTGAAGTAAACAAGGCGAGCTGTGTCCACATCAGTAATCTGTCTAACCTTTCTAACTGCATAAGCCGCTGAGCTTAGTTTACCCGCGAGGCACGCAATATGTGCTGACCACTTCAGTTTATTATCAACTGTGATACCCAGAAAAACCGTTGACTCCAAAGCCTCAAGCACTTCACCATTTATTAAAATATTTGGACCAAGATTTTTTACATTAGGCATTACAAATTTAACACATTTGGTTTTTTTCGCGTTTAATACTAAATTGTTGGCTGAAAACCATTGTGTCACCCGAGTGAGAGCACTGTTTACTTCATTAAAGTCATCACTATTCCGATTTACTTTAAAAATTAAGGAAGTGTCATCTGCAAATAATACTACGTTACAAGTTTCTTTAAAAAAAAACGGTAGGTCTAGGTCTATTAATATAGACTAGGAACAAGAATGGACCGAGTATTGAGCCCTGCGGTAGGTACCCCTAGTTTAACAGAAAGGCCGTGGACTTACTTCCTTTAACATCAACGCATTGATACCTATCACTTAAATATGAATAAATTAAATCCAGTGATCTACTTTTTAAACCGAAGTACTTGAGTTTACAAATTAGCGTATTATGATGGACGCAGTCAAAGGCCTTGGATAGGTCACAGAACACTCCAATAGCATTCTGCGAGTTCTCCCAGGCATCATAAACATGCCTAAGTAAAGCTACACTGGCGTTGGTAGTAGAGCGTCCCTTAGTAAAACCATATTGCTCACTATGAAGGAGGATCTTCAGATTAAAATGTATTAAGAGCTGTTTTAATATCAATTTTTCATAAATCTTGCTGAACGCGGGTAAAATTGATATAGGTCTAAAATTACTAATGTCGCTTTTATTACCTGACTTAAATAATGGTATGACTTTACTATGCTTCATAAGGTCAGGGAAGACCCCTGCGTCTACGCATTTATTGAAAATTATAGCTAAAGACGGTGCAACAATGTTTATTATGTTAGCTAAAAGTTTAACGGAGAGGCCCCAGAAATCTTCGGTTTTCTTTTGATTGAGTGACTTAAACGCGTTTATAACATCTAACGGAGTCACGTGTTCAAAACTGAAAGTAGCATCACATCCAGGCGCACTATCACGTAGTAAGTTTTCAGCGTCAATTGACGATGAGTTGAGAACTAGTTGTAATTATTGGTATATTAGCAAAGAATTCATTAAATATTGAGGCGATCTCTTCGCCTTTGTGTATTAATTTATTATTACAAATGATCTCTAGGTATATCATTATCACATCTCGTAATCTTACCAGTTTCTTGGTTAATGACATTCCACGTGGTTTTTATTTTATTTGAGGATCTTTTTATTTTCTCGCTAATATATTTAGACTTTGCTGCGTTGCAAACCTTTTTAAAAATTTCAGAATAATTCTTAACATAACATTCTTAACATTTTTGACAAGCCTGTTGGTCTAGTGGTTAGTGACCCTGACAGCTAAGCCGGACGTCGTGGGTTCGATTCCCACCCAGGACAAATGTTTGTGTGATGAGCACGATCATTTGTTCTGTATCTGGGTGTAATTTATCTATAATATGTACGTATTTAGAAATACACCGTGACTTTTTAGTCGTCTTACAAAAGTGGTCCACACAATGTATCCGACATAAAATACCTCTAGGCGCAAATACAGGGTGACTTCGAAGTCGTGGGCAATATTTTAAACTAAGACACTATTAATGATACTAATTGCGTTAGGGGTATTTTTACCTAAAAAAATAATAATAACGTAGGTAGTTACCTAGTTATTAAAAATGTAATGTATACTTAAAAAATAAGTAACATACTACCGTAATAAATTACTATTGAAAAAAAAAACAAAGCTAATCAGATAATGCCAATGATCTAAAGTATCAAAATATTTAAACGTCGCATCATCCACAGCCGCGCGGAACTTAGAGATACTACTTACCTTTTTTTTTGTGTAAAAGTAGCCCTAACGCAATTAGTGTTATTAATAGTGCCTTAGTTTAAAATATTGCCCACGACTTCGAAGTCACCCTGTATACTTTGTTTGTAGCCGATCCGCCGGTAAAGATGCTGCTATTAAACTCGATCAGTTTGCGTTCTCTTACATTTACATTTAATTATATTACTATGTGCATCCTTTTGTGTTAGTTGGAGTCTATATTTCAGCTCGAGAGCATAATTATCATGAGTATACACCGTGACTTTTAAGTCGTCTTACAAAAGTGGTCCACACAATGTATCCGACTTAAAATACCTCTAGGCGCGAATATAATTTTTTTATCATTAACTAAGATAATATGTATGAAGAAAAATAAATAATGCATTGAAAATATGATCCATCCTGTTAATAATGTTTACGTATCGAACTGTTGAAGATACCTACCTAGCGCACGAGTCGAGCAGATCACTCCATCTCCAATTTTAACGAGACAAAATAACGCAAGCCAATCTAGCATAGTCCACGTGGACTGTTGTCCAATCAGATTGCCTAACGCTATTTTTTGTCAAAGGCGCGCATGCAACGCCCCGCCCGGGCCCCTTTCACCTCGAAATAGATGAAGGTCACTCAAACTGCAGTTTAGTTGCGTCTAAATACTGGAAGCGGAAGTGTGCGCGTGCGCTACCAGTTTTCAATCTTTGTCCGCGATCTCGAACCTACCTAATAATTTGTTATAGAAACTATCAGTACTCGAATGTAATGTGACGTAATGTGAAAATAATTCTTGCTTTTGACATAGTGAAACATGACACAGTGATTTTAAATAAATTAAAAGAGAACATCCAAAAACGTGCTCGTTTGTGCATCGAACAAGGTGGTAGACAATTTGAACAGTTGTTTACAATACAGGTAACGCCTACTAACCTACTTGTTAATAAAAAGTGAGAAAATCAGTCGATTCCCATTCTTTAAATACGCCAGAGACAATTAACATACCTACTACTTATTTCTATAACTATCTTTTTGATTATTAATTTCTAGCGTGACAAATACCTACCTATGAATTATTTTTTTCTGTTCAAATGATTGCATATTTTAATTTCAATACAGACCCAGTTATCTTATAAGAGAACTGACAAAGTACACGTAGGTACAGTTCAATAAACGCTGCAATCACGTTAATTGCAATTCTGGATTTATTTATTAAATGTAATAATAATAGCGGTCCGACCGATTTCGGCCACGGCGGCCAGTGTTACTATGACACCAGCCAGCTACGCAGGACATATTATAGTGCACAAGCGTGTGCGCAAACACAGGTGCACTCTCTATTCCTTTACTCTCATAGCCCGATGGGACGGTAATTCGACACGACCGGAGAGAGATCAGGCGCAGGACCCACATTTTTACGTGCCTTCCGAAACTCGGAAGCTGTGATATTTATTTCTTAAACGCACACAACATTCGAAAAGTCGGTGCGCGCCGTGGGGATCGAACTCAAGACCTCTGACTTAGCAGTCCTACGGTCTCGCCACTAAGCTATCACAGCTTCAAGCTATTAAATGTAAGAAGGATGTGTAGGAATATGAGTCAAATTTCTATCTTAAATAGGGTTGAATAAAGACAAATAGATCAGTTATTATTACATCACTTTGTTTCGGTTTTACGAGTAAATTTTACCTATGAAAAATGTTTCTGACGGTTAGGACCGTAAAAGTATAAAGGAAGAATTGGAATTAAGTGGATTTTAACTAACTGCTACATACATACTGTGAACATTATGATTGTAATAGTAAGACAGCTGTTTTACGCTAAGGTGAATGACCTGTGATAAGACGCCGCCCGCGCCGCTCCTTTGACACAAGGCTCGGACCGCGCTCACTACAAAGTGTTAGTAAAACTGCCTTGTATCATAATAATTTAAATTAATAATTTATTCAAATCTTAATAAATCATTTTTTTTTTCATTATAAACGTTTACTAGTCATTGGATACATGAACTGGGCTGCTTTTGTAAGACGAATAAAAAGTCACGGTGTATACAACGTTGATAAAAGCGAGAGGCATTAAATGAAACCACATATTCTGTATATCATTATAAGGCTACACAACAAAAATCAAATCAATGTAAGCAATAGTTTAGTCACAAGATATTTTTTTAGTTTTTGTTTAGTTTGAACATGCTGTATCTTCCTGATTAGGTGAAGTTTTATAGGCATAGTTATCTAAGAGTCATTCACCGCAAAACAACAAAATTCACGCGACGTTGCCGCTCCGCATCGTAAGTTTGCAATACAAACAAGTGCACTATTACCAAATATTTCCTTAAAAGAAAGTACAGATCACGGTCATCTCACTCTAATGTAATAAGCGTAACAGAAATAGAAATAGAAATAGATCAGTCTGTTGCTATTGCGCGGGCGACGGCGGCGGTGACTCGGATAAGTACGTCAAGGACACGATTTTTACATTGTTTAGTGCGAAGACGCGTCGCTTCCGGGGTGCACGTTACGCAATTAAGCACAAATTATTGTCGCTCACGCGTCCGGATTTCAATATTCTCTAATATTGTTAAGTTTTTATTGTGATAGGACACCAAACTTCTTATTCTAAGATAGTGATTTATGTTGTGACAGGACAAGTTAGTTTAAGTTTAGCTGTGTGTGCAGTTTTTAATAATTTTGTAAATTAGGTACGTAAGGCATCCATAATGCCTCGTGCTACATACACTGCTTCAGACTTCACTGGACAGCAGTGGATTGGTCGATTTGGACCAGTACGATGGCCACCAAGGTCCCCGGATCTCACTCCGATGGACTTTTTTTTGTGGGGTTTTGTGAAAGGTGAAGTGTATGCAACAGACGTGAATACCGTAGAGGAACTTAAAAACCGAATTATTTTAGCGTTTCATAAATTAAAAAATTCAACAAACAGAGATTTTATTGCACGATTAAATAACAATATTATACGTCGTTATAACTTGTGTATTAATGCAAACGGCGGACATTTCCAACAATTGAAGATTTAATGTGTAAGTATAACAATGAATTATTATTGTTTATTATGATCATTGATCATACTTTCCAACGATACCTACACCACTTGTTTACATTATCGTCTACATCAAACCCGGCCGCTCTGCTGTGTGTGAGCCCGCCGCACGCGCTATGCGATAGGTACAAATGCGATGTTGCCGTTTTGTTACGCAGGTCACCGCACGTCAGTGTAAATTTTTATTAAGGGTGTTTACATTTTAAGTTAATAATTAAGCTATTTAAGTTCTTTGAAAAAAGTTTTTTCGTATACTTCTTGAAAACTTTTTTTTAATAGTTTCGGATTAGCAGTAGGCACTTATAGTATATGTGGTTTCATTTAATGCCTCTCGCTTTTATCAACGTTGTATAAGTATGTTTATCAGTTGTCTAGTACTCATAACACAAGTTACTGTCTTATTTTTAATTTGAGACTAGATGGCGTTGTGTGAATGTTGAGGAGTATAGACGGGTGACTTCGAAGTCGTGGGCAATATTTTAAACTAAGACACTATTAATGACACTAAATGCGTTAGGGCTACTTTTACGCAAAAAAAAAAATGTTACCTAGTTATTAAAAATGAAATGTATATGGTAAGTTGTCTCACTTTGAACCCGGTAAATTTCAAAGTCCCATATTGGGCTGGATTTTCAATCAATGCCTTCAATTTTTTTTGTATAGTTAGCATATTTATTTAGCTTCAATTTTGTAAAACATTAATTTCTCATATTCTTTTTAGTTTCGGTGTAAGACAGGTTTTTCTGAAAAAATATTTTTGGTTCAATGAGTACCACCGGTGGTACACATTTAACCAGTCTTCTAGATCAATTTATAAGGCAAATACTTTGTAATAATAAAAATCAGTCTTATATTTATTAAAATCACTTAAAATCGTATGATCCTTTAATTGGATAATTAGCCAAATCGGGTTCCAAAGACATCCGGAGTTTCATGGCACCTGATCAGTGCAGATAAACACTTAGGCTTGGCCTCAAGCATGTTGGCAGTCGAAAGCCCCCTCTTAAGTTTTAATAACAAATTAAAACAATTGTAGAAAAAAAACTCATTTAACGACTTGGATGTACACAATAAACCATGGTTCAATGTGTAACACCCTCAGGTGGTTCACTGTGAGACATACCACGTTTGATAGCTAATCTCAAAAATTTATCGGCATACCAATCACTTAAAAACTTGAATTGTAGCGCTTTTAATTGCTAAATTACCGTAGAATACAGTGTACATATAAATAAATTGATATTATTTAAATGAAAGAAGCTAAAAAAGAATGAAATTGGAAAAAAATATTTACTTTTTGAGTCAATTTGCTTTCAAATGCTCCTCACACAACTACTTGGCACACGATATCCACGCAAACTAGTGGGCAGTAATGGATCGTAAATACCTCTCTTTCACTCATATTAGCGCGGTTTAGCAACGTGGCGTTTTCGAGATTCCGCGGTGGTTCAATGTAGCTGCCTGGTTCACTGTGAGACACCCGACCCTACTTAAATAATAAGTAACTTATTACCGTAATAAATTACTATTGAAAAAAAAAAAAAAAACAAAACTAATCAGATAATGCCAATGATCTAAAGTATTAAAATATTTAAACGCGGCCGTCGCATCATCCACGGCCGCGCGGAACTTAGAAAAGGTAATAACCTACATTATTACTTTTTTTTTTACTTAAAAATAGCCCTAACGCAATTTGTGTCATTAATAGTGTCTTAGTTTAAAATATTACCCACGACTTCGAAGTCACTCTGTATATAGTATATACAACGTGTACCGGAAATAACGCACATCCACAGACACCCCAAAAAGAATATCCTTTTTTATCCACAATTAATGTATTGAAACATTTTTATCATTTTCTTAGATATTTGTTTTTATTACATATTGTCAGAATAATTTGTACAAATAATTGGCAAAACGCGTGGGCGCCCTATTGCTCAATACGTTACGCGCGCACACAGACGCACAAAAGTGGAGGTCTCGCAGCCCGCGCGGCTTCTCCAATACCTACTATCATAAGTTCATAAAATCATAACATACGAAAAGTAAAACCCTTAAAACCAATTTGAAAACCTAAAGAGATTATCTACATTCTTATGTACGTAGATACTATGACGTCTTTGCATAAAATTGTTTATGTTTATTATTAGAATTGTTTAGTATGAATGATTTTAATAACCGTAAGTTATTGTTATTGAAATGCTGATAGAGATGAACTTGATAGGTACCTAAACAAAGGCGGCGTGCTTAAAAGATATTAATCATAATAATTAAACAATGAGAAACTTACATGTTTAAAATTAATCGGCACTTATACGACGGCGTCCTGTTCTTAAAACACTTTCAAAATGTCCACCACCTTGTTCTATGCACTTAAAAGCTCGTTTACGCAATTGTTGTCGCAATTCACTTAACACTAGAATGTCCCTTTTCACTGTTTCAAAAGCAGCCACTATCCTATCTTTAAGGTCCTCGGCACTTGTTGATTCGTCACAATACACTAGGTTACAATACGTTCGCCACACGTACATGTGACTGACGTTAAAGCGTGGTGCGGCTTCTCTGGTACTTTGCTGAGGATTCTCGCTAAAGTAGTCGAGTATTTCATCTTGTAGACGAGTAGATGCCTGCACGTTTCTCCCCCTGTCGATGGCCGTATTTGGTCGAAATGTTCCGAAGTCTCGAAGCCGCTGGGTAGCGCCTAGCATAGTCCTGCGGTCAACACTCGTGCCGACAATCATTAAATGTTCTACACGCTAATGCTACGTTATCAGTGTGCTAGAGTCCTCACCATCTCGGTGTACTGTACGTTAGTATACCGGAAAGACATCGCGCGCGAAAGTTTTGTTTTGACAAATAATGACAAACATTCACTGATAACGATCGGCCGATGACTAATGCGCGCGGCTAATGACATGGAAGCGCGAGCCACGCGGGCGCCGCGCGCTGTCTCGCTCTTTCCTATTGTATTACGTATTTCGGCGGTCCTTTTTATGTATCTTTGTTAGTGTTTGAAAGTGTGAACTTGTGTGTGTGTTTGAAAGTGTGAACCGCTGTGAATTGCTAAAGCCTTATTGCATCGACTTAAGGCTCATTTTTGTTTACTTCGAGTGCTTTATGAAAATAGTGTCTACAATTTAATTATTTCTAAATAATTTTTTGGTAAAAAAAAATATTTATTTTTATTAATGAAATGGATTCTGTTATCGATTCTGAACAAAGTAGTTTAAGGATGTGCGTTAATTATGTTACACGGTGTATAGTTTAAAAAAAATACATCAAATTTATATTTTTTCATACCATATAACTCATAGAGCCTAGTTCTACTTTTGTAAATACCAGCCGTGGCCTATTGGTTAAATGAGGCAGAACTGCATTTGACCTGCTAGGTTTTACACTTAAAATTAGCTTCAAACTCACTCTTGACAACATCCAGAAGTGCTCCATAACCGACATTAGGATTAGCAGACTTAAAAATCGATGGCCTTAGCTTTGACATGATATTGTTTTTAAAACGGGTACACTGATGCGCTGTGTAGGGCCTACTGACTAAATTACAATGTTTGTGACTTATTAAACGTGGAAAAGTTGCAAGTTGACCACAATGGTCAGAGGTAACATCAGTTAGAATTGTTTGTTTATTTACTTTACAATTACTGTAAATATTGTCTAAGCAAGTCGCAGAAGAGGCTGTAATCCTAATCGGTTCGTAAAAAAGGTTCTTTAAATTGAAAGATTTAAATAAATTTAAAAGTCTAATGGACACAGGAGTTGGTTCTAAAATATTTACGTTGAAGTCCCCACAGACTATAATCTGTTTTTTATTATGTTTTATTTTTACAAGGGAATCCTCCATGACTGATTCAAATAGGGTAAAATCACCTAAAAGCGGCCTATACACACAAATTACCACAAATTCCTCTAGTTCTACACAAGACAGCTCGATAGTGCGCTCGATAGAAAGGTTGACAATATCTAGACGTTCTTTACATTTTAATTTGTTAGTAACAATAATAAGTGACCCTCCTCGAATAGCACACTTTCTTACAAACGCACTCTGTATGGAATAATAAACTTTGGTCTGTGGCAACACTGTTGACTAGACGTCAACAAAACTTCTCCCAATTAATAAATTTAATTTAATTGTATTTTTTGTAATAAATAACGTTTATATATATACATATATGTGTAATATCGAGTGAAAATTGGTTGGGCAGTGTTATTTTGTCGTGATTTGATCTACTTTGGCTTGTAAAGTGATTTAAACTCGTGACAAGTTTCGCTGTCAAACAAAGTTAAACTGTAACGTACATTGTAAAGTGCATTGTCATCGAAAGGATTGTAAGTGTTTATTATTACATTTATCAGTTTCTCTTAGCACACTTGTAAGTCGGTACATATTGCCAATAAACCGGCTACAACACTTACACCCTTACTCATTGCATATCCTCGCACAAACTTAGTATACCAACTTCTTTTTGTGTTGTTACCTGTCCCTTTTATCTTTTTGAAATGGACAGAGTGATGACCAGAAGGGGTGCTGCTCGCTTGGAAGAGTCTAAACTCCAACTAACGCTACAAGAATTAAATAAATATAAGAATTTGTGTGAGGAGTTGCAAAAGGAGCAAGATGATAATGAGAAGGAAGTACTACTCATTTTAAACAATAACAGCAAACTTAAAAGTGAGATGGCAGAGCTGCATTGTCAGTTAGTAAATATCACCGAGGAACGGGATAACCTTAAGTCAATAGTAGACCGGTTTGACCAGTGCAGCGGTGAGTTTGACCTTACCCTCAGGCACAACGCTGAGCTGAAGAGTAGATTAAGTGAAGCCCAAGACACTATTCTCGCGATGAACTGTGCCAGCCAAAGGATTCAAACAGAGTGTACACATGCACTGTTCGATAAATTGGTTGGTGCAGCTCCATCTGCCAACTCACTTTTGGGTAGTAACAAACAAATAGAAACTATCGATTTAACTTGTGATAACACTATAACATCAGAGTCACATATCAGAAAAGTGAAATGTAGTAAAAATAAGTTTAAAAAATACATAAAAATTAATAAACAAATTAAGAAGACACAAAACCTTATTAAAGGTTATAAAAATTGTTTTAAGCATAATTTAAAAACTTTACACAAATTTAAAAATATTCAAACAAGCTATGACAGCTCAATGTCTAAATATGAGGCTGATATACAACACCTTCAGTCAGAGATTCTCCATTTACAAGACTCTTTAAGTAAAATTACTATTAAATATGACACTTTCTCAGAAAGAAATAGGGGAACATATACTGGCAATGAATGGCTTGGTGGATCTTTGTAGTGAAAATGAAAGATTGTATAAGTCCCTATTAAACAGTCAAACATCAGACTGTCAAGCAGATTCACCGGACTGTTCACAGCCAGCTATTTCTCTGGAGTCACTTCAGCCTTTGACTCATTCTGTGGAGTTGTGTAACAGTCTCTCCAGTACTTCCTTCGCCACAAAAATAAATAATAATTATTTGTTAAAAAATAAAAGCAGTAAGATAATGTTGTTTAGTGATGAAATCGGACAAAATTTATGTCATAAATTGTATGAACAGTTAGGTGCTTAGGTACTCAATTGTTGTATGCCTGCAGCAAATTATAAACAGGTATTAGAGAAAATAATAAGTGCATCTATTGTCCGTCTACCACTATTATTGCATTAATTGGGAGAAGAGGTAATTGTAGTGTAAACATGGTAATTAACTTTTTTGAAAAATTATCAAAATTAAATGTTAGAAAGATAATTTTATATGCACTTCCATATGGTAGGGGATTGTCACAGACAGAAAATACCAATAGATATAATCATCATCTTCCTGCCCTTCTCCCATTTTACTTGGGGTCGGCGCAACATGTTTTTTTTTTTTTCTCAACATGTTGCTAATAGATTTGGCTACGGTTTTATAGTCGGCCGCCTGCCTGACACTAACCCTCTTTGGGAATGCGATTGTTGGTGGTTTACTCGCCACCATTCGGGTGACCCAACGTGTTTGGTACAGTGCACTAGGTCTTAAGGTCCATTAGTCGCCTTTTACGACACCCAGTGGAGGATATGGGGTGGCGCTATTCTTTATATCCGGACACCACACGGAAAATACCAATAGATATAAGTGTAATATGAAACTGCACACAATGTCACTATACAGTGATAAAATTGAATTTATTGACACTAATGCAATCATTAGTAATAATTACTTTTTGACAAAAGATAACTATAATCTTTCAAATTATTTTAAAAGACTGATAGCATGTTCGCTATCTTATTCTATTTTGAACAAAGCCAATTGTTTGGCTAAACACCCTGCTCCTATTCAGCAGATAGATAATAGTAGCTTTTCTCAAACAACCTTGGAATTTGTTCCAAGTAATTTAAATTAGATCTTAAGACAATGGAGTCAACCTCTGGCAATATATGTCCAGTTTTCCATGCCTGGCCTGTCAAGTTCACTGAATGTTAGTAGTAAAAATAATTTAAGCATCGTTCATCAAAACATTCAGGGTTTGATGGGTAAGGAATTAGAGTTGGAGTTGTTCATGAACTGTAATAGCGTTGATATTCTATGTATCACTGAACATTGGCTAAAAGACTACCAGTTCATGTTCAGCTTCAATAATCATCAGGTGGCAAGCTCGTTCAGCAGAGTACTCTTCATACGTGGTGGCTCATTAATTATTGTTAACAACAAACTTAAATTTAAAGAACGTAAAGACATTGTAAGCCTGTCTGTTGAGCGAGTTGCTGAAATAGCATGTATTGAGCTTGAGCAGTTCCTTGTGTTGAGCGTGTACAAGCCCCCATGTGCTGTATTTGACACATTTGAAAAAAATACTTGAAGATGTATTATTTAAAATTAGTAATTCTAATAAAACGATTGCTGTCTGTGGAGACTTTAATATCAATCTCTTAGAAAACAATTCTATTGTCAATAGATTTTTAACATTATTTAGGTCTTATAATCTACACAGGACATTCCTTGAGCCAACGAGAGTAACTGCCACTAGTGCTACTTGTATAGATAATATTTTTACGAATCTTAAACCTACTTGTAATTCAATTATTAATGCACTTGATTCCGATCACTGTGGCCAGTTGGTCTCGTATCCTACTAAGTCTGTTAAAATAAACCGTAAAATTGTAAAATATATTCCTGTTACCAAACATCGTTTAGAATGTTTTGATAATAATTTAAATGTAAAATTACCTGGTTTACCCCTACCACAGTAATCCAGATCAAGCGTACACATTACTTTTCAATTTAATTAATTCAGAATTTAAGAAGGTTTTTACCACAAGATCACTTTTGGTCTGTGATCGGGTTACCTTTAGTGATTGGGCAACACCAGGTATTTGCAAAAGTAGACTTAAGTTATATGAATTATATCAGGAAAGAAAACACAATCATAGTGAAAATTTTAGAGATTATGTTAAACGATATTCAAAGACTTTTAAAACTGCTTGCACTTGTGCTAAATCTTTATTTGTTAAAAATAAAATATCGTCCTCTGCTAATAAAATTAAAACTACTTGGAATTTCATTAATGCAGAAGCCGGAAGGACTACAGTGAAAAATAGAGACTTTCACCTTAAAATTAATGATGTTGATGTTAGGGCGGATATGGAGGTGGCAACAGAGTTTGAAAATTTCTTTACTAATATTCCTATTTTAACAACCAGGACTCTGTTGTCGTCTGCTACTGCCGCATATTCAATACTCAAGGAATGTGTTGCGGAGTGTGGCACAGGTTTTGAATTTACAACTGTTAGCAGCAAGGACATCTTTGAATCATTTAGACAACTAGAAGTAAAAAGAACTGCTGATTTTTGGGGACTATCTGTGCATATTGTATCATCTATCATTAAATCTATCTCCCCTTTTCTGGCAGTGGTGTTCAACTCTTGTGTCGCATCCGGTATATTTCCAGACCTGATGAAGTTTAGTAAAGTCATTCCACTCTTCAAGTCAGGTTGTACAACCGACCCAACAAATTTTCGGCCTATTTCAATTTTGCCAACTCTGAGCAAAATTTTTGAGAAGTTAATTTTGAACCAAATGTTGCAACATTTTAATAAAAACCATTTGTTTCACAAAAAACAATTCGGTTTTACGAAAGGTCGGTCTACGACTGATGCAGGTGTGGAATTACTTAAAAATATACAACGTGTAACGGAAATAACGCACATCCACAGACACCCCAAAAAGAATATCCTTTTTTATCCACAATTAATGTATTGAAACATTTTTATCATTTTTTTTTATTACATATTGTCCGAATAATTTGTACAAATAATTGGCAAAGCGCGTGGGCGCCCTATTGCTCAATACGTTACGCGCGCACACAGACGCACAAAAGTGGAGGTCTCGCAGCCCGCGCGGCTTCTCCAATACCTACTATCATAAGTTCATAAAATCATAACATACGAAAAGTAAAACCCTTAAAACCAATTTGAAAACCTAAAGAGATTATCTACATTCTTATGTACGTAGATACTATGACGTCTTTGCATAAAATTGTTTATGTTTATTATTAGAATTGTTTAGTATAAATGATTTTAATAACCGTAAGTTATTGTTATTGAAATGCTGATAGAGATGAACTTGATAGGTACCTAAACAAAGGCGGCGTGTTTAAAAGATATTAATCATAATAATTAAACAATGAGAAACTTACATATTTAAAATTAATCGGCACTCATACGACGCGTCCTGTTTTTAAAACACTTTCAAAATGTCCACCACCTTGTTCTATGCACTTAAAAGCTCGTTTACGCAATTGTTGTCGCAATTCACTTAACACTAGAATGTCCCTTTTCACTGTTTCAAAAGCAGCCACTATCCTATCTTTAAGGTCCTCGGCACTTGTTGATTCGTCACAATACACTAGGTCTTTTGCCTATCATTAAATGTTCTACACGCTAATGCTACGTTATCACCACACTGTGCTAGAGTCCTCACCATCTCGGTGTACTGTACGTTAATATACCGGAAAGACATCGCGCGCGAAAGTTTTGTTTTGACAAATAATGACAAACATTCACTGATAACGATCGGCCGATGACTAATGCGAGGAAGCGCGAGCTACGCGTGCGCCGGCCGCCGCGCCGGCGGGCGCCGCGCTCGGCTGTCTCGCTCTTTCCTATTGTATTACGTATTTCGGCGGTCCTTTTTATGTATCTTTGTTAGTGTTTGAAAGTGTGAACTTGTGTGTGTGTTTGAAAGTGTGAACCGCTGTGAATTGCTAAAGCCTTATTGCATCAACTTAAGGCTCATTTTCGTTTACTTCGAGTGCTTTATGAAAATAGTGTCTACAATTTAATTATTTCTAAATATTTTTTTGGTAAAAAAAAAATATTTATTTTTATTAATGAAATGGATTCTGTTATCGATTCTGAACAAAGTAGTTTCAGGATGTGCGTTAATTATGTTACACGGTGTATATGAGGCTTGGGAGAACTCGCAAGATGCTCTGGGTATTTTTTGTGACTTGTCCAAAGCCTTTGATTGCGTGTGCCATGCCACACTAATCAAGAAATTGCGCCATTATGGCATTAGAAACAATGCTCTTAGCCTGTTAAGATCATATTTAGATAATAGAATTCAGAGTGTAGATGTTAACGGTAAAAGGTCTAAAGGATCTGTGGGTAACAATGGGTGTTCCGCAGGGTTCAATTCTTGGTCCTTTTTTATTCCTTATTTATATAAACGATTTACCTTTTCATATAAGGGAAAATCACAACATTTTGTTATTTGCAGACGACACCTCTCTGGTCTTTAAAATTAAGCGTCGACTTCAAAATTTCGACGATGTGAACAATGCACTCTCGAAGGTTGTCCATTGGTTCAATATTAATAATTTACTTTTAAATCCGACAAGAACTAAATTGATAAAGTTTTCAACGCCTAATGTAAGGCAATTAAATACCAATGTACAACTGAACGGAGTAGAGTTGAGCCCTGTTGAATCAACTGTTTTTCTTGGCATAACTGTTGATGCCAAACTACAGTGGGGCCCACACATTGAGAAATTGTCAGCCAGACTAAGATCAGCAGCATATGCTGTGAAAAAAAATCCGACAGTTAACTGATGTGGATACAGCCAGAATAGTATATTTTAGTTATTTTCATAGCCTAATGACATACGGCATCCTCCTCTGGGGAAGCTGTGCTGATATTAACACAATTTTTATATTACAAAAAAGGGCCATTCGCGCTATTTATAACCTGGGCCCCAGAGTTTCTCTCCGAGAGAAATTCAAAGAGATAAACATTCTGACTGTAACTTCACAGTATATATATGAAAATCTAATGTATGTTCATAAAAACCAATCTGATTTTGTAAAAATGTCTGATGTGCATTCATTGAATACAAGGAACAAACATAATTTAACTGTTCACCTCCACTCGCCTCCACAGAGTAAGCAATTCGTTCATGGGTCAATGTATACGCTTTTATAATAAGCTTCCCATTAATGTTCGCGAATTAACTACTAAGAAGTTTAAAACTTTTATTAAAACTAAATTATCTAAAAAAGGATATTACAAAATATCTGATTACGTAACTGATAAAAACGCTTGGGATTGAGCTGCTCGCTAATATAGCTATCTTTCGCTGTCTGGTTTTTTTTTTTTTTTTTTTTTTTTTTAATGCATGCTGACATGTTTTTTTTGTGCACTATTGCATATAATTGTTTTAAATATTATTTTCATGACATGTTTTGTGCTTTTGCATATACAGTTTTACTAGTATGACATGATATCTTGTGCTTTGCATATTATATATATTTACAACTGATATACATATGAAATCATATTATTGTAATATGTTAGAATTATTTGATAAATATTATTTGTAAGAGTAAACATAATGCAGGTAAATTTCAATTTCAATACAATTTTGTTATTTTTGCATAATTAATATTCCTAATTATCTCAATCTGGCGATCTGAGTAAGTTATTGCCTGACATTTTTTGTCGTGTCACTGGCGGTATCGTCATGTGTCGGGTTGTGCAGCACCCTCAAAAATGGTTGAGCTGCATGAGCTATTCGGGCTTGCGTGCCGCCTGTTGGCACAGGCTTCCTCAGATCGATCTGGCTCTTTCGTCTAAAGGCCAGTCCAGACCCTGCATATTGTTTACTCAATGTGAAAACACTATTGTCTGGACTTTAAAAGAGGGCGATGACCCCTGAGTTTGTTTCGACGTTTCTTCTCAGGGTAGCCAGTTAGGAAATGTCGATTCCAGCGAGCTCATATTTAAGAAGATGACATGTAAAAGTGATAAAATTTATCCTATTTGCAGAATAAATGATTTGAATTTGAATTTGAATTTGTTGTATCCCGCCACCCTCATAGTCTTTCAACCAGTGTTCAGTTAAACATAATACCTGAACATCATAGTTTTCTATAAAAAAGCTTAATTCTAATTCCTTGCCGGAGAGACCTTGCATGTTTTGATGAACAACATTCAATTCATGCTGCCTCCCCGTGGTCCCTTCTTGTAGTTTAAATTACAAGAGGATGAGTATAAACTGTTAGTACTATTACTAACATTATCTACATATTTAGGTACTGAAGTACCTATTTCTTGAATATTGTATGCTAACAATTTAGCAATTCGTCTCTTACATACAGTATGTATATTTGAACGACGGACTTATTGAAGGAACCCGGTCAGTATTCGATTCTCGTCCCAAATATGTAAAAAAACTATGACCTTAATTTTTCATATTACTATCCGATAAAATACAGTAGTCATTGACCGCGCATATGTTCGATAAGCGCGAGGGTGTTAAAACGTTGCGAAGTTATTAGGACTTTTTTGGAACGATTTTGTTCGTTATTAATCAGGGTTTTTTTTTATTGTTTATACGTTTATTGGTGAAGTCTATGCATAAACTATTGGTGGTTTGAATAAGTCCGTCGTTCAAATATACATACCTTATAACTGGGATGTACATAGTGTACTGCGTCAATTTAAAAGAAGTACAAAAATTATTTGTATCAAAGTACAAAATTTCATTTTCATTGTAATGACTTATATTATAAATTAACATATTTAAATTATAAATGTGCATATTCTGCTCATATGTTAGACTCCTTGAGTAAGGCAGGGCACAGAAAATAAATTTACAATTATTATTCCTACCTAATTTTATCATTAAGTCAGCACAATCGATAATATCTGCTCTACTGACAGCAAGACCATCACCATACAATAATATGCCTGTGGAGCCAGCAGTCAATTCCGACAAAGCAATATGTCGCATTAATTTATTTAAACTGGCGCCAGGCAAGCAAGTATTTAGCACACGCTGCTGGGAAAAGGAACTTATAGTAGGGTAGGGCGGGGCACAAAGGTCCAATTTGACTATTATTAGTTATGCTGTGAAAACCAAAGCCACTACATCAAAACAAAAAACACGTATCGAACCAACTGTTATCAAAGCATGATTGGCTAAATTTTCAGTTATTTAATCATTGTAGAAATATGTTTTTTCACTGTTTTTGTAGACCTCGTCGTCTGGTTCTTTTTGCCCCATAGTAGGGGTAAAAAGGGACAGCAAAGAGGCAAAAAGGTCCAATACAGTTTTATGTTATTTAAAAGGTTTTATAAAATAACTAGCTTTCCGCTTGCGGCTTCGCCCACGTGTAATTTGGGAATGTGGCGTTTTTAATGATCTCGACAGGACTTTCTTTCATAGGCTAAAAAAATGTTACAATTTGAATTATATTATACAGCTTGAGTTACTCAGGGATGATGTAGCTTTCTAATGGTGAATATTTGAAAACGATAAGTAGTTTTGGAGTTTGTCGATTACGTTATGTAACAAAAGGTAAAGCGAGACAAAAACATCGTCTAGAAAAATTAAAAGTATCAGTTGATATCCTCCTCCCCCCCCCCCCCCACCCGCTACCTAAGGGCTTGCTACTCCAAAAATCCCTTCTTAGTGGTCAATTGTGTTACTAAAGGAAGCCTTG
>CALNXA010000014.1:0-99260 GCA_941860345.1 Chrysodeixis includens
ACAAGGATTTGTGGAACGCACAAATTTCTTGTCGTACGCGAGGATCGAACCCGCGACACGTCACGCACTGTGGTAATTGGCGTGGTGACCTATACCACTCGGCTATCCGTGAAGTCAAAGTCAAGTTTCAAAAAAAGCAATTTTTAAAACTTTTTAAATGACAGAGGCAGCAAGAGTCTTTTCATCGTTAATTAAATAGCTTTTTAAAGTTTGATCACTTATCTAGTGAAAGCGTGACAAAACACTACACGGCGTAAAGCGCCGTCTCTCTTCCACAACTGAAATAGTCTTACTTTAAAAGGTTGTGGTATGTATAAGGATTGTTTCAAATACACGTTTTACTAATAAAACTTTTACGCCCACTAGGACATAAATTTAGGAGCAAGGAACATAGTTTCGAAGGAAAATGTATCGGATATTGTATTTGAATCTGAAATATCCTTTCGGTTTTATGTAAAATCTACTTTGTTTTGTTTAGAGCGCTATATATCTCGCTACCACAACTGTTAGTATTACTTACAAAGTTTCATAGTACACGTATTTGTATCTAGTCTTTTTACGATTTTTCTAGAAATACGTTTATATTTTGTTTTATTTGTAACGCATTTTTACTGTTGGTTATACGTTGGGATTGTTGAAACCTACTTTTGCGAATGTGTTTTGATAATCGTTTGGAAAAAGGAAATAGTATGTATTTTCTATGTTTTTCAAGCGTCATGGTTTTTGTTTGTTTAGTTTCGTACGAATATTGTATTAAAAGAGACAGGAGAAAGGCACGAACAAAGCCAGACCTATGGCCAACAGTGGGTAATATAAGGCTAATGATGATGAGGAGTTTAAGGCGAGAAAAATATATAAAAAAATATGGAAAATTTCGTGATGCTTCTAAAACACTTAAAACGCATTGGCTTTAAAACGTCAAATAAAAGATTCCGAAGAATTAAGAACCCCTTCCTTTTGAAGTCGGTTGTAAGAACAGTTTCTTATACAGGTTTTTTTTCTCTTAGTTCAACACACCCCAAACATTATCCAACCAACGTCTAAATTTGGGCCGACACAAAAATAATTATCGCTCTCTAAACGCACGAAATTAGACCCATTTCTATTCTAAACACCTGAAATTGACGTTTATCACTAAGGCAAATAATGCCCTAAGCAAACATGGGCACAGTTTGCTAAAATCCCCTTTTTAGGGGTCCGTATCTTTCGGGTAAAAACGAAACCCTGTTACTAAGGTCTCGCTGTGTGTCCGTCTGTCACGAGGCTGTATAGATGAACTGTGATAGCTAGGCAGTAGAAATATTCACAGATGATGTATTTCTTTTATCGCTATAACAACAAATTTTAATAATAAAAGTGAACATTGAGGCTAAGCAACGGTTAGAACGGTCAAAGACTTGATGGGTAATTATAATTATGTTAATAGTTTACTTAGGCATATTTATCGAGATAGCTTCGGACCCGATCAGAGAACTTAATCATGAGCTGATCGGGCAGGGTCTGAAACGAACTGACGTCGCTGTTGCTGTGTCGTCGTGCTGACGACACGTAGCTGTTATATGGATAAACTAATTATGTGTGTTGAAATATTTTCTATCACGGTTCATGAAAATTGATACAAGGTCATCATCATTATTCCCCTGCCCTTATCCCAATTATTATGATTTGGGGTCGGCGCAACACGTCTTCTAGACGTGTTGCTTAAAGTTTTGGCTATGGTTTTATAGTCGGCCGCCTGCCTGACACTAACCCTCTTTGGGAATGCGATTGTTGGTTGTTTACCCGCCACCATTCGGGTGACCCAAGGTGCTTGGTACAGTGCACTGGGTCTTAAGGTCCATTAGTCGCCTTTTACGACACCCAGTGGATGATATGGAGTGGTGCTATTCTTTATATCCGGACACCACACGGAAAATTGATACAAGGTGGCCTTAATAAAATAGCGACAGAGTGCGTAATTGGTAAATATGGGTACCAAATAAAAGGACTTAACAAGAAAAATACAATACACTATGACAAACTAGAATCCAAGGGTTTATGTCGATCCTTGTTTATTTGGGACCTGTAGTCACGAGTTCGACTCGCGCTTGGCCTGTTTTTTGGTTGTCACCCCTAAGCTGGCACAAGTTATTGGCTCACAAATCAAATGTTGGCTTTAGGAGATCCGAAGTTTCGTTCATTTGTAAGGTTTTGTTAAATCGGCTAAATCAGTTTTAGTATTAATTTTGTGTTTGTTGTTTTAGCGTTAACTAAGAGTTAACAGTTGTTATTTTTTATGCCGGATTTTAAGACTGTTATTAATTTTAAGGAAAAGATAAAATATTTCGAATGTAGTTTTAACTGATTTATGAAAAAGCTGAGCTTGTAGGTTTAACTTATTATCTGTGATATTGTTGGAATTAGATCATAATATATTTAAGTATAAGACCAATTTACGCTTTTTTAACACGTGTGGTCAATTTTGTAGTAGGTATGTTCTTTTGTCTAAAAATTTCTCAACAGCCAAAAATTAAGTCAAATTGTCTCCTTGATTGAAATCCGGTACATTACAAACTCAAAGAATAATCAATACATCATCAAAATTGATTGAGTAATTTTGAGCTATCTACCCTTTTCAGACGCAAAAAGATTTCCCTGTACTTACTATTTTTTCTAAACCTTTCCCAGAAATTCTGCTTCGTTTTCTTCCGTACTTTCGTCCTATAATTTTAGCTAACAGTTTTATTATGGCACTGGGGTCTACTATTACATCTTAGAGTAGTATTATTGCAGTAGTGGAAGCGTGACAGCGCACTACACGGCATAGAGCGGCGTTTCTCTTCCACAACTGCGATGATATTTCTTTGGGTAGTGGCTGTAGGCTCACCAAAGGTTTCCTTCGCATTTTTCTTCACTAACCTGGCCTCATATATTTATGTTTCACATGTATTAACGGTTTTATAGCCTTTCTCTATATTCTGTGTGTTTCTGCGTAATTTTACCTTGTTACGCAATTTTTTGCTAGGTTTTATTTTACTTGGGATGTTTAGACCAAATCTTTTAAGCAAAATTGGCACCTCTTGGCAGCAATTTAAGGTATAATTTTGAGTACTTTTTAAGTGATATTATTATGTTTAAGCTGTTCTAATGACGGAGTCTAAATGTGTTAATAGAAACTTTTTATAAGGTACAAACACGCAGTGCGAGTGCGGCATTTCCGTACAGACAATGTCGCATCTGATAAACTGCCTAAAGTGTCTGCACACCTGCAGATTAGAGGATCTCATTTCCGCACATAATGCTTATTTTTCTCTGTGTAGCCTGTCTGACATCCCACAGCTAGGAAAAGGCCTTCCCTGATTTCTTCCAAACCTTTCTATCTTTTGCTATTTCTATATTATGCTTCAATGTTATGGTGTTGCCAAATACTGGGCGCGTCAAATTTAATAAAACCGACACTAAAAGAAGATTACAATCAACAATTAGTGTAGTTAAATATAATAACCAATAGTTGTTTATATCTTGAAATGTACTAAATACCATTTTCTTTTGTTTCATGTACCTTTCTTCGGGATCTGCAGAGCTCAACTTGAGTAAGTATTATTAAAATAAATCTTCATGTAAATACTCGTATAAACTTTTAATGAATACACATATATTATCTTAATAATACATATTTGCTTAGACACAAAAACCAAACAAATCATTTGGCGCTCTTCATTGTGATGTCTTTTCTTCACATTATTTTTGAAAGTTGTTGAAGACTTAATTTGATATTTTCCAAAGGCTTTAACCAGGTTACACCGCATTGAAAGTTACAAACAGAAAACTTAAAACTTATAGAAATGACATTCCTTTTCGACGCGTGACGTGACTGTGACTTGTCAGTTCAATACATTGGAGCATTCAGCGTTAGCGTGAGGAGACATGTGACTTTTCAACATGCTCTAGTCTGCTAAAGATTCCTTTTTCTCGTTTTACTAAAAAGAATAGCACATCGTACTAATATTTTAGTTACACAAAAGTTTTCACAACTGAAAGTACAGTTTTGTTGGACAAATTCGTCATATCTTTTGAGAGCAAAAGCATTTATAGTTCCCATGGGACGAGACCAGGCTTGCAAGTATTACGATGCCAAAAGTTGAAATATGAATGCCTTTTTTCCATTATCTTTTTGTTAAAGATACCCTCTGTGGATATTTGAGCTTAACTGAAGTTTCAGTGTTAATTGTGCTGAAACAAAAAGTACAGGACGTTGACTTGAGTTTTTTAGGAAAGTTAAATGAGAAGCTAAAAAGTTTTATATTTTTTTTATTCCACAACTTTCATACAAAGCCATCTAGTCTCAAACTGAGCAGAGATTGTATTATGAGTACTAGACAACTGAAACCATTCTTATATACTTTTAAATACATGCATGTTATAGATAAATTACACTCAGACACAGAACAAAAAACTTGCTCATCACACAAACATTTGTCTTGTGTGGGAATTGAACCCCCGACCTCCACTAAAGCAGTCAGGGCCAGAGCCCGTCGGAGCTACGGGATGTTCGTCAGAGTTACCGCGACCCTGGCACTCAAAGGGTTTCAGGAGGAACATAGTGTGATTTTTTTAATTCCCACGAGAAAAAAGGGCCACTAACCACTACACCAACAGGCTCATCACTTGTCGAGGACTTTAATCCTTAAAGCTTCTATTCCAAACTCCTTTGTAATACCCTCGCCTTTATCCAGGACCACATCAATAAGCTCACCGCAAGCGAAGTCTCCAGCCGGTAGCAGCGCTGGTGCAGCAGCCAGTGCCTCCACAGCACCAGGAGAGAGGACGCCCACAGCGCACAACAAACAACTGCAGAATGTCAAGGGGCAAGACCACCCGCCGCATCCATCTGTAAGTAGCACTTTTGTAGCATGCCTTTACAGGCAAAATTTGGAAGATGTCACCATTTAAATGAGAGTAAAGGCCTCGATGGCAGACTTTTGATCGCGAAAATGAAATCCGTAATTTATTTGTACTTATAAGTATAGGTTTGTAAGTAAAGGTTTAAGGAATATATTTTCTTAAAAATAAAAAAGTAATAAAGATTTGATACAGCCCTTGCTGCTCTAAAGCCGCTATAAATAGGGCTCTTGTATGTAAAAGACAGTTTAATAAAGAGTAAAATTCTTAATATAGTATAGTAGTAAGCGTTAAACCATTTTATATAAGTTTCTTGATGAAATAATGGATATTTTTGTCGTGAAAACTTAAATAGTTAAGGAGTTTCCAATATTTTTCTAATTAGGATACAGAAGGATTAAAAAATACCTAGGTTTAGAAGTTACAGGACTAATCTTAACTCTTATCTTTTTTAAAGGGTTTTCAGAAAACATTTCTAAAATACCCAAAAACTTACACATGTGAATGACCGTTTATACCTCGGATAGCAAATAATTGATTAGGATATCATACAAAATTATTTTTTAGAAAGAAAACTCTACTTCATCCTTTAAAAGTAATATAATTATAAATCACAGTTGTGGAAGAAAGACGCCGCTCTACGCCGTGTAGTGCGCTGTCACGATTCCACAACTGCAATTGTTTTACTTTCAAAGTTAATAGTAGGTTGGTTAAATTTTCAATATTTATTTAAGTTCTGAGAGTAAGGCTTAAAGAATAATTAGGAATGTATAACATTAAGTATGTAGGATTAAAATGAAAAGGAAAAATGGGTTTGAGTTAGGCAAATTAAATGTAGCCTATTTTTAAGCGTTTAGAAACATCGTTCAAAATTTAGTGATTAAAGAGAATGTAATGATAGAACAGTTACATAATTTTCGTAGAATTATTATAGAAAGGAAACTGTAGAAATTATTTTGTGGGAAATATACAAAGGTAATTTTGAAACAATATGTTTTAATGAATAAGAAAAAGTTGGATTAAGAAAATTGACAATGAAATTACTGAAAAATAAAATATTTCGTTTTATTTGTCAATTTTTAGAAACTAACATAGAATCTATATAGATCATAATTTTGAAATAAATTAAAAAACTTTTTATTTCTTAAAAATATTTTTATGTATTATAATAGCAATTACAGTAAATACCTAGAATTTCTGTTTGCAAAAAGGATCAAACCTAGTTCGTTCCTATAAAAATTGAATAAAGATTAAAAAAATCTTACTATTCAAAATCGATTTAAACTTTTAAAATTTTCTTTCAAAAGCTCTCATACGTATTCTAAATGTCCCTTTTTTTATTTAAAAAGGAATTTAAAAACGGTTTCCCTCTCTTGATTCTTAACTTGTTCTTCAAAAATATTCGAAGAGTTTCCATAATTCATAATGTTCAAAACAGTTTGGGATTACAAAATGTGTTTTGGTAAAGTTTTTTAATCACTAAGTTGTCAAAGTGACTTTGAATTTTGTTGTATAAATGATATTTGTAAATGTCAAAATGAGTATTTTGTTGTCGAATTGTAGACAAAAGATATAGATGAAATTAACTGGTCAACACTGTGAATGGTTGACCATAAAACTTACAACCAATCACAGAGCTTAACAAGGGATTTGACTGACGATTGTCAATTTTTTGTGTTGATCAGCGTTTGAGAAACCAGGGGTTAGTAACAGTGACTAATTACTCAAGCATTAGATTATAATAATATTTTTTTCTTAAGTACAATAGAAACTTTTCTGTATTTTTTTTAAATGATTCGTTAGATATTAGCTCTCCTACAGTTGTGAGAGTTTCATTTATTTCATAGTTACGTAGGTATAATAATTTATTTTGAAAATTTTAACTATTTTAAGGATAATAATTTGAAAAAAATCTAAGTAGTTTTTGTTTCTATTGCAAAGATAGGTATCTAAAACATAAGAAAACTACAAGTTTAGATATTTAATAAAAAAATATCTAAGTTTTGTAAGTTTAATATGCATAGCATTTTAAAGTAATTTGTTATTATCATATCTAGACCAAAAAAAAAATTAATTCTTTTCTTAATCTATTCTTACTAGGCCTCTAAAACAATGTCACTAGCTACATAAATACCACCTTTTAACATATTCAACCTATCAGTTAAACTAACAACAGTTAAAATCCTTGACTTAAACCACAAATTGAAAGGTTATGGCCCTAAACTTTGATGAAAGCTATATTGGAAAACGGAACAATGATTAAAGTTCCCAAATAGTTTCTGAAAGGGTAACATTGTAAAGTTATAACTACATAATTTAATACTCACAACGCCATCTAGTCTCAAACTAAGCATACTAACGTAGTTTGTGTTATGAGTGCTAGACAACTGATAAACGTTCTTATATTTCTAAACACATACATATTGTAGATATATTACACTCAGACAGAACAAAATTGTGATCGTGCTCATCGCACAAACATTTGTCCTGGATGGAAATCGAATCTACAAACTTCAGTATAGCAGTCAGGTCCATTACTTTGAGATGTAGTAGTAGGAAAAATATCACAAAAACTTTTAGAAATAAATTTTCTAGATCCCTCTAGAAAATTTCTTGCTAAAAGTTTCAAAAGCCGCTAATTTTGATAAAAGTTACGATAATTATAAAAAACTTAGTGAAACAGAATTTCTTTTGAACCAGAATTAATTATAATTAGATACCAAAATTAGGATCACTAGGATTTTTTATTCGTAATTAAAGATCTAAAAAGGTTATTTAGGAAAGTCAATAGGAATTTTTACTCGTTATTAGAGATTCGCCAAAAAGTTTCTTTTTAATTCTAAAATAAGGCAGGATACAACAATATTTAGTTAGTGTGTAGAAATAAAAATTTATTTACTAAAATTAGGAAAAACAACTAATAACAATATTAGTACGTATACGATATTTATAATCAAATCACGTTTAAAAATAAATAAGAATTACCTACTCAAAACAGTAAGTAAGTCAAAAAAGTCTATACTATGAAGCTTAAATCAAAACTATTGCAATGTGAAAGAGAGAGAGAGAACTCTACACGGCGTAGAACGGCGTCTCTCTTCCACAATTACAAGTTTTACTTTAAACGTTCATAGTAAGCGGTTATAAGTTAATTACTAATTAATTGATGTCTGTAATAAGTTGGTATATAGTCGATGTTAAATGTGAATGGATGTTGTTGAAAATATGTTATTTATAGTAGGTAATTTTAGATGTTAAAAATAGGTGTTACAAACTGTGTATTCCCTTAGATAACTGACATTTCTACAACTGTTAAAACTTGAAACGCTCAAATGTATGGGCGTGACAGTTATTGCCGTGGTACCAATTTGTATGGAATTGACAGTTTGACAGCCGAACTCAAGAACGACACTGAGCACAAAGTTCTTAAATGTCATGCCGTCTTTGTCGTGGTCAAATGGAATGTAGAGACGAATTGACATTTTAGAACGTAACTTAGCTGTGTCGTTCTTGCTGCTGCCGGCTATACGGTTGCCACATGTCAAATAGAAATGTCATCTCCATGCATTTGAGATAAAAAATCTGCAATTTTTAAGCTTGTAAAAATGTCATTTGTCTTTTTTATTAAATTGTTGTTAATTACATTATAATATGTGTAATTTCCTTGGATGTTGAGTTTCCGCAGTTGGTCACAGATACAGTACATTATGTCAGTATCATTTATAACCATATCTTTTATTTTTTTTAAATGTATAGATAAAAAGACGCCTTTAAAATTATTAGTATTTTTCCACTGTGACGATCTGTAGAAACATAGATGTTATATCAAAAACTGTTCAGCTTTTCCTTTACTGTGTGTTGTTCCAAAGGACGGTTCGGAAACTGTAGATGTTATAGCATTTAAATCATAGATAAGTATAAAAAATACTAAAAAAGGTAAGATATAATCGAATAGACAAAACTAGTCGTAAAACTTCATAGACCTAAATAAACCTCACTTTCTTGAGTAATCAGTAAAAAAAGCCTTACATTACATAATACACATACATACAAGTAAACTCCAATTAAGCTTCATAACTGAAATAATAGCGCAGAAATCAAACCAATCAGCTTAATTAAGTAACGTTACAGCCATTGCAATATTGATATAATTATTACTATCAAACTCAATATTTGTACGACGTAATACAATTATGCAGTTAACAGATTAATTAATTATAATATTTTCCACGACTTCCACACAACGCCATCTAGTCTCAAAGTAAGCAGAGCTTTGTATAACGAGTACTAGACAAATGATAAACATGCTTATATACTTTTAAATACATACGTATTATAGAAAAATTACACTTAGACACAGAGTAATCTTTTGATCTTGTCCATCACACAAACATTAGTCCTGGGTGAAAATCGAACCCACGATCTCTGGTATAGCAGCCAGGGCCATTAACCACTAGACCAACAGGCCCGTTTTATCTTGCAAATTATGCTTAAAACGTAATACCGTTACGATTCCCTATTTACATTTTAGAATTCCAATCCTTTACCGATAATTCATGGTCTCAGTTAACTTTTAGTATTAATATTCAGTAATTCAGATATTAAAATCTATTCTACAGTATTATTATTACAAAGTCATAATACCTAATAACAAAGTACGGACCGCTTTCTGCCACGGCGCGGCGGCGTCTAGTGTTACTATGACACCAGCCAGCTACGCGGGACATATTAGGGACCCCCCACACTAGCGTCTTTCGAGCGTCGTCGTCGTGCCAGCGTCCGCGCGTTGCGTCGCCGCGGCGTCAGTTCAACGTTTTTTGTGATCAACAACGGCGACGCAACGCCAGCGCCGCGCCCGCTCGGCGTTCGTTTGGCGGCCAGCGCTGGCGTCGCGTCGACGTCGCGTCGCCGCGGCGTCGACGTCGCGCGGACGCTGGCACGACGACGACGCTCGAAAAACGCTAGTGTGGGGGTTCCTTACAGTGCACAAGCGTGTGCTAACACAGGTGCACTCTCTGTCCCTTTACTCTCAAAGCCCGATGTGACGGCAATTCGACACGACCGGAGAGAGATCAGGCGCCGGACCCACACTTTTACGTGCCTTCCGAAACACGGAAGCTGTGATATTTATTTCTAAAACGCACACAACATTCGAAAAGTCGGTGCGCGCCGTGGAGATCGAACTCGAGACCTTTGACTTAGCAGTCCTACTGTCTCACGAACACTATCACAACTTCGGTATAGATATTACTATCTATGTAAATTGTATCTGGAAGGTATAGAACTTCATTCCTATCTCTCAGAGTTTCAAAGACATTAAAATACAATGCTCATATCAAAGTTGTATAGTTCAACTGTAATACGTAATAGACAAGAGGTAATAACATTGATAACATTGAAATGGTTACTTCAAATTTAACTTAGTTAAATGATGAATTTTGTATACTACTTACTGAGGCCCGTTACGATGGATGGATTGTGTGAAGGATGATATGGCTGCAAAAAGTGTCACTTGCGAGATGACGTCAGATAGGAACGTGTGGAAGAAGACGTGCTACGCCGATTCAAAATAATAATTGGCAATTTAAATAAGGGCAGGGGAATGATGATAAATGAGGCCAGTTGCAAGTCTGGTGCAACTGACCAAATTATAGCTTTCTTATTTGCGTGTTAGTAGAATATTTTTTTTTACTCATCCTTTTTACTATAGTAAAAATATATTATAATAATCAACCAGCTTATACACGTCCTACTGCTGGACACAGGCCTCGTCCCATATAGGGAAGGTTTGAGCATTGATCACCACGCTAGCTCACTGCGGGTTGGCGATTTCAGATTCAGGTATATTCCAGATATTTGTAATTTAGGTTTCCTCACAAATAATAAGGTGACAAATATATATCTTAGAAAGTCACTTAGTTAAGTTTCGTTTTTGTATTAACTATGAGAGTTATAAAGAAAGATCTTCTAAAACAACATTAACTGCAAAAAAACACTACCAACGAAAAGCCAAAAAATACAACCCTCTATTCAACAATTAACCCGTTCCATGACGCATTTTGATCACGTTCCTCGGTCTAAACGACCCCTGCCAATCCCCGGGGGTTATCATTAACACTTATTACGACACTAATGAACTGGGTATTTTGTACCTATAGTGTGTTGTGCGAATTAGTACCTGGTGCTTTGTATTGATTTCGAAGGGTTGTATCAGACTAATATTAAAAATTGAGAAAGTTTGCTTGTTTAGATGTTTGTCCGTCTATCACGCTAAAACTACTAAACGGATTTGGATGAATTTTGGTATACAGACAGGGTATAAGCAGACTTGGGTGATAGGATGCTCTCTTGAGATAAATCTTCTCTCTATATGTAGAATTCTCGGGTTATAATGAGAAAAACCTCTTCTAAGACGATATTCAGAAGAGTCTAAGTAGGTTTTTTTTAATTTCAATAATTAAACCAACATTCTCTCAACCAATCTGTAAAAATGCAATTGAAATTAAATTCTGTAACAATAGTAGGTACTAAATGGAAAACAAATAGAAACTTAAATGGATTTTAAATGTCTGTGGTCGCTCTGTAAGTACCGTTAGCAACGAAAGTTTCTATAACTAGCATCGCCTACGTACGTGTATGTCCATTATGGCTTAAAACATTACCTTCCTCTAAAACAGTCGGTCAAAATGTAGCTATGTTTTAATCTAGCGTGTCAGCTGACTCCATACCAAATTTCATCAAAAATTGCTCCAGATATTGGAGCGTGAAAGAGTAACAAACACAAACTTCAGCGTTAATAATATTAGTAGGATAATGTTGTTTAGCAAGTTTTGTAATAGAATATTGGTGGTTTTGCTACTAAGCTTAGTCCTTAAAATCAAAAATCCTTAATCCAAAACATTTTCAGGTTGTGTTAACCTAAAAATGTTAATGAATTTTTGTTGCTGACTGTACCAACGCAATGTAGATGTACTATCAACTAAAATTTCTGAATGTCATTTGTTTTGATGGAATAAAAGCGATTTTTGTATAATTTCGTCGTTTGAGTGAAATGGGATGAGATAGAACGTTTATTTTTCTTTCACTATGATATTAGATCTTTATTATATTCATAGGAAATATTGAATTGAAAAACCGCTATTACCAAACTTACAAAATTACCCAAAAAATTGTAATAAAACAATATTTAGCTACAAGGATCTTTTTGCACGTGGCCGAAATCAGAACTAATGCCGTCATACATACATTTCAACAGCACCATGGCAATTTTTTTTCATTGTCTGTTATATTACTATGTGCATTCTGTCACATTGCAAATTGCATATTACCTATTTCAGATAACAAACGTGTATTATTTGCGATGTCATTCGAAATTTCTTCTCTCCCGACGTTTCAGCCGAGTTGCACTGACCGTAGTCACGGGTAGACTCTCACCCGCCGAATCAAATTACATCGCGACCTCTGTTGTCTGAAATATGTGTACAAGTTGCGAAACTTTAAAAAAATATCTACTCAAATCACTGACAAAAGTGATGGTTTTCCATATGGCGACATTAGTTCCGATTTCAGGTAGGTGCCGAAACAAATTTTTGATGATGAATTACAGCGCTAATAAGACCTTTTTCGTCTAAAATATGTGTACAAGTCGCGAAACTTTAAAAACATTTACGTATTACCTTACAAAATACCACCAAGTACCACAAAACCTTGCCTATACAATTTATCTCCACAATAAGCAACATTTATACCTCCTTTTAAACCAAGCCACGTAGAGTAAGGATAAATAATTCATTCGGATAATAAAACCCCCCTGTAAGGGCACAGGTGGTTTCTTCAATATTTGTCTTATACGAAGGGAAGAAATGCTAAGTGAATATTCGTATTGATTGGCAAGCAACTTGAAGTGAGGTCGGGTTTTGGATGGGTGTTCAAGCGTTGATTTTGAAACTGAGTGTGCTTATTTTATTTTCTGCTTACGAGCAGTCTAGTAATCACGTTTTAGTAATTTTTCACCACCTTCCTTGCCTCTGGGTATGTTGAATCCTCCCCCAAATTTTATGCGTATTTTAAGTACCAACAAAGAATCTAAATATAATTTTAGACCATTATCTTCAAATAAGTACAGTAAAGTATGAGCTGTTTTTATTCTGAATTTAAGAGCATTACAATATGTGAAAGATGATATGGCTGCAAAGAGTGTGACGTGCAAGATGACGTCAGATAGGAACGTGTGGAAGAAAAAGACATGCTGCGCCGACCCAAATAATGATTGGGATAAGGGCAGGGGCAGGATGACGGATTTAAGAACAATACCTACAAAAATAAACGCACAATTTCCACTCCTTCTCTATGTAACATTTTGTCATTTTTGGCAAACATCTCAATACCATTGGCTCTTATAAACATACCGTACCGTGTAGTACAGATCCCTGACAAAACGTGGCAACGCAACATTAACTTGCTGCCCAAGGTAAAAGGCTTATAAAGCCGCCAAAACTTTTGTCTCAGACTTAACACTTACTAAGACAGTCATTCAGTCACAAAATTAGTATTCTTCACCTCTCTTTAACCGTGTTCAAACTAAATGTACATTCAGACAAACGTGAAATAGCATACAGTGAGCTGATGATCACGATTTTAAGGCAGGGGAGTTTCTCTTTTTACTGCTTTTTTATGATAAGGGAGCAAGATGACGTTTGGAAGCATCGCGCGCGCCGTTTTTTTAGCTATTACAAGACTGTGCCAACTTTCAAGTAACTGACCCGTGCAGTTGCAACTTAAGGAGTACTCTAAGAAGGCAATATAATTATAATTAAAGCGTATTCATACTTATATATATTTTAAAGTAATTAAATATATCTTTCCCTTTGACTTCCCCCTTTCTTATCGCTTTTCCTTTTGAGGTTTTTTTACCACTCAATTTTTCTATTATGCATGTACTTTTGTATTTCTCTGCACCCCTCTATGGTTGACTGGTAGAGAATGCCTCAGGCATTAAGTCCGCCATTGTACATTATTTGTATAAGAAGCATGAATAAATAAATATGTATGGAAATATTATGTACTGCATAATGCTCGTTCTCTTCTACACGACGTACATTTGGTTAGAACAGTCTTAATAAAGGGATACGAACTTTTGTCTGGTTCAAATGTTTGGATTTCCTCATCAAGAGATTTGGTTAATGTCACTGTTGGAAAACTTTCTGTATCTTTAGTAATCTCTGTATTTACTTAAACCTATTTAAATGGGTAGCAACAAAGGTTATAAAAAGTAGGATAAAGTGTTTTGAACGGTATAGCTATAAGAACTAATAACAGATTAGTGACTTTTACTTAGAGAAGAAGGGGAAGGCCAAAGCAAAGTAAAGAAAAATATGGATGAATTGCATAAGGAATGATATTGATGACAAAGGATTAAGTGATACTGTGATGTCTGATAGGGGAGAATGGAAGAAAAAAACGTGATGCATGATCCCAAGTAAAATGGGATAAGGGCAGGAAGATGATGATCAATTATAGAGAGAGCTCATAGGCTTAAACAAAATCATAAATACTTGTATATCGTACAAAATCCATTGAAAAACGAGAGCAAAACATCAACAAATACACATTATAGGTAATTAATTGTTGTTGTCTGTGGCAATAGCTTCACACAAATTGGACAGCCAGTCATGATGTTAAAAGTTTTGCTATCAAATGTAATGTCATTGCTTTTACGAGTCTTAGATACGAGTAATGTTGCTACTCTCTTTTACTTCCTAAACCTGTTACCTTTGCATATTATTGTAATGGATACAGAAATAACTAAATTAAAAACCACTAAGATCACTTGATAAATTTAGTTTAGAGATAGACTAGTAAAAAAGAGGAAATAAGTGGGACATTTAAAGCTAGAATTGATTTTAACTAGCTGTGTTTACGACTTCGTCCGCGTAGAATTTATCAAAAAGTTATTCGTTTAATTTTGGAAACAAAAGATAAATTACTTCTCATTAGATTACCTACCAGTCATTAAGTCTCGTCAAAATCGGTCCCGCTATTTCAAAGATTAGAGGGAACAAAAAACAAAAATGTTTGTCTACATGCATATGGATGCATAACCTACTAAAAATTAACTACTAAAAATAAACTAATATGGGGGTTCAATTTGTTGCATTTGGCCCCCTTTATCAGCCCCTGACGGATATACGTCGAATTACCATGAACCCTGTATAATAATATATACTAATAATACATGTATTGATAACAATACATTTCAAACAATTCAAACAAAAAACAACATACAGAACAACATTTCTTACTAAAATCTCATTAATTCGATGCTTAATCTCAACTAACAAAACCTACAATATCATTTCAACAATCTAAAAAGCAAATACTAGGACTTAAACATCTTTAGCACATATACCTAAGTATGTAAATTTAATTAAACTTAGATGTTCTAACTTGAGGAGATTCCGTCGATTAACGCGAGATGTAACATGTGTAGTTAATGAGAAATGACAGAGGGACACTGGTATTAAAAACATCACGACTGTTTTGACAAGGGGGGTTGGTAGAGTACAGTAAAGGAACATATATTAAATAAGATGATACACCAAATAGAAATATGTTTTAAACGACTAACGGGCCAATCGGACAGTTTACGATATATTCCAAGATTTTTTTTCTCCCGACGTTTCGGCCGGTTTGCACCGACCGTTGTCATGGGTGGACTGACCATATTGAAACGACATATGGACACGTATTTAAATACTCCTCAACAATAAATAAATAAATATTCCTCAGTACTCCTACAGCACCATCTAGTCTCAAATTAAGTATACGAGAGTAACTTGTGTTATGGGTACTAGACAACTGAAAACATACTTATATATTTCTAAATACATACATATTGTTGACAAATTACACCCAGACACAGAACAAATTAATGATCGTGCTCATCACACAAACTTTTGTCCTGGGTGGGAATCGAATCTACAACCTCCGGTATAGCAGTCGGGGCCACTAACCACTAGACCAACAGACCCTTTAGATTTTGTCGTCCGCCCGTCAATTTAGCTACCTTCATTTTAAATATCTAGCATCAAAATCGTCCTATCGTTTAGATACATACATACATACACCTTTATAATAATAATATGAGTGTAATAAGACACCCTTCCTAAAACTCACACCAATAACAAAACACACCATTTTCTTTCCCATACATATTCCCGTATTCGCTATAATGGGTCGTACATTATGTATGACAATTGAATAACCGGCCATCTTGGTATGTTTACCCTCTCTGATTCAGAGACCCTACTATCACAACTTAAAGTAATATTACTACGTGTGTGCAAGCGAGATAGCGCACTACACGGTGTAGAACGGCGTCTCTCTTCCACAATTGCAGTGATATCTTAACAAGAGGTAGGTTGTCTGATTTGACACAGTATAAATATTAACAGTAGTTTAAATGCACGGATAGCCGAGTGGTATAGGTCACCACGCCAATTACCACTGTATGCGACGTGTCGCGGGTTAGATCCCCGCGTAGGACAAGAATTTGTGCGGTCCATAAAGGTTGTTCTAGGCTGTGTCTGGGTGTCTTTATGCATGTGAATTACTAAAATTAGAAAATTACTTAGTACGGGTCCCGACTTTAAAAAAAACCTCGGCCGTTTCTAAAAAATAATGCCTACAGCCGCGCGGTACGTAACAGCGATAGGGCTGTTCACCTACAGCATTTTAATTACATCAACAACACAACGTTCGTCACTGCGACACGCTCGCGACTGTATCATGCCGCGATCCGATAGCGTAGGCATGCGTCCGTTTATACGAAGACTTCATACTGTATATTTCATGACACTGTGGATTTCGTTTGCGGGAAATATTATGATAATAGATTCCTTTCTATCAATTGATTTTCATGAATTCCCCAAGGCTGGGGGTTACATTGTTATATTTTCAAAGCCATTTTTATAGCGAGTGACGCGTTTTGATTTAATATGAGATACTTTATCTATTTTTCATGTCACTACTACATAGAGATTTATATAAAGTTTTATAGTAGTGTAAATAGTTTGAAACTAAAGCAGCAAGTACCAATATGGCTATTTCAAAGTTATATGCACTTTCTTAATGATTACAATACTTGATTTAGAAACAAACACAGGAGCACTCTCTGTTCTTTTACTCTCATAGCCCGATGGGACGGCAATCCGACACGACCGGAGAGAGATCAGGCATAGGACTTACAGTTTTACGTGCCTTCCGTAATCGCAAGATGTGAGAAGAATCGCAAGTTTGACGTGCTGTGATATTTACATATTTCTAAAATGCACACAACATTCATAAAGTCGGATCGCGGCGTGAATATCAAACTCGAGACCGTTGACTTGGCAGTTCTATGGTCTTACCGCTAGGCTATCACAGTTTGCCTAGTTTATAAACTGATAAAATAATATCATCAACACAGATCATGAATATTTACTTCTGATTAAGTTTATTTACTAATTCTTTCTACTACATTTCACCAAATTCCGTATAGTAAAAGTGTGACCTTCGCATTTACAATATTACCATTAATTTACTAGTTAATCCACGCGGTTTCTCGCGTAATTCCTTATAGATATAAAAAGTAGCATAAAACGTAATTCTCTCGTTTCTCTATACAAGCGCTACGCACAATTCCAAATCGTATTATTCAATATGGCTGCGGCTGCCTTATTATGTATCTCGAGAATGCAAAGAGATAGCAAAATTAACTTATTGCTGTCATAATAAGTTTGTAAATTTTGGGAATGAAGAAGGGTTTATTATGGTGTATTCTTATAAATCAACACGGCTGCTGTTTCAATCATCTGTCATAGATGCTAGAGGCCACTGATAATGATTGTTATTTAACATTCAGACAACGCCATCTAGTCTCAAGTTAAGCATACTAAGTAGCTTGTGTTATGAGTACTAGATAACCGATAAACATATTTAGATATTTCTAAATACTTGTAAATTATAAATGAATTACACTCAGACAAAGAACGAATAATCGCGCTCATCACACAAACATTTGTCCTGGGTGGGGATCGAAACCACGACCTCCGTTATAGCAGGCAGGGTAGTGACCCTGAAGAAACACAATAGTGGCTAGTGAACCATTACACCGAAAGGTCGAATTATTGTGTTTCTTTATTTTTTCAATAATTTTTGAATACCGGAACCGAATTTTGATGTAACCTAATAGCAAAATATTGTTAGTTTTTGCAAAAAAGAAAATATCACCTAGGTATGTATATGAAATCATTTTCCAATTTTCACAAGCGCCTTTATTTTTAGCATCAGAATATTAAATTCATTACTAATATAACAAATACGGGTAAAACAGAAAATCACACACTAAAAAGAAATTTCACAAATACGTATATGACTAGAAAAACACCAACTAAAAAGAAATGTACCCTTCTTAGTTACAAATTTTGCAACAATTCCCTATCGCACGCGTTCGCAACATACATAATATCCCTGCGGTTACTCTCATTAGCTAAATTGTCAATGGTTGTACAAAATAACACGTTCTGTTACAATTGAGAGCGAACACTGAATTATTCATATAACGTCGAGGCCACGAAGGTTAGTTGTTATTTTGATCTGGTAATTTTCATTTTATAATATGAGAACTTGTGTTTTAGTGAAAGAATCAAATATGTTGAGAATATATGTTGTTTTCCCTTCGTTTTTCGTCGCGATATTGGTTATGGGATTTTTTTAATAGAACTAGACTTAGAACAAGCCTTTGTGGATTGTACAAATTCTTGTTCTATGCGGGTATCGAATCCGCGATTTGTCGTCCAGTAGTAATTGGCGTGGTGTACTATATTAGTATCCTTTCTTTTGACGCATTCACGTAAAAGTAACTTTTCGTCAAGAACTCTATGGCAAAAATGATCAAAATTGGTTGAGATGTTTGACGTGAGAGAGTAACAAAATTAAATACATCTTCACAAACACAACACTGGATGGGGATCGAACTAACATCCTCTGGTATAGCAGTCAAGGCCACTAACCACTAGACCAATAGGCCAGTCAAGAACAAGTAAGGAACATTGCGTTGGTTCTTATACGAAAAGTACCCAGATCAATTTTCAAAGGCTGTGAATTCTCTTTAACAAACAAATAGGAAAGCCAATCCCAACGAAACAGGAAAAAAGCAGGAGAAAACAGGGCGATAAAAGTCGTTATTATTTTTTAGTACCCTTTCCAGTTTCAATAATATGCAAATGTATCCAAGACTCCTTTTTACTGTATCGCAAAAGCGAAAATTGTAAGATCGAATGAGGATGGAAAATATACGAAAATGAACCTTGACTCTTTGTAATAAGAGCTATCAATTTTATAGTATGATTCTGTGCCTTATGATTATGCCATTGATAACTTTCATACGTTAAGTTAACACATATTTTGAAAAACAATCTTATAGTGCTATCTTTCAGTTGCAATATCTTTCAGCACATGGCCGAAATAGAAACGCATGACGATGATTGGTCGATGGATGAATGTTTGTTACTCTTTCACGCTCAAACGGCTAAAGCGTTTTTGAAGTAATTTTGTAAGGAGTTAGCTTATACTGAAGCTGTAAGACCGTAGGATTGTCAAGTCAAAGGTCTCGAGTTCGATCCCCACGGCGCGCACAGACTTTTCGAATGTTGTGTGCGTTTTAGAAATAAATATCACAGCTTCCGTGTTTCGGAAGGCACGTTAAAATGTGGGTCCTGCGCCTGATCTCTCTCTGGTCGTGTCGGATTGCCGTCTCATCGGGCTATGAGAGTAAAGGAATAGAGAGTGCACCTGTGTTTGCGCACGCTTGTGCACTATAATATGTTCCGCGTAGCTGGCTGGTGTCATAGTAACATTGGCCGAAATCGGTCCAGAGACATTATTATTGGCTTATACCCTGAACTTATGTACGTATTACAAAGTAGTTATCACATGCTTAAAACGGTGAAGGAAAGCCCAACTGAGAATATTCCAAGGGTGTGTCACCACGTCAGAGGCTTACGGGCGGTTTAAAAAACCCAGTTTTACATCAACCATAAGAAAAACCTTTTTTTTTTCAGTTTTTTGAGCAAAAATAACTGCACGGATAGCCGAGTGGTATAGGTCACCACGCCAATTACCACAGTACGCGACGTGTCGCGGGCTCGATCCCCGCGTAGGACAAGAATTTGTGTGGTCCACAAATGCTTGTTCCGAGTCTGGGTGTCTTTGTGCATGTAAATTGAATGTCTGTGAAGCCCACCGTGATACAAGGATTATATTGCTTAGTGTGGGAGTTGTTTTTACAAAAACAAAGTTCATTATACACTGGTTTTCTCAGTCGGTGCCAAAAAGCACATATAACATGTTTGATGTCTCCACGGCTTTTCATATTCTTGGTATCCGTAGTAAGTTATTCACAAACGATTTAACCCAAATAGTTCTTCAAGACCGAAAAACTAAAGTATTCTATCTCTTTCATTTCACTTACATAACTAAGTTTAATACTTAGAAGGGAGCGGAATGGAAATACTCCATGGATTTCGTCGTCTAAAGTTTCGGAACAAAAAACGAATGGAGTCGAATCGAATTATCCACTAAAACTTTTTTTCGTTTCTTTTTCCGTTTTTATTTGTGAGGGAACTAGGTTTTTTCTTGTGATGTCAAAGACAATTTGGTTAGTCAACTAAGTTACAGATCACGCAAGATTATTTTGAAGATTCGTATATATCTTAAAGTGCATATATTTATATCAAACCTAGCATCGCACGGATGGAATACTGATGTATATAGGTATAAGTATACATTTAGGTCTTCCTCTTGAACCACTCTGTCTATTGAAAGAAACCGCTTTAGAATTCGTCGCGTAGTTTTAAAGATTTAAGCGATCAGACAGGCACTTTGTTAAAAGTATATACCAAAATACAACATTAGGAATCCATACGTTCTCATAATTATGGTTTCCTTCACCATTTGTCAGTAGTGCCTTAGAATATTCAAAAAAGTACATAATATTATTAGGCCTGCATTACGCATGAAAAGCCGTGCATAGTGCAAGGCTATCACGATATTTCTATTAACATCTGTTAGTATATTTATTTAATTAATATTATCAATTAAACCAGAATTTACTATCGAGAATATTACAAACTAGAATCAAATTTTGTTTTCTGAGTATATTTTTTTATTCTTAAACGTTATAACGGTTTACTCACGCGTATTTATCGGGTTAGCCCGACTAGTTTCGGACCCAACCGGAGTCCTTAATCATGAGCTGACGCGGCGGCGGGGTCGCGAGTCGAACTTATTTTTTTATTAATTTATCCTTCTTATACAAATAATATACAGTGGTGGACTTAATGCCTGAGGCATTCTCTACCAGTCAACCATAGGGTAGTGCAGAAAAAACAATAAGAAGTGTATAATAAATAGGTATTTGTATACTAAATATAATAATAATAGTGTATGTATGAATTAATAATAAATGTTTATACATTGTTAATTTCTTTTTCAGGCGTATTCACCAATTAACCTGTATAATTATAGTCTTAGAACTATTTAGATTGTTATATACGTAAATAGCTAAAATGTATACTTAGATTAAGTATTTTTAGACAAAACCACAGGTAGAAACTAGTTTTTAATGTATACGAATAGATACAAATTGAATAACCACGGAAGACAAATAATGACGCAAATATAAAATAAACAATATCATCCATAATTCATCACGTATCATACAGTCATACATTAAAGCCATACAAATGTAGAACTCTAGAAAATTAGCAAAAAAAATTTTTGTAAAAAAAAATTGTGTAAATTTTTACAAAAAAAAAGTGTTTTTTAATATTTTGATTAGTTTATTGCAGTGTTTCCGAACTGTCCTTTTTTTAACTGTGCTCCTTGTTTTTTTGTTCGTTTTCTTTTTATTTTCGGTGGAGTTTTTCTAAACTATGAATTCTCTTTCCATGCTTGCTCCTTCAAATATGGTAGGTAGAGGAGGTTGTATTGAACAAAATAGAGAGATATACTGAAAAACTGCAAAACAGCTTTTTCAAGATTTGCTTGACTTTTTTAATATAAGATGCTTCAAAAATTTTCAGAGCCAGCTTTTTTCAAAAAGCTTGATCACATAGTTTTGTAAATACGCAGCGCAAAAAAAAACAAAATCAGCTTTTAAAAAAATATTTTTTAATACACAAAAAAATATATTAAATTCTTCACAAATTCCATACGAGAACTGGACTAGCTTTTTTATTAAATCACGAGTTCTATGCAAATTAAAATAATAATAAAATCACAATAAAATCACGACCAAATTTAGACCTAGAATTGTAGCCATTAGGAGTTAGAATAGCCTAGCACTCACCACCATACAATCTTTAAAAAATCTATATTTTATTTATTTTGTAAAATATTTACAAAATAAAATTAATAAATTATAATGTGAGAATTACAATTAAGAAATTAACAAAATAAATATTTTTCGTAAAATACCTCACATTATTCTTTATTAATTTTAAATAAATAATAAAATATGCAATTTTATTTATTAGTTATAGTTTAAATAAGATTTTCTCGGATATTTGATAATAAAATAAAAAAACTGTAGTTTTAGATTATAGTCTAGATATAGTTTAGTTTTAAATGCTTAATTTTAATTCAACATATTTTTTAAACATTTTAAGAAGTCGTTTCGAAGCGTATTTTTACTTAAACTTTACCCCCTTAGAATCAAATAAAATTAAAATATAGAAAAAACCTTTTTAACCCTTTTTATATCCGACAGCAAAATAAATGCATGGACCAAACCCTATTCATTTTTGTGACGTTTCTCCCCGAGAATATTAAGAAAAGTATGTTTTTTGTCAATATAAAATAATATTCAACTTACTTATTGACAAAACTTGCTTTTCTCATTTATAACCTGGTTCAATTTATTATAATTAAATCAAACTTTTGATCGCACGATATACGACAGCGATTTTTTTTATAAAAATATACGGTTTATAATTTAATTGGCATCACAATTTTTTGCAAAAATAAATAAAAATTTCGGATAGCGTTTCAATTTAATTTTTATATTTCAATATTTTTAAAACCTTGTTAGTGAATTCAGTCACTAGTTACTAATTAATAAAATTGGTGTATTTTAATTTGGTTACATTTCATATGCACTGGAAGTTTATTGCATTTGGTTTTCAAAATTGAAAATAATATTAAACAATTAACTATTTTACCCATTAGGTTATATTAGTTAATATTTTTATTATTCCTTCGTTAAATCAAATTGAGATCATACAATAATTTTAATGCTCTTTTTTACAAAAAAAAATAAAAGAAAGTTTTTTTCTATAAAACTGTTTTCTTTTTTATTATCTGAATTTAAAAAAAATTAAATCAGATTACGCAACCAAAAAAAAAACCGTAAATTTTCACAAAAAAAATCGCCTCAACCGCTTCGAAACGGCGCGAAGCCACCACAAATGCTTTAAGTTTTATATTTGACTAACAGATGGCGTTTCTTCAGAATCGATCGATTTCCCTGGTTGATATGTACATCGACAACTCGGAGCCTTCTGAAAACGTCGGCCAGATACATTTCAGCCTCGAGTACGACTTTCAGAATACTACGCTGATATTGAGGATAATACAGGTATGTAGAACTCTTTTTTTTTGGTTAATCTAGTGATACTTTCTTTTTGGGCCATGGCATTCCAATGTATTTTCAATAATTTTCAAACGTGGGGCCTCAAACCAGTTATTGTGTTATGTGTATGCGAAAACTAATAAACATACTTACATATTTCTAAATACATACACTTTATACATAAATTACACCCTGACACATAACAAATGATCGTGCTCATCACACAAACATTTGTCCTGAGTGGGAATCGAACCCACGACCTCCGGCTTAGCAGTCAGGATCACTAACCACTAGACCAACAGGCCCGTCTAATATAATAACCTTGTGAGATTATAATATTGATAAATTCAATCAGTTACCAAATCCAGTAATATTTTAAAGCAAATATTACTTCCACTCGGCTTAAAAATGAGATTAACAATTCATCGAAAATTACACCCGAAAAAAGATTACCTATTTAATATTTCCAATATAGGGATCAGCTTGCCTCCCACCTCTTAAAGTAATATATAGCAGTTGTGGAAGAGAGACGCCGCTCTATGCTGTGTAGTGCGCTGTCACGCTTCCACAACTGCAATAATATTACTTTCACTTATTTTTTTAAAGCTGTGATAGCCTAGTGGTAAGACCGTAGGACTGCTAAGTCAAAAGTCCCGAGTTCGATTCCCACGGCGCGCACCGACTTTTCGAATGTTGCGTGCGTTTTAGAAATAAATATCACAGCTGCCGTGTTTCGGAAGGCACGTAAAAATTCGTGTCCTGAGTTTGATCTCTCTCCGGTCGTGTCGGATTGCCGTCCCATCGGGCTATGAGAGTAAAGGAACAGAGAGTGCACCTGTGTTAGCACACGCTTGTGCACTATAATATGTCCCGCGTAGCTGGCTGGTGTGATAGTAACACTAGCCGCCGTGGCCAAAATCGGTCCGGACATTATTATAACATTCATATTATTTTACGAGATGGAAGGGCCTCAGAAAAATACCAAATAAACAATGCCCATGTGTTGGATTGTTTTAACAATTAACACAGTTATTCGTGATCGGACAATGGACTTACTTATATTTACATTATTCTTATTTGTTTTAAAAATCAACGGGCAAACGCAAAAATGTATTTGTAACACGTTTTTGAATTTGGTAAATACATATTTGGAGAGATTATTTTGTAACTTTAGGTTTTCAAATTCGTTGAATGCTTGATATTTGTGGAAAATAAGTAAGTTCTAAAACGTTGATAATACATTTTGACGGCATGAGTAACGAAGTCACCACGCCAATGTTTTCTTTAATTTGACTAAAGACAGATTCTATTACCTATCTGTATAACAGACTGTAAAACAGTTGTTGGCGATATTAGCGCTCTTTTAGCTGTTTACGATAAGACAAAATAAGTAGATTATTATCATTTCATCAATCAACTCATAACTTATTGCTGTAGGTTCGTTCCCTGTATTAAACAAGCATTTGTGTGGTCCAGAAAAATTAATTTTGTTCTTTCTCTGGTAATCCATTAGTGTTACCTCGTTAGCTTGCACCTTAGTATACCCTAAAAAAGACCTACAATTAAGCCTTTCATATTATTTTTTCTTCCATCAACAAAATTTGCACGGATAGCCGAATACTATAGGTCACCACGCCAATTACCACTGTGCACGACGCCGCGACGTGTCGCGGGCTCGATCCCCGCGTAGAACAAGAATTTGTGCGTTCCACAAAGGCTTGTTCTGAGTCTGGGTGTCTTTGTGCATGTGAATTGGATGTCTGTGAAACCCCTAGCGATACAAGAAATAAATTCCTTAGAGCGGAAGTAAAAAAAAAAAACAAAATTCTCCAAGAAGGTTATCATTTTCCCCTTTAATTGGTACCTAACCCTCCGCTTTCAGGGCAAGGAGTTACCTGCAAAGGACTTGAGTGGTACCTCAGACCCTTATGTGAGGGTCACCCTCCTGCCGGACAAGAAGCACCGGCTGGAGACCAAGATCAAGCGACGGACCCTCAATCCGAGGTGGAACGAGACCTTCTACTTCGAAGGGTTCCCTATACAGAAGCTACAGAGCCGGGTAAGAGATCGATTTAAATAATTTTTAACTATAATAATATATGCGACTATTACTGCATATTATGTAGTATAACACAAAGTCGCTTTCTCTGTCCGTCTGTCCGTATGTAAGTTTAAATCTTCAAAACTACGCAACGGATTTTGATGCTGTTCTTTTTTATAGATAGAGTAATTTAAGAGGAAGGTTCATACGTATAATAACATCCATTAAATAGTGGAGAAATACTGTTATTTTTGAGATTTCTAATGTGATGTCTTTATTTTTTTTCCCCCGCTTACATTGCAAACGCAGGCTGAACCCTGCGAGATCCTCCTATACCTCTTTAGTAAAAATTTATTTCTGAATCTAACCGACATAAATAAAAAACTAACATTTTTTTAAGAAATTAGTAAAACCTATTTCATTTCTACATTTCTGTTGTGTTCCACTCGAACAGGTGTCCGATAATCATCTTCAAAAAGGCCCATCCCTAAATTGAAACAAATGGTACTCGTTGCGTGACTATGAATGCCAAAGGGCCTACAGAGGGCAGTTAGCTAAGTTAATCACTTAAATGTGTTCTAATTAAATGAAAATGCTGTGTTTTCTGTTAATTATTGAGTAGGTAAATGTAGGTAAAGGTATGGTAGTATTTTCAAAGGATGGTTCATTTTTGGAATTGAATTTATTTAGTAGAAAAATGGGGGTGTCGTCAGCAACATGTACTACATATTATGATGCATTAACGGTGGCTGGTTGGTTTACTAGCCTTAGGTCCAATAGTTTTGTTCTTTGTAGTTAGTATCGTTCTAAAATATAGATTTATCTGGCACGGTTCCCACTTTGCTATTACATATATTATTATACTGTAATAGAAAGACGTGCTGCTGGGGAGTTTGTTGCGCCGTTTCTTCTCCCGCAGCAAAAGCACAGAAAGCAGTGAAGGATGGGGTGCTGTATATCATTTTGACGTTTGAATAGTGCTACATTGTAGCCTAATTTGAATAAATTACGTTTAATTTTGATTTAGAATATGTACGACCAACTTACGCTAACCTCTTTACTTTATTAGGTACATCATCTTCCTGCCCTAAGGCCATTTTACTTGGGATCGGCGCAACTCGTTTTTATTTCCAATCTCCTTTATCAGACGTCACACTATCATTTACTCCTTTTTCATTCATATCATTCCTTACACAGTCCACCCATCTTTTCTTTGGCCTTCTCATTCCTCTCCATCCATCATTATTACTAGATTAAGTAATAAGTAATTTTATTTAATTATTAGATTAAGTAATTAAAGTTATTTTATTTCCATTTTCAGGTACTCCACCTCCACGTATTCGACTACGATCGATTCTCAAGAGATGACTCCATCGGAGAAGTGTTCCTGCCTCTGTGTCAGGTAAGATATACTATATGTAACCTTTTTCTAGGGTTCCGTACCCAAAGGGTAAAACGGAACCCTAGTACTAATCCTCCAGTGTCTGTCTGTCTCCAGGCTGTATCTCATAAACCGTGATAACTAGAAAGCTGAAATTTTCACAAATGATGTATTTCTTTGCCGTTTTAACAACAAATACTAAAAATATTAAGAGGTTAAACAAACGAAGTTTTTAAGCAATGTTTACTCGATCTTAATTTAATAAACAGGTGGAAACTTACTTTTACTAGACTAAAAATTAGTGTACCTACCTACAACAACCGTGATTTTCTGTTATAGATGATAGTACGGAACCCATTTTTTACAGCCTGTTCACATTATTGGCTTAAATATTTAGGTTTTAATATTTAGCTCAATCATCAACTTTTCATAAAGGAAGCAATTCGATTCGGAAATTGCTTTTCATAGGTTTTCTCGATGTATTAGTATGTCAAAATAAACTAACCTACTGAAGTTTAATAACGTATTTTAATTAGATTACGTACCCTTGAAATATATTGCTTAATCTTTGAGCACCTGTCTGTAAAAACTAAGGCCCCCTGTACACTTTCCTGCCGGGGCTGCGGGATGTTCGTGAGAGTTACCGCTCGCCCGGCACCCAAAGGGCTCCAGGAGGAACATAGTGGGTGTTAGTCAGTAACAGTCTGACACTCCCTCCCGCTGCACACACAGCGGGCGGGGTCATTTGATGATTTCCCACGAAAAAAAAAGAGGCCCCCTGTTATGTACACGAAGTAACATAGGTTTCTGATACCCTTTAATATTCAACGCGCTATACTTTGACTGGCTTGTTGATCTAGTGGTTAGTGACCCTGACTTAGTATTCCCGCCAAAGACAAATCACACACACATGCACAGAGACACCCAGACTCAGAACAAGCATTTGTAGATCGTAAAAATTCTTGTCCGACGCGGGGATCGAACCCGCGGCACGTCGCACACACGTAATTAGCGCGGTGACCTATACCACTAGGCTATTTGTGAAGTCAAATTCTCCAAAAATACTAATAACAAGCTTTCAAAGAAAAACACAGCGTTTCCTAACTTTTGTTGAACAAATTTGACATAACTACCCTTTAGGCAGATAATTAAACTCCCGCCATATTTTAAGTATTAGAAAACTTTTCACCCTTTTCCCTTCGAAACGTTTAATTAAAACAAATAAAAAAGTCATTTAATATTAAAAACAATTAAACGCGGCAGCTTTGTAGCAAAGCGAATTGTTTTAATTTTAATATTTGAGAAAATTGTGTCAAATTTTATTATTTTAGTTTGGGAAATCTGTTACTTTTCCTTTGCAAGATTTACGTCATTTTTTTTAACATTTAGGCATTTTCAGAACGTTATAAATGAGGATCATCATCATGAGGATACATCGTATTAAACAAAGTGACTTAAGTAATAACTCAAAAGAACCATAACAATACTAGCAGTTGCCCGCGTCTTCGCCCGCGAGGATATCGGTTATAGCTACATAGGCGTTACCCCAACCAACCACTATCGATTAAAAATCTTATATGTCAATCCAGGGTGTCTAACTCGATACTAAATTTAATCAGAATCGCTTCAGCCGTTTGAGAGTGAATGTGTAACAATCATCCATCCATTGAATGTAATGTTTTTTTCCATCAAATAATAATTTATTCCCCCATTTGACAATTTCTACACTTTGCTAATTTACGTTGTTGTTGCATATTTATTGTACGTATAAACTGTATTTTTCTGTTTGTAAAAGAGTAACTTATGGAGTTTCTTGCCGGTTCTTCTCCATAAGATTGACATTTTGGAACCGCGCAACTAGAGTCAGTAACTAGAGTCAGTGCCTTTTCAGGCACTTTCAAAACGTTACTGACTCTAGTTGCGCGGTTCCAAAATGTCATTCTTATGGAGAAGAACCATACATACTCGAAATAAAAACCTTTTGCTTTTGTTTTTAGTCATACTTACAATCTTTTGCGTTTATAATATTACCTAGTAGGATTTTTTTGTTACGTTTTCGACCTGATATTCATATTCAGCCTCATTAATCTATATCTCCTAAAGGATAAATAAGGCAATATATTTCACGTGTAGACATTTAATTTCACGGTGTGTGTCCTGTTTTCTTGTTTATTATGTAAATAAGTTAATATATTTCCTTTCAAACGTGTCCCCGTGTAAATTTAATGACTATACGTTATGTAAATTTGGTTTAGAGATGATAATATCAGATTAGATCAGATATGTCAGTTTGTTAATTGAAATTAAAATTCCGGATTGGGTATTTGAACATGCCCGTGGGCGTAGTTTTGGGCAATAGCTAATTAATTATAAACCAATAGTATATCTTTATTTGAAGCTTTGAAGCTGTGATAGCCTAGTGGTAAGACCGTAGGACTGCTAAGTCGAAGGTCTCGAGTTCGATCCCCACGGCACGCACCGACTTTTCGAATATTGTGTGCGTTTTAGAAAAAAATATCACAGCTTCCGTGTTTCGGAAGGCTCGTCAAAATGTGGCGCTTGATCTCTCTCCGGTCCTGTCGGATTATCGTCCCATCGGGCTATGAGAGTGCACCTGTGTTAGCACACGCTTGTGCACTATAATATGTCCCGCGTAGCTGGCTGGTGTCATAGTAACACTAGCCGCCGTGGCCAAAATCGGTCTGGATATTATTATTATTACTTTAAGTACATAGTGGTGTTAGAAGCTCTGACAACGAATTATCTCGAAAGGCAGCGTTTAAACACACCTTTAGCTATATAAATGCTTATGATAATTTCCATGAAAATTTAGGAAAATTGGGAAAGGAAAATGGTTTTTGTGTCGATAGGATAATTTTAGAGAAAATGTTACCTGTATTCAAATTAAGTTTTAGGCATGCTAAAATTATGTTTTAAAATGTCTAGAAAATTAAAGTGCCGGTTTTATGAAGCTATTAAGTGCTTAGGTACTTTTTCCCCTAATAAACTATTTATTCGTTATAACAGTTGCTCTTTTAAACTCTTTTTATAACAGTTTGTCTGTTAGTCTAGTGGTTCACTAGACAGTTGTAAATAAAAAGAAAACTAAGAATATAAAGTAAATTAATTAATTCCATTGGTACTGATAAAACATGCATGAAAAAGGAGTAAATGATAGTGTGACGTCTGATAGGGGAGAATGGAAGAAACAAATGTGTTGCGCCGACCCCAAGTAAAATGGGATAAGGGCAGGAAGATGATGATGATGGTACTTAAAAACATCCTTCTACATGTCACTGTATAAAAGTCAGCTTAGTTACAAAAAACAAAAAACCTTTAAAAATCAAAGTTCAAATTAACCAAATAAAGTATTTTAAGAAAAATATTTTCTCTTTACTCATAAAACAAAAAATAGACAAATATATTTACTCGAACGCCGAAAGAATTTTTAAATAACGGCGTCTATATTTCGTCCTATATTTTAGCAAAGAACTAACCTAAATATAAAGAAATATGAAATCTTCAAAAACGTGCTCCGGATAATATCTTATAGGTACTCAATCTTTGGAGAGCAGTACAGTGGAAACAGAAGATCCATTTTACATTGTCTTTAGCGAAAACATACCGACCTTTTTTGAATAATATCTACCTCTGAAATATTAGTTTCCTTAACGTTGATTTTAAAATACTTGAGACCCAATGACTATGAACAATAACAATAATGTCCGAACCGATTTCGGTCACGGCGGCTGGTGTTATTGTGACACCAGCCAGCTAAGCGGGACATATTATAGTGCACAAGCGTGTGCTAACACAGGTGCACTCTCTATTTCTTTACTCTCATAGCCCGATGGGACGGCAATCAGACACGATCAGAGAGATCAGGCGCAGGACACACATTTTTACGTGTCTACCGAAACACGGAAGCTGGACATTTTATATCTAAAACGCACACAACATTCGGAAACTTCGTGAGCGCCGTAGGGATCGAACTTGAGACCTTTGACTTTGTAGTCTTATGGTCTTACCACTAGGCTATCACAGCGTTACTATATTGTATATTACAAGACTCATTACCTAATTATTGAGCCTTCAAAGTATATTATTGAACCTTCTGTTCTTCCTATATTCTGCCATCATATTTTATATCTGAAAACATAAAAAATGAAACCTATATAAAATAAGATAATCTTCAGATAAAATATGGATGTAGTTGTTCAGTAATATATCTCAGGAAATTGGTATATTAGCCGTGATAAAAATAACCTTTTTTGCTAAACAAGGGTTACGTGAAATAATGGTAAATGGTAATATTTCCCTCCGTATTCAACAAAAATCACTTTTTCACAAATTAATGTTTATACCACCACGACATTAACAAGCAAATCGATTTGTTTAATAGAAAAGAAAATCGCATTTTTTTCGCTTAACAAGGATTTAAACCTAAGCCTTCGCGCTTAATAGTAATGCTTGCGAATACAAGACACTCAAATCTATATTGAATCTGACTGCACGAATAGCCGAGTGGTATAGGTCACCACACCAATTATGTGTGCGACGTGTCACTGGTTCTATCCCCGCGCCGGACAAGAATTTGTGTGTTCCACAAATGCTTGTTCTGAGTCTGGGTGTCTTTGTGCATGTGTATTGATTGTCTGTAAAACCCTCCGCGATACTAGGATTACATTGCTTAGTGCGGGAATCGCTAAAAAAAAACTGAAATCTGTGTCAAGTTGTAGCTTTTAATATGAGTTTTGATAGAGTCGTATTTTTGTAGCACATATTTAAATGAGAATAATATTAACATTTTTCTGGTTAATTTTAAGTATATTGATCTCGTATTGTTCGATATTTTTTTTTTTTCGTATGAGTAGTTTTATCACATTCTTCACAAACATTCAATTGTTTGTGGAACCCCCGCGATACAAGGATTAAATTAATGATTTTAAACTTTCGCGACTTGTACATACACATATCTTAGACGACAAACGGGACTTATTCGCGATATGATACGATATTTCTTTTCTCCCGACGCAAGGTTTCGATCGAGTTGCACCGACCGTGGTCACGGGTGGACTGTCCACCTGTGACCACGGTCATTTTCATTTAACTAATTACTAATCTACTAAATTGCTGTTATTTCCAGGTGGACCTAAGCGAGAAGCCGTCGTTCTGGAAGGCCCTAAAGCCACCAGCTAAGGACAAGTGCGGTGAGCTGCTGACGTCACTGTGCTACCACCCTAGCAACAGTGTGCTGACACTGACGCTGCTGAAGGCGAGGAACCTGAAAGCAAAGGATATTAACGGGAAATCAGGTCAGATTATACTGGTTTTTGGTCTCTGGTTTTTGTAAATTTTGTAGGGGTGATGTTGAATTTGTTTTAGCGGAGAAAAGTAATAATGGGTTTTAGTTATTTATTTTTTTGTTAGATTTCATAAAATTCTTTATTGAATAGAAACTAGGTATACTAAACAAAAAATGTCTACATTTAAAACTAAACTTATGTAATAAAATAACATATTTGCAAAGCGTTGAAAAATATCTCGTCATCTCCGTCAATGGCGGGAAACGTGCCCAGGAGACTGGCCGCATTACCACGCTGAATGGCAATACCAATTCTTTGCGCGACATACAGTCCAGCCTTCTGATAAACATAACATTTCATATACTGAACATTTAATGTATTAAAGAACTTAACTTAGTAACGTTCATATTCCTGTCTTGTAATTTTTACTTTATTAAAATCTCATCAAATCTATCACAGAAAAGCTTAAAAATCCCTTCAAACAATCTATTATAACATTTAATTTAAAAATTTCCCTTTATCCCGCATTTCGTAAATTGAATCCATAAAAAATTGAGTCACTGTTATGAGACTGACTTATATACCCCCGTGGACCCTTAATGGGGGCTCAAAACCCCCTACAGGGGACTGCAAGGGGGGAATAGGGGTCTGTAAATCAAGATATGAATCTAAGAAGTTCCAATTAAGTGTCGGTTCCGTTTTCCAAGGTAACTCGAGTCTGTGAAATATTGCCGCTGAGTTTTTTTTTCTGCTTTAATAGTCAGGAGATGTAGGGTTGTCAAATTGTATTTTTTACTTTTCGTCGTTTGTTTTAGGAAGTTAAATGTTACTTTATTTCTATTAGATATTTAAAATGATGCTTGAAAAATCTGACACAGGCTTTCATTTTCGTAAACTGAATTTTAGAACAATATTTTTGTAATTTTTGGTTATTTAAAAATAATGTAATCCTAGTATTTGCGATTGGAAATTGTATATCAGCGTAACATGTATACAGTTACAAATTATATCCACAACATGTAACAATAGCGGTTGAAAGAAATCTTTTCCAGTTTTCCTTGTCAAAAAAAAATATAACCCAAAGACTTTTCGCAGAAAAATACAATAATCACAATAATTTTTATCAACCATTTTCAGTTAACTCTTCGCTTAAACGGGTTTCCCGCTCAAATCGAAAAATGGTCACTGAAGCAAAAGTTACTTTATAAACTCTGATCAAACGAATTTAAGTACCACTCAACTTCAATAGCCAATCAAGTGGCTATTCACTAAAAATATCGCGAAATAAAATCACATTTTCAACAAAAACTTTCCGAAAATTTATTACATTTACAATTAGACAACCCTAACTTAAGGCGAATACTCTTTCTCGGGAATTTTTATGATGAAATGGCTCGCAGATTAAGGGGAAGTTCATTAGGCGTTTTTTTATTTGTTATAATACTTTCATGAATTCCGTAAGTTATTTTTATTGAATGGTTAGGTTTTTTTCTTAGTTTTTTTTTAGTATTGTATGAATAATAGGTATTATTATTAGACAATGTGTGACAGAAATTTTTATACTAAACAAAAATATCGACATTGAGATAGATAGAATGCCCCCGCCAATGATGAGATATTTTTTGACACTTTGTAAACATATTACTTTACAGTTACGTAAGTTTAGTTTAAGTTTTAAATGTACATATTTTTGTTTAGTATAGTTTCTGTCACACATTATACTGTATTATTCAATTAAAAAAGAAACACATAACTAGATAATGCTAGAAAAAATACTATCATTGCTTTTTCTAGCATCATCTTTATATTCAAAGATGAGTCATGCGATAGCTCGTACTCGACTTATTGAATAAATTATTTTCGGAATTAAGTTATTTTAACACATATGTATATTATTTTATGTCCTGGATTTATTTCTACCAAACTGGTCAGTCGTGGCTCTTGAGAGAGACAAGTGAAAGAAGAGTAGGGAGGCCTTCGTCCAGCAGTGGGACATCTCAGGCTAGTAATAATAATCAGTCAACCCGTGACCACAGTCGGTGCAACTCGATCGAAACGTTGGGAGAAAAGAAATATCGTTATATATCGCGAATAAGTCCCGTTTGTCGTCTTAAATATGTGTACAAGTCACGAAAGTTTAAAATCGTTAGTAATAATAATTTTAAACACCTTATTTTCCAGATCCGTACGTGAAAGTCTGGCTCCAATTCGGCGACAAGCGCATCGAGAAGCGCAAGACCGCCATCTTTAAATGCACACTGAACCCTGTGTTCAACGACTCCTTCTCTTTCAACGTGCCGTGGGAGAAGATCCGCGAGTGCTCGCTCGACGTACAAGTCATGGACTTCGATAATATCGGCAGGAATGAGCTGATTGGCAGGATTTTATTAGCTGGTGAGTGTTATTTTTCTGATTTAAGATAGGGTAGGTCATGTCAGCCGTAAAAATAGTGATCACTGGGCGAAGGTAGCCACACAATAGGAGCCAGCAGATGGACGGAAACAAACGACGGATGGAAAGTCTATTAAAGAATCATTGAAACACAAATGAATAAAAATTATTTTATCATTTTTCTGGTTAATTTTGTGAAAATTGGGGTCGTCTTGTTCGATAATTTAAAATTTGTTCGTGATTGATGTAATTTTTCTAGAACAAGTTTGTACTCATAATACAAGCTCTGCTTAGTTTGAAACTAGATGGCGCTGTATGAAAGTCATGGAATATTGTACTATTACAATATTTAATATATTTTTTTTTACTTTTCCAGGCAAAAACGGGTCCGGAGCGACCGAAACCAAGCACTGGCAGGACATGATCACGAAACCGCGGCAAACCATCGTGCAGTGGCATCGTTTGAAGCCCGAGTGAATCCAACAAAGTTAAACAAATAAAAAATAATAAAAAAAGAAACAAAACGTCTTAAGACTGAACGGTTAACAAAATTTAATGGCGCACCAAAACTCTCTGATCTGTCCTTGTAATGGCGTTGTGCACGTTTTTTTTTTCGACATATTTTTTGTTTTATAGTTACAGTTTTGAAGCTTGACTTCATTATTCAAAATTATTTTGTGGTATCAACGTAATATATTTGTTTGTGTTAACGTATTTAATTGAATTGTTATAAAGTATGTATTTTTTGTATCTGCTAAAATTATTTTTATCACTTAATAATTTAAACTTTGTAAACTTAACTTAAGTAAGGTTTTTTTAGTTTTTTAAGCGCACGCTACTTTTCAAAACTTGACTATCTCTAAAAGAAAAAAGATTAAAAATGACTTAAAAAATAAAATCGAAAAGGTGATATTTCTAAAAAAAGAAAATCAAATTGTTGAACATTAACTTTTCCTAATAAAGAGACTACTTTTGAATGCTGTTCATACAATATTAAAAAGAGCAAGCATTTTACATTTTTTTTTCTATTATTATTTTTTTTAAATTGAACAAACCTCTTTTCTATTTCATTTTTTTGAAAAGAATCTGTCAAAATATAATCTTTTTTATCTGTAAGCAATTTGGACTTCAGTTTTTAACAATTTTTTTTTTTTTACGTTTTCTATTTTCTTTTTGTTTTTTTTTTCTCTCGATGACACAGCATTTGTAACTAGTTTCAAGTCTTCAAACTATATTGACGTTTTACTAATAAGTAATGGTTGGACGATGAATGTTAAGAATTTTAATAAAAAAATATTGTTAGAATTAATTGTTATAAATGTAGCATATGGAAAGGTCGAGTTCACATCGCACAAAGAAGAGTAGATTTTTCTTCGGTTTTTTTGTTTAAAATATTTTTTTTTTGTTATGTCATTATGTAATATAAAAAAATCGATAAATAATAAATCATCCAAGGATGTTTTTTGCTTCTTAATTGCTCAAGAAAGAGTCAACAAAATTAACAAAAAAAAAAAACTTTTTACGTTAACATTTTTTATAAGTGATCAATTCATGAGAGTAATAATACTGCCAAATTGTTACCTATGAAAAAAAAACATCTGAAAAGGATATTTGAGTAAAAATGTGTCAAACATTTACTTTGAAAAAATGCTTAAAGAAGTAAGTTCAGACATTCTAAATTAATTGTTAAAAATTAAGAAAGTGTTGCAAGTTTATGAGGCTGGTCAATTTTAGATGAGAATTTGAAAATTATATAGGGAAAAGCCGAGAGTTGCAGGCCGTTCGTGACATACAACATGATTGTCTAGCTTGATTTAATAGGTAGCATTTTTGTTGTTAAAATATATATAAAATAAATAAAAAAAATAGTATTGAAATGCTTGTTGTTACATGTTAAAGCTTAAATTCCGTAAAAGTAGTTCAAATCGATGTTAAAAGTATTGAAAAATAAAAATTATCATCAAAATCCAAAATATTGTATACATTTATAAAGGTTTTATAGATATTAGAGTATATATAGGTGTACCATGTAGCTTGTTGTTATAGATGTTAGAAACTTCAATGTTCATATAAATTAGTTGCAAAAAAAAACAGTCTGTTTCAAAAGTCAAAAGAAAAAATAAAAAAAAAGTTTTAATAATTTTTACTTGAAAAAAATCCTCTAACTGAGCTTCAAAAACCGATTTTAGTGGAAAAAAATGTCGAGAAATTATTGTTAAGATAATTAAATAGTTTTAGAAAAAAAATATGTACCTAAGAGGGTAAGCAAAGCTGTACGACTGCAATAGTCAGATTTACTTGTACTTTAGTAAAAAATGCAGATTAGTAAAAATACTGTAGAAAAAATCTGGATTTTTTTGGAAAAAAAAATCGACATTAGCTACCATACAACCAAACTAAATAGCAAAAAAAGTCTCAGCGTTCTTTTTTTTTTGATTTCTTGACTCTTCCTGTCAAAAATACCTTTTACCCTTAAAAGCATGGGTAAAAAAAACTGTTAAAATTTCAATAAAATAGTTAAAAACTATATTTTTTACAATTGTATTAAAAATGTGTATTTTAGAGGTAGCTACCTCACTAATGCTTCTTCGAATTATTTTTGCTAAGCATTTTTAATGTTATTTTTACTACATGTAATGACGCTTTATTATATTAGGTATAATCCTAAATCTCGGGGAAAAAAATAGTAAAAATCATAAAAATGTTTTTGCTAAATAACCGTTAAAACTTCTAACCATTCCTAACACTAAAAAACAGATCTTTGAAAAAAAAAACAATATTGATTTACAAAGTACATCTTTAAAAAAACAAAGGCATATCCAGATATTGGTAGGGAAGTAAAATAAAAAAAAATATTGTAAGTATAAAAGAAAGGTCAAAATGAGAGGAATTATTCTAATAAATGTACATAAAATAGGAAAAAAAATGTATTGATTGTTATCATACAAAGTTTGAGCTATCAAAAAATGTATTCCTAATTACATAAATGTCAAAAAATGTATTTTTTCATCTTCCGAGTAAACCTCTTTAATGCTTCGTCGATATTTTTTGTATTAAGTAGCAGAAAATGTATTTTTTCAACTCTAATAAATAAAATAATTATGAAATAATATTTTTGCACGTATCCTTAAATGACAGATATTTTGTTTGTAATTAAAAAATCAATTGTGAGGCAGTGTGATAATATGACAGCCAAAAAGGTGTATTTTAGCGACCATTAAAAAATCTAGGTAATTTACTAAACCGAACTAATCTTGAAATGTCTTTATCGTAACCTTTTAAAAGTTCATTCAAACAATTGGTTCAATAAAATAAACAATAAAAATTCTTGAATAAGATTACCAATTGATCAAAAATGTTTTTTAGTAAATTATCTGAATTCACAAAAATGTCTTACAATTGATTTCTTAAGAACTTTGACTCTAAGCTTTTCGATTTCAAAATCATTGTGATGTACAATTATTACATATCAAATCATTTTTATTTCCAAAGCCTCGAAGGAATATATATTTTGGTCAATATTCTAATAAAATCTATCTAAAGTTAACACTGCGCGCATAAATTATTTTCTATATATTTACAGAAGCCATTTTTTTTCAGTACTACAAACTTATTTTTACCGGCAAGAGTGGCGCTAGTAGCGCTCTCTTTACTTTAAAAGCTGTTGTATTTGTTGAGTCAAGTTTTAGTTCCGATTTCCGTCACCGGCAAAAATAAATTTGTCGCGCTTACCAAAAGTTTTTTTTACAAAATGTACTTAACAAAGTTTGTGAACGTTGTGTTTGTTATAAAGAGAGTTCGTGTAACATTTATTTTTAATCATATAACATTAATATATTTAAATGTTTACATATAATCGCGAGTAACAGAAAGGAGATGAGTTACATTGAAAAATATAACGCGCGCTTATGTCAGCCATTTTGTCGTGTCAGCTTGTATTTCGTTAGTCAAGATGTCGGCTCAAACAATGTAACTTGCGGTCAGTGTCTATTTTGTGCAATATAAATGTTATAAAATTAGGAAAAATGTGATTTTAAAAATATAGATGATTATATTTTATCGTATAGTTAAAAAAAAATAATAACGTTTTAAAATATATAATGTAATATCATGTATGTTAAGGATTCAATGTCTAGATTAGATGAAAAAGTTAAAAAAGTGTATTTATAGAACTGTTACTTTAAAAATAAGGATGTGGCGCTTCGATAAAAGAAAAAAATCTTTTTTATTTTGTTTTTTTTTTATATATTTTTCACGCATAGATGTCATTGTTGTCGTTTTTTGTGATTTCCGTTCATTTTGAATTAAGGTTTTTAGATGTATTAATCATTATGATTATTATATTATACACGTATTATAAAGTGTTGACAATGATTAATGTATTGTGTATTTATTAATTGTAATTAAATTCATTATTCCTGAATAAAATATTGAGTTAATTAAAGTTGTTTTGTTTGTTTTTAAGGCCACATACGTGTGACGTCATCACCTAATTTCTTGTCCTGTTTTGCATAAGTCACTCATGATGAGACTTGGGCGATATCTACAAACGCCGACTAAATGAGACAATTAAATTTGCTGTCAAATCAACTGAACACGACTGTGATTGCTCATAAAACTTACGATCAATCACAGAGCATGACATGAGATTCGACTGACGATTAACAAGTTTTTGTGCTGATCAGCGTTTGAGAAATGAGGGGTAAGTGTTTTTGAAAAGAATGTTTACGCATTCAGTCAATAGTGAACGAAACTCCTTTTGTTTGTCCCGTTCTGTCCTGACATTGTATTGCATAAAAAAGTTACTATTCAACAACAGACTGAAGTCTACCGTTTATCGAAATAACCAAAAGCTAAAAACCAGACTAACTTTTCAAAATGTTCCTCTAATTTTGCCAGTGTGTGTATTTCAAGTTGAGAATGGAATTGATAAAATACGTGTATGGAATTAGTAAGATTTGGACAAATGTAACGTGCGACGCAAAAAAAGAAGTGATGTCTAAAGCACGGGACGTCAGGCATAATAAATTTAAAAAACTTTTCCTATGGTTCCCAAATCAGAAAGGGAATTGTCGAAGCAAATCCCGGTTATCCCACGGGAACCCTATCCCGGATATCCCTCGGGAACTCTATCCCGGTTGTCCTACGGGAACACTATCCCGGTGATCCCTCGGGAACCTTATCCCGGTTATCCCACGGGAACACTATCCCGGTTATCCCTCGGGAACACTATTTCGGTTATCCCACGGGAACCCTATCCCGGATATCCCTCGGAAACCCTATCCCGGTTATCCCTCGGGAACCCTATCCCGGTGATCCCTCGGAAATCCTATCCCGGTTATTCCTCGGGAACCCTATCCCGGTTATCCCTCGGGAACCCTATCCCGGTTATTCCTCGGGAACCCTATCCCGGTTATCCCTCGGGAACCCTATCCCGGTTATTCCTCGGGAACCCTATCCCGGTTAGCCCACGAAAATTCTATCCCGGATATCCCTCGGGAACCCTATCCCGGTGATCCCTCGGAAATCCTATCCCGGATATCCCTCGGGAACCCTATCCCGGTTATCCCAGGTATTGCATAAAAAAGTTACTATTCAACAACAGACTGAAGTCTACCGTTCATCGAAATAACCAAAAGCTAAAAACCAGACTAACTTTTCAAAATGTTCCTCTAATTTTGCCAGTGTGTGTATTTCAAGTTGAGAATGGAATTGATAAAATACGTGTATGGAATTAGTAAAATTTGGACAAATGTAACGTGCGACGCAAAAAAAGAAGTGATGTCTAAAGCACGGGACGTCAGACATAATAAATTTAAAAAACTTTTCCTTTGGTTCCCAAATCAGAGATGGAATTGTGGAAGCAAACCCCGGTTATCCCACGGGAACCCTATCCCGGATATCCCTCGGGAATCCTATCCCGGATATCCCTCGGGAACCCTATTCCGGTTATCCCTCGGAAATCCTATCCCGGTTATCCCTCGGGAACCCTATCCCGGCTATCCCTCGGGAACCCTATCCCGGTGATCCCTCGGGAACACTATCCCGGTGATCCCTCGGGAACCCTATCCCGGTTATCCCTCGGGAACCCTATCCCGGCTATCCCTCAGGAACCCTATCCCGGTTAGCCCACGGGAAACCTATCCCGGTTATCCCTCGGGAACCCTATTCCGGTTATCCCTCGGGAACCCTATCCCGGCTATCCTACGGGAACACTATCCCGGTGATCCCTCGGGAACCCTATCCCGGTTATCCCTCGGGAACCCTATCCCGGTGATCCCTCGGAAATCCTATCCCAGATATCCCTCGGGAAACCCTATCCCGGTTATCCCTCGGGAACCCTATCCCGGCTATCCTACGGGAACACTATCCCGGTGATCCCTCGGGAACCTTATCCCGGTTATCCCTCGGGAACCCTATCCCGGCTATCCTACGGGAACACTATCCCGGTGATCCCTTGGGAACCTTATCCCGGTTATCCCTCGGGAACCCTATCCCGGCTATCCCTCAGGAACCCTATCCCGGTTAGCCCACGGGAACCCTATCCCGGATATCCCTCGGGAACCCTATCCCGGTTATCCCACGGGAACACTATCCCGGCTATCCCTCGGGAACCCTATCCCGGTTATCCCACGGGAACCCTATCCCGGATATCCCTCGGGAACTCTATCCCGGTTGTCCTACGGTAACACTATCCCGGGGATCCCTCGGGAACCTTATCCCGGTTATCCCACGGGAACACTATCCCGGTTATCCCTCGGGAACACTATTTCGGTTATCCCACGGGAACCCTATCCCGGATATCCCTCGGGAACCCTATCCCGGTTATCCCACGGGAACACTATCCCGGCTATCCCTCGGGAACCCTCTCCCGGTTAGCCCACGGGAACCCTATCCCGGATATCCCTCGGGAACTCTATCTCGGTTATCCTACGGGAACACTATCCCGGTGATCCCTCGGGAACACTATCCCGGTTATCCCGGGTATTGCATAAAAAAGTTACTATTCAACAACAGACTGAAGTCTACCGTTTATCGAAATAACCAAAAGCTAAAAACCAGACTAACTTTTCAAAATGTTCCTCTAATTTTGCCAGTGTGTGTATTTCAAGTTGAGAATGGAATTGATAAAATACGTGTATGGGATTGGTAAGATTTGGACAAATGTAACGTGCGACACAAAAAAAGAAGTGATGTCTAAAGCACGGGACGTCAGACATAATAAATTTAAAAAACTTTTCCTATGGTTCCCAAATCAGAGATGGAAGTGTGGAAGCAAACCCCGGTTATCCCACGGGAACCCTATCCCGGATATCCCTCGGGAACTCTATCCCGGTTGTCCTACGGGAACACTATCCCGGGGATCCCTCGGGAACCTTATCCCGGTTATCCCACGGGAACACTATCCCGGTTATCCCTCGGGAACACTATTTCGGTTATCCCACGGGAACCCTATCCCGGATATCCCTCGGAAACTCTATCCCGGTTATCCCTCGGGAACCCTATCCCGGTGATCCCTCGGAAATCCTATCCCGGTAATCCCTCGGGAACCTTATCCCGGTTATCCCTCGGGAACCCTATCCCGGTTAGCCCTCGGGAACCCTATCCCGGTTATCCCTCGGGAACCCTATCCCGGCTATCCTACGGGAACACTATCCCGGTGATCCCTCGGGAACCCTATCCCGGTTATCCCTCGGAAATCCTATCCCGGATATCCCTCGGGAAACCTATCCCGGTTATCCCTCGGGAACCCTATCCCGGTTATCCTCGGGAACACTATCCCGGTTATCCCTCGAGAACACTATCCCGGTTATCCCTCGAGAACACTATCCCGGTTATCCCACGGGAACCCTATCCCGGTTAGCCCACGGGTACCCTATCCCGGACATCCCTCGGGAACCCTATCCCAGTTAACCCACGGGAACACTATCCCGGCTATCCCTCGGGAACCCTATCCCGGTTATCCCACAGGAACACTATCCCGGTTATCCCTCGAGAACACCATCCCGGTTATCCCTCGAGAACACTATCCCGGTTATCCCGCGGGAACACTATCCCGGTTATCCCACGGGAACACTATCCCGGTTATCCCTCGGGAACCCTATCCCGGTTATCCCTCGGGAACTCTATCCCGGTTGTCCTACGGGAACACTATCCCGGGGATCCCTCGGGAACCTTATCCCGGTTATCCCACGGGAACACTATCCCGGTTATCCCTCGGGAACACTATTTCGGTTATCCCACGGGAACTCTATCCCGGATATCCCTCGGAAACCCTATCCCGGTTATCCCTCGGGAACCCTATCCCGGTGATCCCTCGGAAATCCTATCCTGGTTATCCCTCGGGAACCCTATCCCGGTTATCCCTCGGGAACCCTATCCCGGTTATCCCTCGGGAACCCTATCCCGGTTATCCCTCGGGAACCCTATCCCGGTTATCCCTCGGGAACCCTATCCCGGTTATCCTCGGGAACACTATCCCGGTTATCCCTCGAGAACACTATCCCGGTTATCCCTCGAGAACACTATCCCGGTTATCCCACGGGAACCCTATCCCGGTTAGCCCACGGGTACCCTATCCCGGACATCCCTCGGGAACCCTATCCCAGTTAACCCACGGGAACACTATCCCGGCTATCCCTCGGGAACCCTATCCCGGTTATCCCACAGGAACACTATCCCGGTTATCCCTCGAGAACACTATCCCGGTTATCCCTCGAGAACACTATCCCGGTTATCCCACGGGAACACTATCCCGGTTATCCCACGGGAACACTATCCCTGTTATCCCTCGGGAACCCTATCCCGGTTATCCCTCGGGAACCCTTTCCCGGTTATCCCTCGGGAACACTATCCCTGTTATCCCTCGGGAACCCTATCCCGGTTATCCCTCGGGAACCCTTTCCCGGTTATCCCTCGGGAACCCTATCCCGGTTAGCCCGCGGGAACCCTATCCCGGTTATCCCACAGGAACACTATCCCGGTTATCCCTCGGGAACACTATCCCGGTTATCCCACAGGAACACTATCCCGGTTATCCCTCGGGAACACATTCCGGTCATCCCACGGGAACTCTATCCCGGCTATCCCTCGGGAACCCCATCGTGGTTTCTTCCTAGGAAACTCAATTCTGGAGTAGAGATATATCAAGAAGAACAAGAAAAATAATATCACGGCCACAAATCAGACGAATTTACTTTTCTACTTTGTTTTTTCAATTAATATCGCTTTTATCGTATAAAACAAAGTTTTCTGCCGTGTCTGTCTGCCTGTTCGCGATAAACTCAAAAACTGGTGTTTTATCTTTGTATAATTTTAGTAGGTCTTAGTATACAATTTGTTAAGTTTTTGTATATATGTATTTGCTAAAATATAACAGTTGTTGGAAAGTCATAATAGTTCGATATAGAAGAATCGGTAAGGTACTGTCAAAAAAGGTCAGAAGTGGATGTAATGTTTTATGGCTATAACCGATATTCGCTCGGGCGAAGTTGCGGACATCAGCTAATTAAAAATAGATTCTATTCTATTTTACGCCAACATGTTTAAAACATATTAAGCACCAGTCCCTATTTTCGTATCCATGGTAAGATTTTATTTGATGCGCCCAATCCTAAGCTTGTGAAGTTCTGGAACGCGAAACGTCTGGTATGTGTGTGTCAATGTCAAACTTAGTAGACATTGTCAATTTTCACTTTTTATGCGTGTTTTGGTGATCAGAGTTTGCGAGTGTTTATTTATTTATAGACAGTAATATAAAATATGCCTTGTCTAATATGAGGACATGCGCTTATTGTAAGGTACGATACGAAAAGGGCAGCGGTATCACTTTTCACAAGTAAGTGAATTCTTTAACACTATTTCAAATTGTATGTTATTGTTATCAATCAAATCTTATTTTTATATTTATTTCCGGCTCTATATTTTTTTATGATCTGAATTTAATAATACATACCTATTATTACGATTATAACTTGAATTAATTGTAGTAACAAAAGAAAAAAATACTGGGAACATAGAGGTACTTCCTTAGGCTGAGCAAGTTCTAAAAAAAAAAAGAATTTTTGATAGGAAAGTAGGTACTCCATTTTTTCTTTTAATTACAGGTTCCCCACGGATGATACTCTTAAACTTTGGTTAAAGAATATGAAGCTAGTTAATTGGAAACCAAAAAGCAGTGATCATCTTTGCTCCAAACATTTTACTGAGAGTTGTTTCAATAAACATCTATCACGAACTAGCTTGAAAAAATGTAGTGTTCCTACTATATTCAATGGTAAGCATAATCTTGTTAAGTTTCCAATCTTGTAATAATGTGCGGATCTTTCATATTTCTTTCTTCCTCCTAAACAATATGAATCAATTGACTATACTTTTTAAAATTTACAATGCCAATTAGTATTCTGAAATCAGGGAATCAACACACAACACTTTTATTGGGAAATAACTGATGTAATAAGGAGTATAATTCCATGTGGATCAAGTCATGTATACGGCTAGTTGAAACTATAGTAGCCCATCAATACAGTTACTTATTATTTTTCTTCTCCTAATTATTAATCGCTTATTAGAGCTCAACTTGTTTGAAAAACCTTTTTTTTACTAAGTTGAATATTATTAATACTTGCCTGAAGTGAGAAAACTGCTAGGCAAAGGACTCCCTACTTTTCTTCCACTTGTCTCTCTCAAGAGCCACGAGTGACCAATTTGCTAAAAATTAATCCAGGTCTTCTCGCCGTCTCCGCCTGGGTTTGCCTCGTTAAACCAAGTTTTACTTATAAAATATTACTAAACTAAATTTAACTGAATTCTTAATTACTTTTACAGAAACCAACTCATCGTTGAAAGACACACCAGCTCAATCTAAAGACGAATTAACAGATAATTCTCAAGAATATATTACAATAAATGTAGATAAATTGAATACATCATCAGTTCCCTTAAATTTTAATTTATTAGATGATGATAAGCAGAAGATAGAAATAAATAAACAAGATACAGTACCAAGAGGAAGTGGTACTACTCAGATAACAGGTACTTTTTTTTTAAGAATAATAATATAATATTCCATGACTTTCACACAGCGCTATCTAGTCTCAAACTAAGCAGAGCTTGTATTACGAGTACTAGTAACTGATAAACATACTTATATAATAGACTTTTGATAACAACTAAAGCATACTTGTCTCGTGGTTAATGGCCTTGACTGCTATTACCGGAGGTCATAGGTTCGATTCGCACTCAGGACAAAAAATGTTATGTTTTTTGTCAATCATTATTTTGTTCTGTGTCTGGGTGTAGTTTATCTATAAAATCTATATATAAAGAAATATATAAGCATGCTTAACAGTTGTCTAGTAATCATAACACAAGTTACTCGCATACTTAATTTGACACTAGATGGCGTTGTGGTATTGTTGAGGAATATTACCTCGCCAATTACCACTGCACGCAACATGGTTGATTTTTTTTTTTTTTTTTTTTTTTTTTTTTTTTTTTTTTATTATTTATATCTGCGATCGGCTTGACCAGCCTTTAACAAATTTGTTGTAGGAGATTATTGACAGGCGAGAACTGCTCCTCCAGTGAGGAAGCCGACTCATATTAAATTGGAATTAGCAAACATCCCATATATGTTGTCTTTTCAGCCGTCTGTCATGTAATGGGTGACATAGTCCCGACGCAAGTGTGTTAGCATGGGCGTTTATGCGAGTTTTGTATGCTTTTACTCTATGTTCCAATTCTTCCTTGACTGTTTTCATTCCAGTGTGTTCATGCAGTTCGTTTATTCTTATAAACAGAGGAGCATTAGTTATTGTTTTTAGTGCTTTATTCTGGAATCGTTGCAGAATGTCCACATTGGAGTTTTTCGCTGATCCCCATAGCTCTATGCCATATGTCCACACTGGCTTGATCACAGCTTTGTAGATAAGTATCTTATTTTCCATTGTGACGTGGGATCTTCTGCCTACCAGCCAATTAAGGTTTCTGAGGCGTGCGTTTAACTCATCGCGTTTTTTCTGGATATGAGTTTTCCAGGTTTGCTTCCTATCAAGGTGCATGCCCAAATATTTGGCCGAATCATGATGTGGTAGAATATCGTCGCCAAGTTTGATTGGAGGACAATTGTTCTGTCTCAAAGTGAAAGTGACATGCACTGATTTGCTGGAGCTGGCTCTGATTCGCCACTTTTTCATCCACAAGTCAACTTTGTCCAAGTGGGTCTGGAGGGTCGAGGATGCTTCACCTGGATTTTTGTGGTTGCAGAGTGCCGCCGTGTCATCAGCAAATGTTGCAGATAGGACATTGTGAGTTGTAGGTATGTCTGCAGTGTATAATAAATACAGAGTGGGGCCCAGAACAGAACCTTGAGGTACCCCAGCTTCTATACTATGGAAGGCAGAGTAGGTATCATTAATTTTAACTCTGAATATTCTATCTTCTAAATAGGACTTCAAAAGGAGGTAGTAGTTGTGTGGAAGTTGCTTTTTTAATTTGAAGAGCAAGCCTTGGTGCCAGACCTTGTCAAAAGCCTGCTGTACATCAAGAAAAACAGCAGAGCAGTATTGCTTTTTCTCTAGAGCTTCTCTTATTTTATTGACAACGCGATGGACTTGTTCCACCGTCGAATGACCGCGTCTGAACCCAAACTGATGTTGAGGGATGAGGTTCTCTTCATTAAGTATTCTTGTTAACCTTCGTAAGATGATTTTCTCGAACAGTTTCGACAGTATAGGTAACAGACTTATTGGTCTGTAGGAAGATACGAGATGCGGGGGTTTGCCAGGCTTTGGGACCATAATTATCTCTGATATTTTCCATATCATTGGGACATATCCAATTCTAATTATACCATTGAAAAGGTGTGTTATAGCGACTATAGCTTTTTTTGGAAGCTGTCGTAGAATTTCAGCTGTTATCAGGCAAAAACCAGGAGCCTTATTTAACTCCAGACCTTTTATTTCTCTCTGCACTTCTCGGGGTGAGCAGTTTTGTATAGGAAGGCAAAGTTGTAGGTCCGTTTCTAGGTATGCTTTTATTTCTTTTTCAGTTTCAATATCACCACTGTTTGGAGTGAAGACTCTGTATAAGAATTCTCCAAATGCCTCAGCCCGTTCCCTATCTGATCTAGCCCAGGTGTTGTCGTTGTTTTTGATAGGGTGTTTAGCAGTCTGAGGAGCTCCCCTGCTACTCTTTACACTGTTCCAGAGAGAATATTCGTTTTTGGCTTGAGGATTGAGGTTAGCTAGTTTATTGTGTAGGGTTTCCTCTTCCATGTCCTTTAGGTATTGTTTCAGCTCAGCAGCTGCTTTATTAAATGCCCTTTTATCCTGGGAATGTCGACTGCAATGCCACACTCTTCTCAGTCGCCTTTTTTCTAGGATCTTTGTTTTTAAATCCATGGGCACATTCATACTACCTCGTACCAATGTGGTATCCGGTGTACATTTCCATGCAGCCGTTTGTATTAGATTTGTTAAAGTTATTGCATATTTTTCAATATCATCTTTTGTTTTAAGTTTTACTTTCAGATTCAGGTTTTCATCAATGTTATCCCTGAAGGCATCCCAGTCAGTTTTCTTGGTGTGGAGTCGTTCTTTTGTTGGTTTTTTAATAATGGTGGTGCTTATAGTAGCTATTACTGGTGTATGGTCTGAGCTGCCATCTAGACAATTATCCACTTTTAGATAATGGTTTGACAACCCTTTATACACAAAGAAATCTAGAAGATCTGGTGTTTTGTTCGGGTCTGTAGGCCAGTATGAGGGTTCACCTGCACTCAGAACGTAGAGTTTGTTTTTGTCTATACTGTTTTTCATTTCTCGGCCTCTAGGTAGAGTAAGCCGAGATCCCCAGTGAGTATTTTTGGCATTCCAATCACCACCACATATGAATCTAGGTCCAAGGGTTTTGAAGTAGCTTGTAAATGCTTCTTCCTTCAACGTATGTTTAGGTGGGCAATATACGGCTGATAATATTAGGGATCCTTGATTGTCATGCACCATTATTGTAGTTGCTTGTATTGGTTCTGTTCTATATGCCTGAAGTATCTCATGCTTGATGTGATTTTTTATTATTACAGCTGTGCCTGCATGAGCAGTTCCATCAGGGTGGGCTGTTGAGTATATGTTGTAATTGTTCAATTTTATGCTCTGATTTGTTGTTAAGTGCGCCTCTGATACTAGAAGTACGTCAATATTTTCAAGATGCAATAGAGTTTGAATATCGTATTTATGTTTGATCAATCCATTTGTGTTCCAAGTTGCTACTTTGAGAGAAGCCATATCAATGCACGAGTTTGTTGATTACTGTTGTTAGAAGGTTCATCATAATTGACATTTGATCTAGCAATTTATCTAGCTTTACAGCTTGTTGTGTGAGTAGAATTTCTAAACTGTTATCATATGTTGTGGTTTGCATTTTTAGAGCATCTGCATAGGATCTTATGTCTATGGAGTTTTTGTTAGTAGGTCTTGATTTTTCAAACATTTGGCGTCTCTGTTGTTGTGGTTCTATGTTATTGTTTGGCTGCACTACATTGTCTGGTTTGTTTTGTGCTGCAGGGTTCCTTGGCATTATTGGTTTTTTGTTTCCTGTTCTTCTAGACAGTATTTCTTTGTATACCTCGCACCCTTTATAATTAGCGGGATGCGCACCTTCACATAGTGCGCAAGTCGCGGGGGTGTTTCGATCCTTTTTGGGACAGTCTGATGTCTTATGATCTTGTGCACACTTAACACAGCGGTATGGCCGCATACAATAATTTTTTGAGTGACCATATTGTTGACACCTCTGGCATTGCGTCATTGTGTGTCTTTTATTAGGTTCCTCAATTACGACAATCTGGTTGTTAATAGATTTTATTGATTTAGCAGCATTGTTATTTGGACCAGGCATTAGGTTTACAAAGAATGTCGACGTTGGTATTTTTTCTGGACCATATTTTACATTAATAATTTCTCCCTGTACTTTGTTTCCAGTTTTTTCAACTTCTTCAACAATGGCGCTGTGGGGGGTTGAGTGATGGAGCTTTTTTATTACCAGACGACAGCACCGTTGGTCTTTTCTATTAAAAGTGTGCCCTATTAGTCCATTTTCACGAACTATGGTAATAATTTTCTTATATGCTTCGATGTTTATGGAGCTTATTCTTAATTGATTTTTATTAATAGTTTTTAGGAAGAATTCTTCTTTACTGGCAACAGTATTAATGAGCTCAGTTAATTTATTGATGTCTTCAATACCATATAAGATGATGGGTGGCGGTTTGTTTGGATGTTTCTCTTTGATTTCCGGCTCATCTTCTGTGAGATCGATCTGTAGGCCATTATACCTATTGTTAATTTCAAATCCTTCAGGAGATGGGGTTTGTGACAACTTTTTTCGCTTGTTGCCTCTGGCTGTTGGTACTCTTTGCCATTCAGGAGGGCAAGGTGTGTTATTGCTCGATGTTTGAGTTTCGTGCTCCTTGGACAGGGAAGATGTGTTAATGGTTCCAAGTTCATTTCCGAAGGATTGACTCCTTGGTCTAGTCATAAATAAACTAGGGTGGAAAGCTTGTTGGACATAGCGTTTTCCAGTTGTATTCACTAGTGTTGGTGCCTGGTCACTATCGCCTACGCACTCCTGTTGCATGGGTGGAGATTTTTTATCCATTAAATCAGCACTATTTGTTTGACTTTGAGCGTGGTGGTTCAGCGCTCCTGCTAAATTTCTACCATTTTCGATGTTCATAGTAGAATTTCATATTTTATTACTATTGCAACACTTTTTGAAATGTCCGGTGACATATTGTCAAAGCGCAAACAAAAATAAAAATATGAGGGTGGATGTAGAAAATTCTTAAAATTGATTGTCACTGTGTGTTTTTAGTAACTGTTTTCCACTTCAATCAGTAGTCACTTTTTGCCACAAACAATGTCACATAGGAAACACTGATTAAGGAATGTTTTTAGCACTATTCCATATGAATATAGACAGTTTTTACACTAAAGATCACTTAGTTCTCCAACAGCACTTTTACGCGTGTTGACAGTTGACAGTTCTATGGTTGATTTTTTTAAGTTTATTATTGCATTTACAGTTCAAACAACAAATACAGTTCAGCATACACCACCATCAACAAGAACTTTGGCAGATATCCGTGCCAGTGTCCTACTAGACCACCAATATACTAACAGCCCTAAACGCACAGAAAAAGAGCTTATACATGTAAAGAGAGCCTTAAAAAGGTCACAATCCCGAGTAAAAGTACTGACACAAACCGTCAAACGTTTGACAAATAGAGTTCAAACTCTTAAAACTGTGATAGCTAAGTTGAATAGGCCTGAAGCTGTGATTGATAATAATGTGGTTGTGATTTTGAAGGAATGTGGGGATGTTAAAAGAATTGTTGATAATAAAATGTATGATAAATATGGATGAGAATTTTGCTTTGATGTTTATTTTAACACATTCACTTAATCTATTAAATAGGAGAGCCATTACACTAGAGTTATCTCGACAGTGTCCTACAGAGCTTTCAAAACTCTGTGCTTGGAGTTGAGGCAGCATTTCTTAAAATTTTACACTCGAAAATATCACTTAAACAAGAACAACAATAGATGAATTATCATTATCATCACGCAAATGATACATTTTTCCTGAGTGGGGATCGAACCCACGATCTTCGATATAGCAGTCAGGGCCACTAACCACTAGACCAACAGCCCAATCATCATCAAAATGCTTGCAACATTAAAAAAAGAACAATTTGAACTGTCATCGGGCTACACCGAAAAAATACAACTATATAAATATGGGTTAAAAAGGAATGAAATTAAAACCACAAAATTAAGTATTCGAACACAGAGCTTCTATAGTGTATAACTAATGAGTACAGGCCAGGGAATTGTAGATTTTCGCACGCAGTCAATAACAACAATAATCAAAAGTCACATTGACATGCTGTCTTTGTCATTCTAGAACAAAATAGAAGAAGAAAAGAATAATATATTTATTTGTAGGAATATGGTACAGGAAAGTTGTTAAAAAAAAAAAGTGTATCATAATATTCTGCCGTTTCCGGCGTAAAACTTTTGCTTGACAATGACACAAACAGCATGATGATGACATTTTAGTGTTACATGAATATTGCTGTCAGATTTTATAGGGCGGATAATTCGACGCACACATTACTTTAACTAATATCAAGTTGGTTGTGTGTTAAATAGACACACTGAAATTCTTAAATAAATTTCCACTTTGTATGCTCTAAGTCCTCGGCCGATGAAAATCTGTAGTCTTGAAAATATCGATTTTTAAACTGTATACAAAAGTTATTCACTATAGAAATACATCAACAATAAACTTAGAGATAATCCTTACTGTATAGTGAAAATATCTAGTATCACATTTATTTTGGGACATTCACTGTATTACTTATAGATAGGAAAATAAATTACCGGCACATTTCCTCGAATATAGAAACGTCACTCAATCATCTTGCTGTCATTGACAGTTTGACAAGTAGAGACAAACATACATTTAAGAAAGACTACTGTCGTATTCCACAAACAATACAAGTTAGTGGTGTTTGTGGAGACACAGTGCTGACGTATTAGTTTGCCGCGACGCGGCTGCGGGATGTTCGTGAGAGTTACCGCTCGCCCGGCACTCAAAGGGCTCCAGGAGGAAGTACTAGTAGTGGGTGTTAGTCAGTAACAGTCTGACACTCCCTCCCACTGCGCCCACAGCGGGCGGGGTCGTGAACTCGACATAGCAGTCGTCTCCCCGGAACCACACAGGTTGCTTGTGCAATATTTCAAAATGTATTAATTCATATGTCTCCTGGTACCAGATTAATATAAAGTATACAATTTATACCGACCTTTATACAACAACAATTACTTATCCTACCCTACAGTGTTTTTTTCTCTACCTTCAACTTGACAATGACAGTGACAGCGTGACAGCAAAACAGAGTGCTGTTAGATAATGACTAAAGTTGAATGACGTTTCGATATTCTGATGTAAACCATCGCGTAACTGAGACTTGTTTTGTCGCATGTTCGATGGATCTTACGCTTTAACGTTAAAAAAAACCATAACAGTTTAATAATAAACTTTAAAAACAAAAACAAATTGTTCATTCTAGTTCATTCTTCAAGTACTATTTTAGCAAGATAAATTAGACTTTTAATAATAGATAATTATAATTAAACATGTTTGTTTTTAAGTAATAGATAAAAAACTATTGACTTTATTTTTTGAGATTGCTTTCAAATTAAACATAGTTTCTCTGATAGTATTTATCTGAAAATATTTTGATTTTGACATTTCATTACCTTCTTGTCACTTTTTTTTTAATTTAGAGCCACAATGATTTTTGTCACACGGCCGAAATCGGAACTAAAGCCGTCATAATTATGTAAAACCATCACTTTTGACAGACAGTTGAGTTGATTCTTGTTGCAAATATGCACACCAACGCCCTCATGTTAATGTCATCCACGTGCCGAAAGATCCTTGTAGCTCTATACAGTGACATGACAAGATAGTAAAAACTAGTAGAGTTTGACACTTTGTATATGTACGATATTATTATAAACATAATAATATGACATTCATATTAAGTTTACTGTTTTTTAAATAAGTGTAAAATGCTTTTTAAATACACCAAGCTTTTTTTTACATATTTATCTTCCTAATTATATTAATTCATGCTTAAATTACTGTCGTATTTAGTAAGATGACTAGAAGATTAACTTTAAAGATTCTTAAGCGCCGGATTATTTTTTTAACTAGCGACCCGCCCCAGTTTTGCACGGGTACAATACTGACGTAAAATACATATAAACCTTCTTCTTGAAAGCGCGGGAAGCGACTTTGTTTTATACCGTGTATTGATACTATTTCTGTAAATAGAAATAATCAACTTGCTTTAAAATGTGGTTATCCGTGAAAGTTTAGTGATTAGTTATAATAAACCAGCCTCTATACGTACCACTGCTGGGCACAGGCCTCTTCCCACATAGGAAAGGTTTGAGCGCTGATCATGCTAGCTTACTGCGGATTGACGATTTCAGATTCCAATGTTTGCAATCCAGGTTTTCTCTCGATGTTTCCCTTCACCGTTTGTCAGTAGTGTTTTAGAATAATTACCAGAAACCGGAAAGTAACTATTACCATAAAACTCAATGCGGTCTTTTTAATAGATAGAATGTTTCAAAAATAAGGCTTATAAGTATAATACATCAGTATAGCACCCGTGCGAAGCTTGGGTAAGTCGATAGTCGTAAATAAAATTTCAAAGGTTTTGATAAGACAGAATTTTAACATGAACTTGACAACAACAATAATTTAATAGTAATAGTTATAATAAATAATTTACTATCTAACAGTTTATGATATTGGACCCTCAGTGGTTTGTCTTAAGACTCATTTTTAATTACTTACTATCAGTGAATGCATTTCGCTAATTCTCTTAAACATCACACTTTTTTTAAGATTCTGTAAAAATGTTTGTATAGTGCTACAAGGATCATTTGGCACGAGGCCGAAATCGCTCAACTGTCTGTCAAAAACCATCACTTTTGACAGACAGTTGAGATGTTTCTTGTAGCGAATGCTCACCAGCGCCCTCATGTTAATGTCATCCACATGTCAAAAGATCCTTGTAGCTTCATGTAATTTATTATCGTATTTTTTTTACTTGTGACTATTTGAATATTGTCTCAATTAAATTTATAAATGTATACGAAGCCCTGAACTCCACACTAGGATTCCCTGTATTGTGGAGTTCAGTCTCTTTCAATCCATATTCACAATATGAACATATATTTTGACTTACAGCCATATTCAAGAACGATACTTAGCTGAATGACATTCTAAAATGTATTTTTGTCTCTACATTCCACTTGACAATATCAATGACAGAGACAGCATGACAGCAACAGCAACATTTTGCTGTCGTTCTTAAATACGGCTGTTAACGGCTTTAATTTGAGATTCTATACAGTGAGATTTGCTGAAGTATACTCTAAATATTCAGTTTAACAGTAGCTTAGACGATAAACTCATGATCCACGATTTGTTGTCTTCAAAAAACCTTTTTTATACGTTAACATTAACTGAGATAATTGGTTGATTGTTTGCGATCCCACGGCTGGGCAAAAGCCAGTAGTGGTATATCAAACAGGCTACATAAAAGCTGAAACAACAGTATATAGGAGTACGCCTCGGCCATGTCTAAAAAACAAATGCCTACAGCCGCGCGGTACGTAACAGCGATAGGACTGCCCACCTACAACATTTTAATTACATCGACAACACACCGTCCGTTCGTCACTGCGACACGCTCGCGACTGTATCATGCCACGATCCGATAGCGTAGGCATAACTCGCGTTGCGTTCGTTTATACATATAAAGACGTCATACTGTGTTACTGAATATTTAGATTATAGCATGGTTTTTAGTATAACATTGTTTTTTGAAGTTAATCTACTTGTGCCCGTGTAGGAGCGAGACGCCGCTATGTGATTATATTGCCGTCTCTTTTCAACGTATTGGATATTTCTTAGCTTTTCTTATTTATTAGTTCTTTGGGAATAAGCTGTATGATTGATTATATGTTAGTTTTATGAGATTCAAACTGGCAATTTTGTTTAACTAAACCTACATTTGGTTCAAATACAGGCTTAAGTAAAAGTTTCTAAAATGGTTACTCAGTTTTAAACTGAACACAAAAATTATATATTTTTACTTTGTTTTCAATGTTAAAGTTTCGTAAAATCAATTTTATATAATTAATAGATGAAACTATTAACTTTACACATGGTTATATGGGTATTGGACTAAAAAACCATTTGTCCGTCAGTTAGCACAATTCAACCAATGTTTTTTGAAATCTATTTGACGTACTTATTAGATTTTTAGATACATACCCGATTACGTCAAATGCTTGTACAAAAGTTCTTCCAAATAATTTCGAATGATGAAAGTTATCATCAAGACTTGTCTGTGAAGAAGTATACATAGTGGTGGTATGTATCTGTGTGTCAGTGTTGCGCGTCGCGCGGGCGCTGCGCGACGGCGACGTGCGCGTCCAGTCCGTCCGACGCGCGCGACGTGCGCCGCAACCACGCCCCGCCCGCCCCGCCCGCGCGCTCGGGGGCTATAACCACACACAAGTAACATACATCAAAACTGGGGACTTAAATCAATATGACGGGTCTGTTGGTCTAGTGGTTAGTCTAACTGCTAAGCCGGAGGTCGTGGATTCGATTTCCACCCAGGACAAATGTTTGTGTGATGAGCGCGATCATATCATATTATAAGTATGTTTATCAGCTGTCTGGTTACCATAACACAAGCTCTGCTTAGCTTGACATAAGATGGCCGTGTGTGGAGATTGACGCAAGATATTTTTTATTATCTATTATTTGCTTATCACACAAACATTTGTCCTGTATAAGAATCGAACCCACGACCGGTATAGCAGTCAGGGCCACTAACCACAAGACCAACAGGCCCGTCAAAAAATCGAAATGCTTTTATTTCGAGTAGACCTTTTCAGGCACTTTAAAAACGTTACTAACTAGTTGCGCGGTTCCAAAATGTCATTCCTATGGAGAAGAACCAGCAAGAAACTACAAAACCGGTAAGAAGCTTCATTTTATCTATAATCTCATCTCATTCCACTCACCAGGCCCACTCTCGCTCTTCTGTGTGATCAGCTGCCGGTATTCCGTGGAGAGTCGTCTTCTGCCGTGTTCGTATTTAGCCTCCTTCGCCAGCAGACCTTCCCTTTGCATCTGAGTGCGGAGCTCACTCGGGACATCAGGTATGAAGAGCTGCATAAGCCCTGTGAGGCCGAATACTACGTGCTGTTGAGGAGAAACTTTAATTATTAATTGTTCTAAGACTGTCATGTGCGCCGACCCCAAATAATAATTGGGATAAGGGCAGGGGAATGATGATGTGATGATCTTGTCAGTAAGCAGGTCGCACGTGGCCAGAAATTGTTAAAGACGGAGGTTTGGATGGAGAAAGGGGAGGCTTTTGCAGGAGTACGGCTCGGGACAGGATAAAGATTTGTAGGGAGTCAACAAAGAGCGCAACGGGAAAGACAGCCCTAGCGGCCAAGAAAGCCCAGCCGGTGGCACCAAAACCGTCGCCGGCTCCCAAGAAGAAGGGCTCCGTGTCGAAAAGCCAAAAGAAGAGGGCGCAGAGGCAGCGCGCTGCTGCCCGCAAGGCCGCCCTCGTCTTGACCATAGACGCGGAGGCGGAAGGAAGAGGCATCACTTATGCCAAGATCCTGGCACAAATTAAACGTGTCTGAGATAGACAGGGGGTCGACAGGGTCGTCGACCCCATCCCTATCCGGAGAGCAGAGCTTAAACTCCCCCGCAATGTGAGCCAGGAGGCGGCGGACAACATGATCGAAAAGCTTAGGGCCATCTACGCCAATGACGTGAGGATCTCCCGACCAGTCAAGTGCACGGAGCTCCGGGTGTCCAACCTGCACGACTCAATTACCATGCGCTCCTCCCACGATTCGGTCCGTACGACGTGAGGCAGGAAGAACCATGAGCAGGTGGAGTTCTACATTACGAAATATAAACAAATGATATTAACCCCTAAAAAATGTCGTGGTGGCCTTGCGGTTCTATGAATGGATTTGTATGCACGAGGTGCAAGTTCGATCCCCAGCGCAGGCAAGCACCAATGTGACTTTTTCAAAGTTATATGTCATGTACTTTCTTAATCATTCTAAGACACTTTTGACAAACGGTGAAGGAAGACATCGTGAGGGAACCTGGATTTCAAATATTGGAATCTGAAATCGCCAATCCGCAGTGAGCTAGCGTGGTGATCAATGCTCAAACCTTCCCTATATGGGAAGAGGCGTGTGCCCACACTGCGGGGTCCACCTCGTTCTCATCCGCGCCCCATTCCTCGCGGTAGTTAGGTGTTGAACACTGAAAGATCCTATATAAGATGATACTAACCTCAAACACCACCACAAAGGCGAGCCTAGCAGCGAACACATGCCAGTAGTGCGGCGAGAGGCCGTAGGGGTCGGCGTGGTCGGGCGGGTTGCGGTAGCCGCGGTACGCGCACACTGCGGGGTCCACCTCGTTCTCATCCGCGCCCCATTCCTCGCGGTAGTTAGGTGTTGAACACTGAAAGATCCTATATAAGATGATACTAACCTCAAACACCACCACAAAGGCGAGCCTAGCAGCGAACACATGCCAGTAGTGCGGCGAGAGGCCGTAGGGGTCGGCGTGGTCGGGCGGGTTGCGGTAGCCGCGGTACGCGCACACTGCGGGGTCCACCTCGTTCTCATCCGCGCCCCATTCCTCGCGGTAGTTAGGTGTTGAACACTGAAAGATCCTATATAAGATGATACTAACCTCAAACACCACCACAAAGGCGAGCCTAGCAGCGAACACATGCCAGTAGTGCGGCGAGAGGCCGTAGGGGTCGGCGTGGTCGGGCGGGTTGCGGTAGCCGCGGTACGCGCACACTGCGGGGTCCACCTCGTTCTCATCCGCGCCCCATTCCTCGCGGTAGTTAGGTGTTGAACACTGAAAGATCCTATATAAGATGATACTAACCTCAAACACCACCACAAAGGCGAGCCTAGCAGCGAACACATGCCAGTAGTGCGGCGAGAGGCCGTAGGGGTCGGCGTGGTCGGGCGGGTTGCGGTAGCCGCGGTACGCGCACACTGCGGGGTCCACCTCGTTCTCATCCGCGCCCCATTCCTCGCGGTAGTTAGGTGTTGAACACTGAAAGATCCTATATAAGATGATACTAACCTCAAACACCACCACAAAGGCGAGCCTAGCAGCGAACACATGCCAGTAGTGCGGCGAGAGGCCGTAGGGGTCGGCGTGGTCGGGCGGGTTGCGGTAGCCGCGGTACGCGCACACTGCGGGGTCCACCTCGTTCTCATCCGCGCCCCATTCCTCGCGGTAGTTAGGTGTTGAACACTGAAAGATCCTATATAAGATGATACTAACCTCAAACACCACCACAAAGGCGAGCCTAGCAGCGAACACATGCCAGTAGTGCGGCGAGAGGCCGTAGGGGTCGGCGTGGTCGGGCGGGTTGCGGTAGCCGCGGTACGCGCACACTGCGGGGTCCACCTCGTTCTCATCCGCGCCCCATTCCTCGCGGTAGTTAGGTGTTGAACACTGAAAGATCCTATATAAGATGATACTAACCTCAAACACCACCACAAAGGCGAGCCTAGCAGCGAACACATGCCAGTAGTGCGGCGAGAGGCCGTAGGGGTCGGCGTGGTCGGGCGGGTTGCGGTAGCCGCGGTACGCGCACACTGCGGGGTCCACCTCGTTCTCATCCGCGCCCCATTCCTCGCGGTAGTTAGGTGTTGAACACTGAAAGATCCTATATAAGATGATACTAACCTCAAACACCACCACAAAGGCGAGCCTAGCAGCGAACACATGCCAGTAGTGCGGCGAGAGGCCGTAGGGGTCGGCGTGGTCGGGCGGGTTGCGGTAGCCGCGGTACGCGCACACTGCGGGGTCCACCTCGTTCTCATCCGCGCCCCATTCCTCGCGGTAGTTAGGTGTTGAACACTGAAAGATCCTATATAAGATGATACTAACCTCAAACACCACCACAAAGGCGAGCCTAGCAGCGAACACATGCCAGTAGTGCGGCGAGAGGCCGTAGGGGTCGGCGTGGTCGGGCGGGTTGCGGTAGCCGCGGTACGCGCACACTGCGGGGTCCACCTCGTTCTCATCCGCGCCCCATTCCTCGCGGTAGTTAGGTGTTGAACACTGAAAGATCCTATATAAGATGATACTAACCTCAAACACCACCACAAAGGCGAGCCTAGCAGCGAACACATGCCAGTAGTGCGGCGAGAGGCCGTAGGGGTCGGCGTGGTCGGGCGGGTTGCGGTAGCCGCGGTACGCGCACACTGCGGGGTCCACCTCGTTCTCATCCGCGCCCCATTCCTCGCGGTAGTTAGGTGTTGAACACTGAAAGATCCTATATAAGATGATACTAACCTCAAACACCACCACAAAGGCGAGCCTAGCAGCGAACACATGCCAGTAGTGCGGCGAGAGGCCGTAGGGGTCGGCGTGGTCGGGCGGGTTGCGGTAGCCGCGGTACGCGCACACTGCGGGGTCCACCTCGTTCTCATCCGCGCCCCATTCCTCGCGGTAGTTAGGTGTTGAACACTGAAAGATCCTATATAAGATGATACTAACCTCAAACACCACCACAAAGGCGAGCCTAGCAGCGAACACATGCCAGTAGTGCGGCGAGAGGCCGTAGGGGTCGGCGTGGTCGGGCGGGTTGCGGTAGCCGCGGTACGCGCACACTGCGGGGTCCACCTCGTTCTCATCCGCGCCCCATTCCTCGCGGTAGTTAGGTGTTGAACACTGAAAGATCCTATATAAGATGATACTAACCTCAAACACCACCACAAAGGCGAGCCTAGCAGCGAACACATGCCAGTAGTGCGGCGAGAGGCCGTAGGGGTCGGCGTGGTCGGGCGGGTTGCGGTAGCCGCGGTACGCGCACACTGCGGGGTCCACCTCGTTCTCATCCGCGCCCCATTCCTCGCGGTAGTTAGGTGTTGAACACTGAAAGATCCTATATAAGATGATACTAACCTCAAACACCACCACAAAGGCGAGCCTAGCAGCGAACACATGCCAGTAGTGCGGCGAGAGGCCGTAGGGGTCGGCGTGGTCGGGCGGGTTGCGGTAGCCGCGGTACGCGCACACTGCGGGGTCCACCTCGTTCTCATCCGCGCCCCATTCCTCGCGGTAGTTAGGTGTTGAACACTGAAAGATCCTATATAAGATGATACTAACCTCAAACACCACCACAAAGGCGAGCCTAGCAGCGAACACATGCCAGTAGTGCGGCGAGAGGCCGTAGGGGTCGGCGTGGTCGGGCGGGTTGCGGTAGCCGCGGTACGCGCACACTGCGGGGTCCACCTCGTTCTCATCCGCGCCCCATTCCTCGCGGTAGTTAGGTGTTGAACACTGAAAGATCCTATATAAGATGATACTAACCTCAAACACCACCACAAAGGCGAGCCTAGCAGCGAACACATGCCAGTAGTGCGGCGAGAGGCCGTAGGGGTCGGCGTGGTCGGGCGGGTTGCGGTAGCCGCGGTACGCGCACACTGCGGGGTCCACCTCGTTCTCATCCGCGCCCCATTCCTCGCGGTAGTTAGGTGTTGAACACTGAAAGATCCTATATAAGATGATACTAACCTCAAACACCACCACAAAGGCGAGCCTAGCAGCGAACACATGCCAGTAGTGCGGCGAGAGGCCGTAGGGGTCGGCGTGGTCGGGCGGGTTGCGGTAGCCGCGGTACGCGCACACTGCGGGGTCCACCTCGTTCTCATCCGCGCCCCATTCCTCGCGGTAGTTAGGTGTTGAACACTGAAAGATCCTATATAAGATGATACTAACCTCAAACACCACCACAAAGGCGAGCCTAGCAGCGAACACATGCCAGTAGTGCGGCGAGAGGCCGTAGGGGTCGGCGTGGTCGGGCGGGTTGCGGTAGCCGCGGTACGCGCACACTGCGGGGTCCACCTCGTTCTCATCCGCGCCCCATTCCTCGCGGTAGTTAGGTGTTGAACACTGAAAGATCCTATATAAGATGATACTAACCTCAAACACCACCACAAAGGCGAGCCTAGCAGCGAACACATGCCAGTAGTGCGGCGAGAGGCCGTAGGGGTCGGCGTGGTCGGGCGGGTTGCGGTAGCCGCGGTACGCGCACACTGCGGGGTCCACCTCGTTCTCATCCGCGCCCCATTCCTCGCGGTAGTTAGGTGTTGAACACTGAAAGATCCTATATAAGATGATACTAACCTCAAACACCACCACAAAGGCGAGCCTAGCAGCGAACACATGCCAGTAGTGCGGCGAGAGGCCGTAGGGGTCGGCGTGGTCGGGCGGGTTGCGGTAGCCGCGGTACGCGCACACTGCGGGGTCCACCTCGTTCTCATCCGCGCCCCATTCCTCGCGGTAGTTAGGTGTTGAACACTGAAAGATCCTATATAAGATGATACTAACCTCAAACACCACCACAAAGGCGAGCCTAGCAGCGAACACATGCCAGTAGTGCGGCGAGAGGCCGTAGGGGTCGGCGTGGTCGGGCGGGTTGCGGTAGCCGCGGTACGCGCACACTGCGGGGTCCACCTCGTTCTCATCCGCGCCCCATTCCTCGCGGTAGTTAGGTGTTGAACACTGAAAGATCCTATATAAGATGATACTAACCTCAAACACCACCACAAAGGCGAGCCTAGCAGCGAACACATGCCAGTAGTGCGGCGAGAGGCCGTAGGGGTCGGCGTGGTCGGGCGGGTTGCGGTAGCCGCGGTACGCGCACACTGCGGGGTCCACCTCGTTCTCATCCGCGCCCCATTCCTCGCGGTAGTTAGGTGTTGAACACTGAAAGATCCTATATAAGATGATACTAACCTCAAACACCACCACAAAGGCGAGCCTAGCAGCGAACACATGCCAGTAGTGCGGCGAGAGGCCGTAGGGGTCGGCGTGGTCGGGCGGGTTGCGGTAGCCGCGGTACGCGCACACTGCGGGGTCCACCTCGTTCTCATCCGCGCCCCATTCCTCGCGGTAGTTAGGTGTTGAACACTGAAAGATCCTATATAAGATGATACTAACCTCAAACACCACCACAAAGGCGAGCCTAGCAGCGAACACATGCCAGTAGTGCGGCGAGAGGCCGTAGGGGTCGGCGTGGTCGGGCGGGTTGCGGTAGCCGCGGTACGCGCACACTGCGGGGTCCACCTCGTTCTCATCCGCGCCCCATTCCTCGCGGTAGTTAGGTGTTGAACACTGAAAGATCCTATATAAGATGATACTAACCTCAAACACCACCACAAAGGCGAGCCTAGCAGCGAACACATGCCAGTAGTGCGGCGAGAGGCCGTAGGGGTCGGCGTGGTCGGGCGGGTTGCGGTAGCCGCGGTACGCGCACACTGCGGGGTCCACCTCGTTCTCATCCGCGCCCCATTCCTCGCGGTAGTTAGGTGTTGAACACTGAAAGATCCTATATAAGATGATACTAACCTCAAACACCACCACAAAGGCGAGCCTAGCAGCGAACACATGCCAGTAGTGCGGCGAGAGGCCGTAGGGGTCGGCGTGGTCGGGCGGGTTGCGGTAGCCGCGGTACGCGCACACTGCGGGGTCCACCTCGTTCTCATCCGCGCCCCATTCCTCGCGGTAGTTAGGTGTTGAACACTGAAAGATCCTATATAAGATGATACTAACCTCAAACACCACCACAAAGGCGAGCCTAGCAGCGAACACATGCCAGTAGTGCGGCGAGAGGCCGTAGGGGTCGGCGTGGTCGGGCGGGTTGCGGTAGCCGCGGTACGCGCACACTGCGGGGTCCACCTCGTTCTCATCCGCGCCCCATTCCTCGCGGTAGTTAGGTGTTGAACACTGAAAGATCCTATATAAGATGATACTAACCTCAAACACCACCACAAAGGCGAGCCTAGCAGCGAACACATGCCAGTAGTGCGGCGAGAGGCCGTAGGGGTCGGCGTGGTCGGGCGGGTTGCGGTAGCCGCGGTACGCGCACACTGCGGGGTCCACCTCGTTCTCATCCGCGCCCCATTCCTCGCGGTAGTCTGACGTGTTGAATACTGGGAGCAAAAATATGAGTTTTATACTCTAACTGAGCTCGATTTTTGTCTATCTAAGCCTTAGAGCTGATAGAAAAAGGGGTTTATATCCCTCTGTCTATCAGCCTTACCTTTTCGACAGGCATTTCGCTATAGGGATATGCCTGTCGAAAAGGTAGTCCGAGGTGTTGAATACTGGAAAGATTAGAGATGAGATTTTTTGTCTAATTGAGCTACAGTGCTGGTAAAAAGAGGGATATAGGGAAATATCAGTAAAAAAAACTATTATTCGCCCCTATTATTCACGGTAATCTGATGTGTTGAACACTGGGAGCACGGATATGAGATATTTAGCTTATCTAAGTTTTATACACCAAATATGAGATTTTTAAACTATTTAAGGTTCAGTGTTGGTAAAAAAGCGATATAGGGGAATACCAGTTTAAAGGTAGTCCGATGCGTTGAATACTGGAAGGCAAGAGATGAGATTTTTAGTCTAACTAAGTAGCACCCGTAGAAGGAGGGATGTAGGAAAGTCAGTCAAGAAAACTATTTTTTTTTTAACAAATTAAAAGCTAATTACTTGTGAATGTTAAAGGATATTGACAAAAAACTATACGATATTTTAAGTCGGAAATGGATGAAATTAATCTAAGAATCTGCGGCTCTTAATTATTAAGGTATACTTACAAGAGAGCGAGTGGTCGATGTATCCAGCTAGCGTATTATCAGGCGAGTACACATATTTGTATACCATTCGAGGTATAAAGTCACTCGTATACGCTATGACGAATGCCTGAAAGAAAAGAAAAACCGTGTTCATAAAGAATAGTTTAAAAATTGACGGAATTGAATAGTCTAAGCTTTTGTTTAAATTCAGTAACAATCTCAGCACATATCTTGATTGAATGCCCGTATAGCTACAAGGATCTTTCGGCACGTGGATGACATTAACATGAGGGCGCTGGTGTGCATATTCGCAACAATAATCAACTCAACTGTCTGTCAAAAGTGATGGTTTGTCATATATGACGGCATAGTTCTGATTTCGACATTTGGCCGCGCGCCAAACGATCCTTGTAGCACTGTATTTAAAAATGTCACTTATGATAACTGCCTCGAGGAAGGACAAAGACAGTATGGCATACATACATAAACGTCACGCCTCTTTCCCTTGGGGGTAGGCAGAGATCACATCTTTCCATTTGCTACGATCCTGGCATACCACTATAGCTTCATCCACACTCATCAATCGCTTCATACACGCCCGTCGGTACAGTATGGCATCATTCATAATCGAATTAACAGAGGTGTAATCTATACTAATATTATAAAGAGGTAAGCGTTTGTGAGTTTGTAAGTTTGTATATTTGTATGTTTGTCGGCGCTAATCTTCAAAACTACTGAACCAATTTTAAAAATTCTTTCACTGTTAGAAAGCTACATCATTCCGAATTGCCATGGGCTATATGAAATCACCCTACTTCTCTCGGTTATCTTCAAATAAGGATATTAGTCAAGTAAGTCGGAAAAAAATTACCGCTAAATCACTTTTATCGCATACGCTGCCGAAATACTCAAGTATATATGAATACTATGTACTACGAAAATGTAGGGCTCGAATAGACCTACAAAAAAGTTCGCGATGCCCTATATCTATCTTTTAGGGGAAATCCATGATGAGGCTAAACAGATAAAGAAAAATAAGACATGTTTTCTGAGCATGATTTTAGTACTACCATATTAATTCTTACGTCTAAAACTTACTTCAATAAAAAGGTCATATCATGGAGATAATATTTGTCTTTTACAGTTTATAAATCGGATGAATAGTTTCTGATATATCGTGAAATTAAAAAGTACGCACGAATATTTTTTATACACACGGCACGCGGCTCTCGGGGCGAGTTGCAGTGAGGGGCGCGGGACGAGGTACCACGACGGAACTTGCGATCGCGCGTACCGAGGTGTTATACCCCGCAATAAAATAGCTTGATTTTTCACTTTGTACTTTCGTTGCACAAGGAAATTTTCATTGTTTTCATTGTATTTGTTGTTTAAATTGTTCGTTGTCTATACTAATATTATAAAGAGGTAAGCGTTTGTGAGTTTGTAAGTTTGTATATTTGTATGTTTGTCGGCGCTAATCTTCAAAACTACTGAACCAATTTTAAAAATTCTTTCACTGTTAGAAAGCTACATCATTCCGAATTGCCATGGGCTATATGAAATCACCCTACTTCTCTCGGTTATCTTCAAATAAGGATATTAGTCAAGTAAGTCGGAAAAAAATTACCGCTAAATCACTTTTATCGCATACGCTGCCGAAATACTCAAGTATATATGAATACTATGTACTACGAAAATGTAGGGCTCGAATAGACCTACAAAAAAGTTCGCGATGCCCTATATCTATCTTTTAGGGGAAATCCATGATGAGGCTAAACAGATAAAGAAAAATAAGACATGTTTTCTGAGCATGATTTTAGTACTACCATATTAATTCTTACGTCTAAAACTTACTTCAATAAAAAGGTCATATCATGGAGATAATATTTGTCTTTTACAGTTTATAAATCGGATGAATAGTTTCTGATATATCGTGAAATTAAAAAGTACGCACGAATATTTTTTATACACACGGCACGCGGCTCTCGGGGCGAGTTGCAGTGAGGGGCGCGGGACGAGGTACCACGACGGAACTTGCGATCGCGCGTACCGAGGTGTTATACCCCGCAATAAAATAGCTTGATTTTTCACTTTGTACTTTCGTTGCACAAGGAAATTTTCATTGTTTTCATTGTATTTGTTGTTTAAATTGTTCGTTGTCTACTATATATATAAAACTCAAAGGTGACTGACATAGTGATCTATCAACGCACAGCCCAAACTACTGGACGGATCGGCCTGAGAATTTGCATGCATCCGCTAAGAAAGGATTTTGATAAATTCCACCCATAAGGGGATGAAATAGTTTATATAAAACTTCTTAGATTTTTGACGTACCATGACAAGTCTCAGGGGCAAACTCTCAAATTTGCGGGTCTCAAACTTGAGAGAACATTGCTTCTCTCATGGGCAGTTTTATGTTGCTTGCTCACGAGTAAGTTCTCCCAGTAGCTTGATAGTTTTAGCGCCAAATGACAAATTAGTTAAGAATATTGTATACAAAGAAGTTTTGTAGGCCCTAATTTTTTACACTAACTTGCTAAACAATTATACTTTTTAACGCGTGCGAAGCCGCGGGCAAAAGCTAGTATGTTATAATATAAGAATACTGTATTTAATAAATTGATACATAAAGATGCGTATGAGTAGATACATACTAGTAGTAGATCTACTTGTGTAAGGAAATAATTTCCAAAAAACTTACATTAGACACCACAGCAGCGTAAGTAATGCCTTTTAGAATGCCGTACCTGAAACAAAATATAAAATTAGGAAAAGCTATAACTGTTTGATGCAAATAAGGTTGGCGAAGTTTTAGAAATCGTAATTGATTATCGTAAAAGGCTTCGATTTCTAAAATCGGATTTCCTACTGGGGTTTAGCCAAGTAATAGAGATTGGAGAAATACGCCATTGGTATTACAGTAACTGTACATCTCCACATTTCCTTAAGGTTGTCGGAAGTTTACGAAGATTTGACTGCATGAATAACCGAGTGATACACGTCGCGTACTGTGGTGATTGGTGCGGTGACCCGGGTTCGATTCCCCGCGTAGGACAAGAATTTGTGGGATCCACAAAGGCTTGTTCTGAGTCTGAATGACTCTGTGCATGGGAATTTAATGTCTGTAAAACCCTCCGCGATACAAGGATTAAAATCCTTTTTTTTACCTCGCACAGAGGATAAGCATTGCCATCCAACGTGGCAATGCCGCCAGCCTTTTGGGCACACTCCCGGCCGGCAATGATGCGGTAGAATTTTTCGATGCGATTTTTTAAGCCTTGTGTGTGTAATATCTTTGTATATATGTTTGTAAATATTTTAATTTTAGTTTTATTAAACATATTTATTTTTCCTTTTGTAGAGTTAAAATTGTAAATATTGTGCATTTAATTTGTTAAATATATATGACGTAGACAGATTTTATTGCAGCACCGCTAGTTTTAATCAGACTGTCGTACGAATTATTACTAAAATAATTTTGAAATAGTCGATTAAATATTTTTTTTTTAATTATCACTCGGTTATTTAATTCTCAACTTTAGGTACTACACTACATACCAGGCCCCAATATCCTCGACCCTCTCGGCCAGCGGCCTCCGCGCCTGCGTGACCATCTTGTAGGCGTCGAGGCGGATCTCCGCGATGTTGTTGAGCAGCGCGAACAGCGGCGCCAGCGGGAACGCCGCCACGAATAGCGTCACGAAACCGTATTGTAGGACTGGAAGAACATACCAGTTGTTGATTGAGATTCAAATCAAATCATTTATTTGCCTTAAGTGTTGTATGTACAAATTAATGTTGGTCTTAAATATAATGTAGTATGTATTATGTATAATGTGCACTTATGTATAATGATTACTTAGATTCTATGCCCTATTATTTACGCCCTCACTGTTAACCTTAAAGAGAACGTGAAATTTCAGTGTTTTTCTTCAGGGACTACGATATAGAGTAAAAAAAACCTTCCAAGTGCGAGTTGAACTCGCGCACGAACGATTCCGCACAACATAATATCATGTATAATAAAAAAAAACACGTTTATTGTATGGGGTGTACCCCTCAATTTTTTTTTTTACTTTTATTATTTGTTGTTATAGCGGCAACGGAAATACATCATTCGTGAAAATTTCAGGTTTCTAGCTATCACGGTTTATGAGATACAGCCTGCAAACAGACAAACAAACAGCGGAGGCTTAGTAATAGGGTTCTGTTTTACCCATTGGATACGGACCCTACAAATATGACAACTTGACGGCCTGTTGTTTTAGTGATTAGTGACCTTGACTGACATACCGGAGGTCGGTAGTTCTATTCCCACCCAGGATATATGTTTGTGTGAAGATCACGATCATTTGTTCTTCAGTCACAGCAGTTAGAGTCACTATCCACTAAACCAATAAGCCAGTAAAATTTCATCTTTCTCTAAGTCTGATCTCTCACCGGTCGTGTCGGATTGCCGTCTCATCGGGCTATGAGAGTAAAGGAACAGAAGTGCACCTGTGTTAGCACACGCTTGTGCACTATAATATGCTCTTCGCTGGCTGGTGTCATAGTAACACTAGCCGCTGTGAAATCGGTCCGGACACATTATGAATCAGGGTCTAGGTTTACTTAATAGTCTGTCTACTCACTCATCTCCAGATATTCGTCGAACAGCGCCAGCCTCCCAGGATCCTGTAGATGGTAATCCTGTTCCCAAGCCATGTGCGGCTTGCTCAGGTCTCTGGTTAGAGCGCGGTGTGAGCGCTGGCGCCACCAGTTATGGAACTTGCTGTCGAAGAGTGGAAGGTCAGAGTGGGGTCAGATATAGGGCTAATTTATGTTAGAGTGAGGATAGACTGAGGTCAAAGTAAGGTTATAGGGAGTCGGTCTTATTTCTTTACTAGCTGTTGTATGCGACTTTGTTCGCGAAAAAAAAAATAGGGATGAGAACTAGATGTTGGCCGATTCTCAGACCTACTGAATGCATATACAAAATTTCAAGAGAATCGATCCAGCCGTTTTGGCCAGCCGAAAAGTACCCAATCTCGCAAGTCTGTTCATACTCTGTCTGTATACCAAAGTTCATCTAAATCAGTTCAGTAGTTTCAGCGTGATTGAGGAACAAACATCTAAACAAAGAAACTTTCAAATTCATAATATTACCCCATAAATCAAATTGGCTAAGACAGAGCTTTGATTGTTATCATTGTATACCTCGAATTACATAGATCTTAAAATAACTGTAATATGAATTGATGATGGCGGTGTGATGATAATATTAATTGTTTCTGTTAATAGGCATTAGAATGTATTGAGGCAAAAAAAGATATCCATCCCCCAATTTTTCTACCACTAATTCTTAGTTTTGCATTGGTATCTAAATTCATACATACAGTTACTGAAGTATAAGTCTGTAACATTTTACTGCAATATATTTTCTTAACGATTTTTTTTTTGTGAAACTTAAAATATCTTTTAATAATTATTGCATAACAACCGACACATTATATCATTGAGCAATTTATTACTCAACTACTACAACTGCTGCAAAGGGTGTTTCTTGCGAGTTGACATCAGATAGAAACGTGTGAAAGAAGAAGACATGCCGCGCCGACCAAAAATAAAAATTGGAATAACGGCAGGGGAATGATGACACTAAAACTCACCGAGCATTACTACTCAACATACACTAGACAACCACAAACACAGACGTACGTACGGGTATCCGAGTTCTACGAAGTTGTTCACGAATTGCTTGCCGATCATGATAATAGCCAGCTGTATACACAACTCTGACAGGCAGCCGGCGGGGTCACAGATATCGCCTTTGAGCTTAAAGAATTCCGATTTCCTGGCTTGATCGTCGCCTGGGTAGTCGTAAAAACGGCCCTGAAAGATATTTTATAATATTACAAAAAAAAATGATAGTTATTTAGCAAATAATCAATAATCTTACATAGTGCAGCAACACAATTACTACGATATCAAAGGTTTGCTACAAATTACGCTAAAAATAAATACTCCTTAATATTCTCAAACTATGTTATGAGTACTAGACAACTGATAAACATACTTATATATTTCCAAATACATACATTTTACAGGTAAATAACACAGAGCAAATGATCGTGCTTATCACACAAACATTTGTCCTAGGTGGGAATCGAAACCACGTCGTCCGGTATAACATCGGGGCTACTAAAAACTAGACCAACCGGCCAGTCAATTGTAGTGTAGTTTGGTAAATTAATTGCTACGAATTTATATTCGTAAGACTGGCGTGGTATTCCTAGCACACTGCATATTTGTCGTAACACCGACTTATGGTTTGTAACGATATTCACATTTGAAGCAAATAAGATATTCGTAGCAAATTCAATTTGATATTTGCAACACACATGAGATTCACACCACACTTGACATTTACTGAAAATATGCAATCTTAGCAGAATTAACATTGCATCCGCAACAGACTCGAAATTCGTAACTCACTTAGCATTAGCAGCGTTTCTAATATTCTTAGCATAGCTAACATGATATATTATATCGTAGCACATCACATGTGCTACGATACGACACTCGTAGTGATATTATCACTATTGATAGTAAAAGGGAAATTATTGACTTAATATAATTTTCAATCAAGTTTGAACTACGTTAAGGTTCATTTTTCGTTGCAATAACAAACTTACCTTGAAAAACGCGATATAAATCAGTGAAGAGTAAAAGTTCATGAATTCAAAGAAGAATATCTTGAAAGTGTAGGAGTCCTCGTACTCTGTCTGTGTGCGAGGGTTCTCCATGTTTGTGAGGTATACTGCTATTTTCGCGTATATCTGGAGATAAACAAAGTAATTTGTTGTTTTAAGAATGAAAATCTCAAGAAAACAATTAAATCTAATAAAAGAAAAACATTTTATTAACAGTTGGCTTGAAAATAAGAACGCGGAAGATTATTAATATGGATAAAGCGTTTAAGCAAAATTTTAACATAATTTTACGAAATCAATAAATTTTATAATCGCTAGAACCATGTCAGTGAGACTTTGTATGATAATTTTTTCTTTTATCGATCTACAATATTGTCCGATAGCTGGGCAAATTCATCTTCTCAGTAAAGAAACAATGAACTTTCACTACATGATGATGATTGGCATTGAATGTTTAAACGAAGTCTTTACTCATCAAATATCAAATAACCCACAGCTGAGCATACACCTCGGTTTATTTATTCCATTCCCTTCTGTCTTTCACGCTTTGCATACGTTTAATTTCTCATCACATATATTTCAAAATAATGACGAAAACTACTCACCCTAGTCAAAATCATGATGATTATCAAGTTGATGACAGCAGCCGTCATTGTGGTGAAGATCTTCGCGTGGCGCTGGATGAAGAAGCCGGTGCCGCCGTAGATGACGGACACCATGGAGATGCGGTAGATGATGGTGCCCAGCACTGCGCCCATCACTATGGCGATCTGGAGGGAGAAGGGATGGTTTGAGTAAGGGAAGTTGTTTCTAAGAAAGAAGGGTTATAATAGGTAGATGATAATAGGCTGGAGACGCAAAAAATGGAGATGAAATTGGTAAACAGACAAGAGGTATTGGTGATACATAAAATATATTTTTATGCTTTATTATTGGAATGGAAAGAGTTCAAAAATACAGGACATACGATAGACAGAAATACAGAATTACATTTAAAATATATTTTGCAAGTCGAGCAAAATCAGGAATAAGGGATTTTTATCCATGCTATTGCTTACAACATGAATTAACGAACGAAACAAGAAATATGTCAAATGGGAACAAGAAAAAAGGCAGATAGGAGAATAGAGAGATGAGAATGATTATTGTCACCATTCAATTAAAAATATTTAGATGAAAGATAAAAATATGTAGAGAGGATGTTAAAATTTTCTTTTTTCACGTTTTTGCCACAAATGTAATACAAGATTCTTATAGAAATCTACCAACATACCATGAACAACACAGCAGAACTGCTAGCAACATATTTGACAGTTTTCTGCCAGTTCGGCAAGTAAGGCTCTTTCTCTCTCGTCACTGGATTGGTACGGAATGTCTTGACTGATGCCTCGAATTCTGGTCTAGGGTCTTCATCCTGGAAGATAAATGATTACGTTAGGTTTTAATGGGTTTAGATGTACTAGGTTTGTGGGGATAGAATCTGCCGTTAGTCATCATCATTCTCCTGCCCTTATCCCAATTATTAAAATCAAAATCAAAAATCATTTATTCAAATTAGGCTACAATGTAGCACTTTTCGAACGTCAAAATTATAATAGACAGTACTTCATCGCCCACCCCGCTATCTATGCTTTCGCATTAGTTATAGGTAAGTAAATATTTTAGCAGTTTTGTTTTTATAAAAACGAATCTCGCACTAAAGAATTTAAACCTTGTGTCGAGGCTTTCACAGACAATCAATTCACGTGCACAGAGAAACCCAGACTCAGATACACGTTTATTTTTAATATGGATTCAAAAGAATTGTATTGAATTCTTTTTTTATAAAATAATATTCATACCTGATCCACACCGCCCATATCCCATTCCCATCTTAACACCGACTGTTTCCTTTTCCATAGCTCTAAAAATGTTGTAGCTGAAAGGAATTAATAGCTTTTATTAATATCGGTCGGTTTCAATTACATTTTAAGACTCTACAATCTTGGATCGATTTGAGAAAACGAAAGATAATTATTTTATGTTAGGTCCCTTATTTTTTTAATTATTTGTTGGCAAAATTACTGGGCAAAATTTTCTAAAATCTCTCTTTTATTATCTTCAATCTTCGATAGGTTTGAGTAAACACAAAATTATTTTATTGTTTGTTCCTATATCTTTAATATTGGTGGGCAAAATTACTAAGCAACCAAGTTTCTTCTTTTTCTTCTTTTGCCTTAGTCACGAGAGAACAGTTGGGTAAGAAAACATCCAGGTCATCCCAAAATCTCCGCCTGGGTCTGCCTCGCTATCGTCTGTTTTGTGATAGATACCATTTAATATTAATTTTATCCTATTCATGCCTTAGTTTTGTTTCTCTAGCGGTAGGAATATTACGTTACTTTTAATTCCACCTCTTCTTCTTATTTAATGCCTAGTTTACAACTTGCCTAAGTTTTAAAGCTACCCGGTAGGTCTCTGACGAGGAAACACCCTTGAAATTTTCTCAGTTGTGTGGTTTCCTTACGACGTTTTTCTTTCACCGATTATCATCATCATCATCATTACACAAAAGCCTCTCCAAGCGCACTGATTACTACTTTGCGTGTCGGGATTTGAACCCATAATCTGACTTGGCTGTCTAATGGTCTTACCACTAGACTATCACTACTTTGTTTATGCTACTGTAAGTCAACGTTACTACTAGGCAATCATTGCCTTTATTCCACATCTTTCACTGTTTTAACCTAAACTCACCCCAAAAAGACATGAATATCGCAAAGAACACGGTGGCCGGGTTATCGAAGAGGTACGTGAGCTTGGCGAAGAGGCAGGAGTCGGAGAGGCGCTGGTACTGGCACGCCTTGTCGCACAGCGGGCACAGCGTCGTGTTGCCCGGCCCGCGCGCGTCGCAGATCTCTTTGCTAAGGCCGATATAAATAAGGTCATGTGGATTTAGACAGATGGATGTTTATTTCAGTAGTTTTAAGCAATTTCCTTATATAAAAATAAATATAAAACTATATAAATATATAGATAAATAAATAAATAAATTGGTAGGTAATTCTAGGTATAAATCTATTTGTAAATGATAATTATATGTTTTTTCACAATTCACTGGTTTTACATACAAAGAGATAGACACAAACAGACCGATAAAAACCAATCTGATTTTTATGTACAGATACTAAAAAAAAATCTTTGAAATTACAAACAAAAAAATCACTTCATTATCATTTTGTCTTATAGTCCAGTCATTTGGTAGTTTTAAAGTTTTCCGGGAGATTTGAAAATTGGGTATTTTATAGATTTGAATATGCTTTTTTCGAATTTTAACTTTGCCACCTCGTACCTCCGCCGCTCGCGCCGCCATGTTGAAAAAAATGGCGCCCAAAAGCGGTTTTTTGGGAATATCTCTCTTTCGAGGCATTTTACGAAAAAAAATATATTCTACAATATTAAACTAGAAAAAGTTTCCTACAATTTATGTCTCAGTAACTTTTTCTTAAAATCAATGGTTTTGGAAGCGCCGCAAAGTATTCATCATTACGATATCTAGCAAGATTTGAAATTCTGTCTTTCATTGACCATTTCCTTACACTATACACTACATTACGCTTACACAGCCGCGTCCTTTAATGTTTAGATATAAATTCGTTATCTCTTCAGCACATAAAAAACAGAGATCTTTAAAAGAGAATACTGGATGTGAGGATCGTAGTACCTAGTGGCTGAGGTTTCGTGGCATCAATTCCTCTACGCAATGATGCAACGATTAACTTCTCATTATTGTATCGTTTTCTCCACACATCATGAACCACTGTCGATGTGAGTCCCGACAAAAGTTTAACTCTTATCAATTAATTTATGAATTTCAAATCTTGCTAGAAATCGTAATGATGAATACTTTGCGGCGCTCGTACGTCCAAAACTTTTGATTTTATGAAAAAGTTAGTGAGACATAAATTGTAGAAATTTTTTTTCAGTTTAATTATGTAAAAAATATTTTTTTCGTAAAATGCGACAGAAAGGAGATATTCCCAAAAAACCGTTTTTAGGCGCCATTTTTTCAAAATGGCGGCGCGAGAGGCAGTCGTACGAGGTGGCAAAGTTAAAATTCGAAAAGAGCATATATCACACACATATCTATATCGCTATATCGCACATATCTATAAAATACCAAATTTTCAAAACTCCCGGAAAACTTTCCAAGTAGCCCCTTTATTTTCTACCAAATGACTGGACTATTAGTATTTTAAGGATTCATTACATTTTTGCTATGTAATAAAAAAAAAACAATACTTTTAAACGTAAATATTTTTGTTCAGTACATATTTATCTCACACATTGTAATGCATTATGAATAAAATGAAACTCCAAGTTCAATAAAACTCACCTCGGTATATTATCATGTGAGTCCATACTCGCCAAGCCGTAGAGAAAACATAGCGTCCCGACTATAGCTGGTGCATACAGCATCTTGGTGTAGAACCCGAGCCAGCAGAAGTACAGGCCTATTTTGTCGCCGAAGTAACGCCGGATCAGCCAGAGAGGCTGCTTCTTGTACCACTTGGAGGGTCGGGCCCATTCTAGGTAGAGTAACTGGAATTGTTTGTAAATGTTTTAATGTTGGTGAGCAGTATTATGTTTAAAAGGGAATATGAAATATAATTTATGGAAGTATGGAAGAAAAATATTAATAAAATGGGATAAGCAGAACTCGATCCTGCAACTGGATAAACGCAACACTTGCCTTACTAACTAAGATACAGAGGTCACTGACCGAGAGTTTAAGGCTGCCTGTCCACCGGAGCGGAGCTAGGCTGCGGAGCGGAGAAACCGAGAAATATTAACCAATGGCTTGCAAGGAGCGGAGATTTTGTACAATCCTATTGGTTAATATATCTGAGTTTCTCCGCTCTGCAGCCTAGCTCCGCACCGGTGGACAGGCAGCCTAAAGCTCTCCATTACACTTTGGTAATGAAGATTACACTAAACTTGTACACGACGCCCTAAGATATGAAATTCAGTTTTCTGTAAAAACAACCTTAACGAAAACTACAACTTTGCAATGCACATTGCAGTTACTATGAATGAATTTTATAATTTCTCAGGCGGCTATAAAAATCACGTGAGAATTCTTGCTAAGGCCTTTAAGTCTGTCTGTCTTAATCGCGTAACAGACAGACACTCAAATGAAAGCAGTTTTAGTATACAACGTCACGTAGTAGGTACATAAAGTTTACCCATATACGACGACGTGAGCAAAGATGACTTGAATTTATCATCATCATCATTAGTCTATCGCAATCCACTGTTGGACATAGGCCTCTCCAAGTGTACGCCACTGAGATCTGTTTTCTGTTTTCGTTCACAACTCTGTAATAAATATAACTCACCCGTCGATCTGTAACAGTTCCATCCGACATGTCGATGTCGTGTCTGCCCTCGTGGAGAGGAAAGCACGCGGTGTATGTGCCGTCGTTCAAGAGTCTTCGGATGCCCATCTGAAAGTACAGAGTTTAGGTAAGAGAAAGAAAAAATAAAAATATAATAGACCCCCTAGAAATCACGTGGTAGAGAAGGTGCTAGACATGAATGTGGATGGATATAAGGGAAGAGGACGACCAAAGAAACGATGAATGGATTGTGTGAAAGATGATATGGCTGCAAAGAGTGTCACTTGCTAGGTGACGCCAGATAAGAACGTGTGGAAAAAGAAGACATGCTGCGCCGACACCAAATAATAATTGGGATAAGAGCAGGGGAATGATGATGTTATGGGGATCTTGACTAATGTAGATAATACATGATTGGACAGGTCGCATATTATTCTACTGTAATATAATTGTCTTCACATACCTTGGTCTCATTGTTGTCATATTTGGCCCTTAAAAGTATTTGCATGACTAGTAGACTACGCTGTGCAGGGGAGAACTGTGTGTGCCGATCCTTTACTAAAAACCTGGAAGGGAAAGCAAATAGTAGGTTATTAAAAACGATAGGTTACGATCCTCTTACAAAATCCTCGGAAATTAAACAATAATAGTTTTTGGAAAAAAGCTTTAAGCAGAACTCGATCTTTCAACTGGTTAAATACAACACTCGCCATACTTATTAAGCTATAGAGGTCAATGGCCGGGAGTTCAAATCCCCCCATTATTATTATTATACTCGACGACATTCACACAACGCCATCTAATTTCAAACTAAGTAGAGTTTGTAATGATCGTGCTCATCACACAAACATTTGTTCTGGATGAGAATCGAACCCACGACCTCACGTATAGCAGTCAGGGTCACTAACCACTAGACCAACAGGCCAGTCAAAGCTCCATGCCGTCTAGACCGTCATCTCATTTTCAAAGACAAAGCTTACTTTAAGATTTGGTTGCAGATCTTTGTTTCCAATTTAAGAATTAAAAAGAATATCAGTAACTTACATCTCCTCTCTCCTAGCCCCACTCTGGTCTGTGGCGCCGTAGAAGGAAGGCTCAGGTTCGATTCTCGAATGTTCATACTCGTAAAGCTGTTTCCACCTCCGTCGCCATTTTGAATGCCATCTTTTATCTTTTTCTGCCTGTTTTTCGTCGCTCTGTTGAAAATGAAATAAAGAGTCAATACTATTTACATCGTAGATGACCCAGACTGCGAACAAGTATTTGTGGATTGCACAAATTTTTGACAGACGCGGGGATTAAATTCGCGACACATCACGCATAGGTAATGGGCGGGGTGACCTATACCACTCAGCTATCCGTGCTGTGATTTTGACACATGAGTTGTTGGTATAGAGCTACAAGGATCTTTTGGCACGTGGATGACATTAACATGACACGCTAGTGTTCGCAACAAGAATCAACTCAACTGTCTGTTTCATGGTTTTTCAATGCCGTCCTAGGCATTAGTTCCGATTTCGGGCACGTGCCGAAATATTTCCTAATAAATAGGTCTAAATGTTTTGAGTTGTAGGACGTTAGAAAAAAATACGATCAAAAACTACTCTCCTTCTGACGTGCTCTTGAAAAATAACCAAAAATCCCATAACATTTATTCTAAAACATACAGTTTATATTCTAAAGAACAAACCAACTCACCCAAGCCCTAACAGAGATAGTTATAAACCTCTTCGTCGGCAGCTTCATGCCGATCACTTCCGCGAGCCTCATCTCCGTCTTCCAAGGTATGTGGATCTTCAGGAACCAGGTCTTTTCGTCAAAAGACAGGCATTTGTTCTCCAATTCTAGTTCTAGACCTTCCTTTATTAAGTTCTCCTGGAAATTCAAAGAGATTTGAATGACTTGTATGTGTGTTGGAGTATAGTTGTATTATACACTCATGTGACTAAGAGAGTGATGAGTATGAATGTTGATGGGAAGGAGCGGAAGGAAAAGGCCAAAAAATGTTGGACGGATTTTATGCTCTCTGTTGAATGACATCGTCGTGCAATGATAAGAAACTGATGTCCAATAGCCGACAACCTTTAATTCTCTTCATACCTGGAATGTTCTCCTGTGCTCTCTCTTCCTCGCCTCGTTTTCAGTCATGACTCCGTAGTCTTCCTCTTCGTACGCCAACACCATGTCTATCCGTCTTCTCCCGTCACGGAATAATAGAGATTCTGGCTCCAAACCCTGGAAATAAGAAAATATATTATATCTTGTTTAAAACGACTCCCGCAAGATATTTAATCCTTGTATCTCGGAGGTTTTACAGACATTTAATTAATATACACAGAGAAACTCAGACTCAGAACAAGCATTTGTAGCAAGTGGTACGCACAAATTCTTGTTATACGTGGGGAACGAACACGCGACAGTCTAATTAAACGACAAATTTTCTTAGCGGAAAATATTGTTGGTTACAACTAAAAATAAAAAAAATCGATGACATACCAGGTTTTTGTTGGCAAATTAATTCATTTTGGACAGGAAAGAAGTAAACGATTTTGTATCAGTATAATAAGCTTCATCGAATGTGCATGAAAGCAGAAGTGCGCAACTAGAGTCAGTCACGTTTTGAAAGTGCCTGAGAAGGTCTACTCGAAATAAAAACCTTTTGATATTTTTTTTGTTTTCACAGAATAAATATTGCTCATATTTCACAACTCACCTCAGATGAAGTTTCTCCGACATTTTCATCCTTCTCATTGGGATAGGCCGGCATTGATGGCTTCCTGTCATCCTTACCGTAGTCAGAACTCTTGCTATCTTTTGACTGAAACAATAATAAACTGTAAATTAAATTGACTATGTAGACATAAATTATACACGTCATTTACTCAAATGTTATTCAGGACTATTGAGAACTACTTCTCTTTTACCAGTTCGTTTTTACCAGCTACAGCGCACTAAACTAAAAAGTTAGCTAATCGATGAAACAAAAGCTTTTAAATCGACACCAACGCCATCTAGTTATAAAAGAAGACAACTTTGGTGCACTATTGTTTTGTTTGGTTTTGACCTGACAAGCAGATATTTATCAAGTTCACACACACATGAAGAACGGGCTAAAGTTGACATTTCTTATCCCTCTCTCTACCAGTTAAGCTCTAGACAGACGGTCCGCATTTCAACTGCAGTCTAACCGCAAGTTGCAGTTCGGAAGCAGTTTGAATGCATTTGACTGTTTCGTCTGTATGCAAACCAACCGTGCAGTTCTATTGCAGTCGTGTCAACTGCATTCAAACTGCAACTTGCGGTTGGATTGCAGTTCAAAATCGGTCCGTCAGTCTAGAGTCTTACCTGAAAACTAGGTTGCGGCGTCCCAGGCAGTGCTGTCGATGCTTCCTTAGGCTTCGTGCTAAAGGCTCCGGCTGCTGACGTCACGCTTCTTACAAACTTCCACCCTCTCGGCTTCCTCTCGTCTGAACTGCTGTCAGAACGAATTGATTTGATGTCGTCTCGAAGGTGTACCTGGGGACGAAGGAGTTTGGTTTGCTTACTTCTCGTTATGATATCAATGAAATCAATAAGTTTAAAATTATTTCTACACTAATATCATTTGGTGGAAACATAGAGCTCTGACACGTTTAATTACAAAACCATTTTATGCTCACAAATAAATATATTTGAATTTGAATCATCATCATTTTCCCGCCCCTATCCCATTTTACTTGGGGTCGGCGCAACAGGTTTTTTCTTCCGTTCTCCCCTGTCATACGTCACAGTATCATTACTTTTTTTTTATTCATATCATTCCTTATACAATCTAAATTTAATTTCCTAAAGTAGGATTGCTTACTTAAAAACTAGCCTCTCAAAACTCTGAAAACTTAATGAAAAAATAATTTTAAGTTGTAAAGAAATATTTAACATTCGACCTAAATTCTAAAGTCGTTGACCTATCTAGCCCTTAGGCCTGAATACCTAACTTAAATACCAACATCTAAACTATTCATTCATGTTTTCATACATTCTAGGTTAAGTATTTGACCTAGAATCTTTCGACCTAGATTTTAACATGAAATTTCGTGTTAACGACCAGAATTAAAAATAATATCCTAGTAATAATACACGCAAAAGTTTTTAATTATGGATGGTTTGTTACGCTTCCTTGCTTAAACGGCTAAACCAAATTGGATGAAATTTGGTATAAAAGTAGTCGACACACTGGATTAACACATAAGCTACTCTTGGTATGCACATGTCATGCGGAGAAAAGAGGATCACGTGGTAAGGAAGGTGCTGGACATGAATGTGGATGGATATGGGTAAGAGCACGACCAAAGAAACGATGGATGGATTGTATGAAAGATATGGCTGCTAACAGTGTTACTTGCAAGATGACGTCAGATAGGAACGCGTGGAAGAAGAAGACATGCTGCGTCGACCCCGAATAATAATTGGGATAAGGGCAGGGGGATGATGAAATCCGTTAGTTTATCACTACACTTACCACCCAGAATGGTCCAGTTCTGATTGCCCCAACTCTAATATTCTTTTCACCAACTAAACCGTATTTTATGGAACTTTGAGGTACGTTATTGTTATACGAATTCATTTTTTTACACTGTAACTACTTTTTGATGTAGTGCGTATTAAAATCAACTGGATTTGAAAATGTTTAAGTACAGTTAAAAAAACTGTTTTAAAAACTTGCTTTTACTACGCACATTGGACTATAATATGAACCAGCCTATTTACGTCCCATTGCTGGGCACAGACCTCTTCCCATATAGGAAAGGTTTGAGTATTGATCACCACGCTAGCTCACGGCAGATTGGCAAAATGGATAGTGACATTACGAATTTTTAAAGTTTTGATTGTAATAATCATTCTAAGACACTACTGACAAACGGTTAAGAAAAACATCGTGAGGAAACCTGGCTTCCAAATATTGGAATCTGAAATCGCCAATCCGGAGTGAGCTAGCGTGGTGATCAATGCTCAAACCTTCCTTATATGGGTAGATACCTGTGTCCAGCAGTGGGATGTTTATAGGCTAGTTTATTTCTTTAAAAGAACTCATAAAAAATCAGAGTTATTAAGCACTTTCTCCAATAACGAAGCTTTTTACAACTTTTTTTGAATAAATATATTGAAAAAAAAATTTTTAACTATCTATTACTAAACAGCAAAATCTAGTAATATTTTAACCGAAATACGTCGTATATAGACCAAGAGCCAACCACAACTGAAACTAACTTTTTATTTTAACTGACATACTAACTATAACCGGTCATTATAAAGCATAGTGCACACTAATTTGAACCCATTTGTAACTGTGTTTATTGATAATAACTTCGTAATAGTTTTCCATGTCCTTTCAAAGCTATTAACTTACATTGTATGATAGAAAAACTTATGAAAATAATAATAAAATGTTTCGTTGTTAGTTTTACCCGACTGGCTAAAAAAGGAGTATAATCTGTCTAGGGTTCTTCACACACACACACACAAACAATTAACATGTGTAAGTTTCTTTGTCCGATGAAACTTTTTAAAACGATTTTAATTTTATCATTCCCCTGCCCTTATCCCAATTAATATTTGGGGTCGGCGCAGCATGCCTTCTTCTTCCACACGTTCCTATCTGACCGCCATCTCGCAAGTAACACTCTTTGCACTTTGCAGCCATATCGTCTTTCACACAATCCATCCATCGTTTCTTTAGTGGACCTCTTTACCTTTATCCATCCACATTCATGTCCCGATTTTAAATTAATCCTACTAATATTATAAAATGTGAAAGTTTGTGAGTGGATGTATGAATGTTGGTTACTCTTTCACGCTGAAAGGGCTGGAGCAATTTTGCCTTACTTAAAATTTGCTCATGAAAAGTAATAATGTGTGATGTGAGTTAGAGGAAGAGGAAAGCCAAAGAAAAGATAGAAGGATTGTAGGTATAACGAATGAATGGAAGAAAAAAGCGTTTGTGCCGACCTCAAGTAAAATGGGATAAAGGCAAGCAGATGCTGATTTAAAAGTAATATTGTATTTTAAAACATTAAAGCGTATTTTTAAATACATTCCTAGCAAAAATCTATTTAAAAATGGCCTTCAAATAGCTCGTTAGGCACAAGCCTTTATTTTACTCTATTTTTACAATCACGCGATTAAAATACTCGCTTTTAGTTTACTCCCATTAATCACTGAAATATTTACGTTTTCGTACTAATTGTTTACTAATAAAATACCTCATTATCCAATTATTTTTTATTTACTAGTTTTAGACCGCGGCTTGCCTTAATCCTACTATATTATAATCGCGAAAGTTTGTAAGTATAGATGGATGTTTGTTACTCTTTTACGCTCAAAAGGTTGGATTAATTTTAATAAAAATTGATTTTGGATTAGTTTTCCTTCACGTACCTACGAAGTCTCGGGCAACAGTTAGTATTTGTATACAAAGATATAACAAAACAAAAATGAAAAAGTACCTTTTTGTCATCGAGGCTACCAAACGGCATGCTCTGAAACCAATAAATATATGCAATTAAAATAATAATGTATGGTATATAATGATTTAGGATATAAGGTGACAGTAAGATACTTTTTATCTCGTTTGTATATTTTGCCCAGCAGTGGGACATGTCACGTCCAAATCAAACGTAAAATCAACTACCGGCTGAGATTCTCTTCTATCCATAATGTTATATATATTATGCACTCATACATTCACTTTTTTTTAATTGTATTCATTTTACAGATGGTACGAAATAAATCAAGTTAAAATTAATAAGGACCCGCTACGCGTAGTCACTGAGAAAGAACTGGGTTTTTTTACAAGGAATTTAATCCTTGCTTCGCGGGGGGTTTTACAGACATTCAGTTCATATGCAAAAACACACCCATACTCAGAACAACAACATACACTCGTTGTAAAGTATAAACTTTAAGTAGTACGCAATCTGTCTTTCTTGCTGCCTTTAAGTAGAGCGAAATCACTATGAATAAATGCCTAAACGTCTTTTGTTTCCAAATGCACGAGAGTCAATTCTTCTATTCCATCATCATCATAATCATCTTCCTGCCCTTATCCCATTTTACTTGGGGTCGGCGCAACGTTTTTTCTTCCATTCTCCCCTATCAGATGTTACTTCTTTATCATTTTCTTTTAATTCGTCGGCTATTCTTACCTTATTAGCTGGGCTCTCCATAATATCAGCTAAGGACGTCCCGAAGGCTGACTCCGGTGCCAGACTATCTGAGGACTTCCAAGGACCTTTCTGGTGTAGAGGAGTACCAGGTAACGCCGACTCGTGGCTGCGACGACGAGGTTTGGGACCCTGTTAGGTGAAACAATGTTTTAAATATCGGAAAAATTGTGAAGGTATGACAACGGCAACTTAGATGGAAAATGTTATTTAGTCGTTTCTTTAAGGGATCTACAACAAAGAATAAATAAAGAGGTAGCTATTCGACGACTTTCACACAACGCCATCTAGTTTTAAACTAAGCAGAGCTTGTATTATGAGTACTAGACAACTGATAGACATAACTACTTATTTACTTCTAAATACATACGTACTATAAATAAATAGCACTCAGACACAGAACAAATGGTCGTGCTCATCACACACAGATTTTTCTTGGGTGAAATCGAACCCACAACCTCCGGTATAGCAGTCAGGGCCACTAACCACCAGACCAATAGGCCAGTCAAAACAGTACACAAGATACATTGTTAGTCAAAAGAGGACGGTATACATTTGGGTTGTGCTTTCTCAATTAAAGGACTATTGACTATTGACATTCCCAAGGAGGGTTGGCGTCAGGCAGGCGGCCGGCCGTAAAAATATACAGCCAAAACCTCAGCAGCATGGATAAGACATGCTGCGCCGACCCCAAATAATAATAATTGGGATAAGGGCAGGGGAATGATGATGATGAGTTATGCTTTAGCTAAATTAGTTTTTAGCGATTAGTTATACTTGTATATCTTACCGTATCGTCTCCGCCATCAGAGAAACTCAGTTCTGTTCTGGTGGTAGAAGTAGAGCTGCTCAGCTCACCCCACGCGTTGTAGTTCGTGATGTTAGCTGTGGGAGGCTCCGAGCTCGTTCCATCTGAAATTTATTGAGAAAAGGTTTAGTTAGGAAATAGTGTAAACCGAAGGGTCTGAAAATAAGTTATATTTCATTTGATCGAAATCAAAATCAAAAGGGTTTTATTTCAGGCACTTTCAGAACGTTACTGACTAGTTGCACGGTTACAAAATGTGATTCTTATGGAGAAGAACCGGCAAGAAATTCCAAAAATTGCTTAAATGTATTGACAAAAGGCTTAGACAATGATACATCGCATGAACATAATCACTAATAGAAAACTTTAAATGTATCGGTATGAAGTTCGTTTTGGGGTAATTGAGTTTAACTAGTCAGCGTACTAAATACTACACATGCTACTTGGGAACAGATCCTGTCTAATTTTCCAGATGTCGCATTGATTTGAAAATAATTTTACTTAAAAAAATAGTTTCATATAAAATTATTTCCAGACTATTAAATTACCAAATTTTTGGGTAATTTTAATCGTACCAAAACATTTTTTTTGTAGACCATGTGCTTTAAACTGGGAGTTAATGTAATATCCATAATTATAAATTGTTTATGTAAACGTGACAAAATACCTTTTCTTGTCCTGAAATCTGAAATGCTAGGTTGACCCTAACATAGCTTGTAAAAAAGCCACGCATAAGATTTAGCCAATAGTCCAGAAACTTACCAGTTCTAAATCCTTCTTTTTTCTCCCCATCATCACTATTTCTTCTAGAAGAATGTTCACTATGACTAGTCTTCAATCTCTCGCTCTCATAACTTATAGTATCTAATAGAGAATTATGCCCAACTTTGTCCAACCTTTGGCCAACTTTTTTGCCAATATTTTCTAAGTTCTGACCAAGTTTGTCTAACTTTTCAAACATTCTCGGAGCTTTGTACTCCATGCGGGTCGTGACTTGCTTGATCGCTGGTTCCTCAATTTGGCCATCGTCCATGATTTATCTGGAAAGGAAAAATAAAAGATAATTATGATTACTTTCGTGAGCAGACTGCTGTTTCAATACATATCTAATATAAAATAGGTCGCTTTCCGCTATCTATTCCCAAGGAGGGTTGGCGTCAGGCAGGCGGCCGGCCGTAAAAATGTAGCCAAAACCTCAGCAACATGGACAGTATTGAAGGAGAAGACATGCTGCGCCGACCCCAATAAAAAATTGGGATAAGGGCAGGGGAATGATGATGATTCCGCTATCTGTCTGTCCCTATGTTTACTCAGATCTTTAAAACTACGCATGGATTTTGATACAGTTTTTTTAAATAGATAAAATGTTTCAAAAGAAAAGTTTATATCAATTAATATAGAACTGGTATCTAACTAGCTGTTTTCTTTCGTTCGATTTCGCCCGCAAAATGCATTTTAGTAGCAAGAACTTTACCCCTCTATGATGCAGTTGGTTAAAAAGCTTGTGTGTTAATCAATCACCGAAATTGATCAACCCGTTTAAGAGTGAAAGAGTAACAAACATACATCCATAGTCCATACTCACAAACTACACATTTAGAATAGTAGGATACAAACTTGCTCGCCAGTGCTATATAAAAACTTACTTCAAAATACTTCAAATACCACAGAAATCTCACAAAGAAAATACCGATACATTTTAAAAGTAAACCACAAATCGTTTGACCTTTATATAGGAACTGGTACTAATTTTCTTGGAATAGTAAACAAATAGGGCAGGCCGCCGGTCACACGGGTATCAACTGAATTATTGAAACAATATCGATCGGTACTGCTTGTGAAACTGAGGTAGCTGTATCGTTATTTTGTAGTATTGTGATTCTGACTTTCTGTTCTTGGTTAGTAGTCTATCTAGATTTTCCTGCCCTTATAAATGTTTTTAGGGTTCCGTACTTAAAGGGTGAAATGGAACTCTATTCTCCGCTCTCAGTCTGTCGGCCTATATCTCATAAACCGTGATAGCTAGAAAAATTAAATTTTCACAAATGACGTATTTCCGTTGACGCTCTAACAACAAATCTTAGTATTTAAAAAAATATGAAGGGGCGTCCTCATCCAATAAACGTGTTTTTTTCTCAATATTAAAAACGAAGGTAGACGCTTTTTTTATAGAGATGAGTGAGATGACAGTACGGAACCCTTCGTGTCCGAGTTCAACTCGCACTTGGCCGTTTTTTTCATATTTCTGCCTAGCATTCTCACTATATAAATGTCATCATGTATTTTACTACCTCTGTTTGCAATAAATGGGTTGAATTGAATTGCCTTTATCCCATTTTATTGACGTCGATGCAACACATTTTTCCTTTCCTGAAAATGCTTTGTGTGCAGTCAGTATTAAAAGTTCATAAACGAAATAGACTGCACGCCGACTGCAATCGGACTTCACGTTTGATTTGCAGTTCTATTGCAGTCGTGTCAACTGCATCCAAACTGATCTTGAACTGCAATTTGCAGTTAAAATGCAGTCCGTCTAGAGCCTTAAGGGTTCCGTAACCAAATGGCAAAAACGGAACCCTTAAAAATTCGTCATGTCTCTTTGTCTGTATGCCTGACTGAGTGTCCGTCCGTATATCACAGCCACTTTATATTACTTAAAAAAAGAGGTATTACAAAGTTTTTAACTTAAAAAATAGGCAGAGATAGAAAGGCCTATAGCTAGAAGTGAATAATTTATTAGAGCTGATATATTTTAATGATTTATAACTCCGATTATTTCCTTTGAAATGTTACCGTGTCAAGGATTCTGAAATCGATATTACAAGCACAAATTTGAAATCAATAATAATGTCCGAACTGATTTCGGCCACGTCGGCTAGTGTTACTATGACACCAGCCAGCTACGCGGGACATATTATAGTGCACAAGCGTGTGCTAACACAGGTGAACTCGCTGTTCCTTTACTCTCATAGCGCGATGGGACGGCAATCCGACACGACCGGAGAGAGATCAAGCGCAGGACCCACATTTTTACGTGCCTTCCAAAACACGGAAGCTGTCATTACTTCTTAAACGCACACAACATTCGAATAGTTGGTGCCCGCCGCGTCGTGGCGTGGGGATCGAACTCGAGACTTATGACTTGGCAGACCGACAGTCTTACTAAGCTATGTCAATTTTGAAATTGAAGTTTTAAATCTAGAGTATGTTTTTCCCACTAATCTCTGAAATGGCTAGACAAATTTTGACGGGACTGTTTTGGCAGATAGCTGTTGAAATAAGGACCAATTTAGACTACTTTTATTTTGAAAAAAAAAAACTCTGAAAATACACTAATGCACTTTTTTGTTAAATTCTACACGAACTAATTCACGGAATCAGCTAGTTATTACTCTATAAGTATAGATATTATAGTTACATATTTCGAGAACAACAAATACAGTACGTTTTCAGTAATACCTTCATTATTTAGCTCTTGATCTGTTTGAACGTCATAATGTTATGTAATAACTCTAAAGCGATTTAGAAGGATAACCTAATGGATATATTGTTCCTGGATTTGGGAATATAAACCTAATTGTTATAGTAATAAAAGTGATGAGTTCCGATTTGAAATGAGTCATTATTATGTTTATACGTCGTGGTGGAATTGTGGTTCTATGTATAGATTTGTATTGACGGTGTGCAGGTTCTATCCCCAGCGCAGGCAAGTTGTATGTACTTTCTTGATTATTCTAAGACATTTCTTACAAACGATGAAGGAAAACATCGTAAGGAAACCTGGATTCTAAATATTGAAATCTGAAATCCCCAATACACAGTGAGCTAGTGTGGTGATTAATGCTCAAACCTTGCTTACATGGTAATAAGTCTGTGCCCAGCAGTGGGACGTATATAGGTTTGGCTGCGTTGGGATCGAGCCTGTACCTCGTGCATACAAATCCATACATAAAACCGCAAAGCCACCACATTTTTCTGACAATAATACTTCCATTATTTAAAAATTACATATCCTTATATTGTGACGTTAAACCAAGGACATTAAGATCATGAATATTAACACTAAATACCGAATTACAGACGGTTTACATCCCAGTGTTATTAATATTCTGTGGAAAGAGTCATCTGTATGTAGATTGTATGAATTTCTCCTTGGTTGTGCATGGAAAGCGTGTAAATTGGATATTTACAATATCTGGTAAATATTTATTTTTCTATCTGTCATTTTTTTACCAGTAGTGAAAGTCGATACTGTATCACTGCCAGGCAAAATTTTTACGGACATAAATTTTTGATATTGGACATTTACAAAGAATATTAAGTAAATTTAGATAAATTTACATTACTTTATCTGTTAAAGCTTTTCTCAGCTGTGGGAGTCTGTACTGTCCCACTGCAAGGCAAAATCTTAACAGACATATAAATAAATTATGTTTAATTGTGTGTTAGTATTACAAAAATATTTTATGATTTGTGCCCAGCCAGCATTAAAAGGTTCATGAATTATGTTGGAATACAAATTCTTTTGTTTTATTTGTTAAAACTTTGCCCAGCTATATGGTACTTTATTGGGTAGTAAAAAAAGTGTTAGGTTTTTTTTATGCTTTGTGTACCGACATAATGAACACTACAATAATGAAAATCAATGAACACTATAAAAAACTTCTGGATACAATAAATTACAAAGCTTAGTATTAAGAATACAGGCTTATAGATCCGCCAGATAGATTGCCAAATAATCACTATTAAAAACTTACTAATTAGGTACTATTTTTTTTTTTTTTTGGCGGTCAAAGTCACGACTATTCATCTTCTTTCATTGTAAACCATAAGAGTTCGACTCGCACTTTTCCAGTTTTCACAAGTTATTTTTAAACTAATCTGTCAACTATGTCCATCATCACTTTTCTTTGTGTTTTTTTGCTCTGTGTGTTTTAAAGTATAGTTTTTTTACAATAGAATGCTTAATGGACAATATTAATAGTATATCTTGACCTATATTCACATGGAAACTGTTCAAGATACTTTAACATATTTATTTTTTTACTAACCGACTTCATTAAAAGAGGTTTCTCTATTCTACCGTATGTAAGCTTCTTTATATTTGTTTGCAAATAAACCGATTTCAATGATTATTATTTTAGACAGCAAACTGGTCTTATTCGCGATCATCATCATCTTCCTGCCCTCATCCCATTTTACTTGGGGTCGGTGCAAAACGTTTTTGGTCTTATTCGCGATGTCATTCGATATTTATTTTGTCCCGACGTTTCAGTCGAGTTGCACCGACCATGCTCACGGGTGAACTAAAAAGTCGTTGTCTAAAATTGTGTGCAAGTCGCGAAAGTTTAAGACATTGATTAGGTAGGTTATTTTTTTCTGTTGGAAAACGGCTATAACTATAGTTCTGCCCAACTACAGTATTTTAATTACATCAACAACACACTCCGTCCGTTCGTCACTGCGACACGCTCTCGGCTACTTCATGCCACGATCATGCCACGATCCGATAACGTAGGCATAACTAGAGTGGCGCCTGTTTATATGAAGGCTTCATACTGTAAAATCTTATATTCAAAATTTCCTTGACACAATAGTATCTAGTAACCGTACTCCTACGAAACGGCTGGACCAATTCTCTTGAAATTTTGTATACCTATGCATTATAGGTCTGAGAATCGGCCAACTACTAGTTTTTATCCTTGTTTTCTTTTTACGCGAGCTAAGTCGCGGGCAGCAATTGTGTTATCAATATGGCCTTGGTTTAAACCTGCAAACTGCATATAAACTTGGCCATTGAACCGGTACCTCACCATGTTAAATTTCTCTTTCACGATTTTATTTTTCACACGTGATTTTCATTTTATCATCACAAGTTATTTACTTTTAATTTTAGCATGTTAATGTCGTTGACTTTTAAGCAAGGTTAGTATATATAATTTACTATTATCATATTTACTTTACCTAAACGGCGAATGATATGATCAAAAAATATTGGCTTAAACCGTATAGATAAATTACACCTCGACGCGGATGCTCGTGCTAACCACCCAAATATAATATATTTTTAAATATATGCCATGAATTTCACACAACGCCATCTAGTCTCAAACTATGCAGAGTTTGTATTATAAGTACCTACTAGACAACTGATAAACATACTTATATACTTTAAAATACATACACGTTATAGATAAATTACACCCAGACACAGAACACAGACAGAGACACAAACATTAAAATTTGTTCTGGGTGGGGATCGAACCCACGACCTCCGGTATAGCAGTCAGGGCCACTAACCACTAGACTAACAGGTCAGCCAGTGAAAAGATTGGCTTGTTAAACATTGCCATTAACATGTCAACAGTGCCAGACGTTTGGCATCTTGCCAATGATAAGGATTCGAACAATATGGAGAGTTGTAGGAATTGTGGTATACTGTACTCGTATAATTACGTAGGTATAGGTCCCATCACACACCGTTCATCATTTCGTGTGGTGTCCGGATATAAAGAATAGCGCCACCCCATATCCTCCACTGGGTGTCGTAAAAGGCGACTAATGGACCTTAAGACCTAGTGCACTGTACCAAACACCTTGGGTCACCCGAATGGTGGCGGGTAATCCACCAACAATCGCATTCCCAAAGAGGGTTAGTGTCAGGCAGGCGGCCGACTATAAAACCATAGCCAAATCTATTAGCAACATGTTGAGAATAAAAAAACGTGTTGCGCCGACCCCAAGTAAAATGGGATAAGGGCAGGAAGATGAGGTCCCATCACACACCATGGTATGTGATGGAATACACCATTCCTTTTTTCTTTCAATAGACAGGCCTGTTAGTCTTAGTGGCCATGACTGTTAGTCACATGATCGTGCTCATCACGCAATAATTTGTCCTGTGTGGGAATCGAACCCGTCAGGTCAGGTCAGGTATAGCAATAGGATTATTTTGACAGGTCAACCTGTCAAAAATAATCCCATTAATAAACACGAAAGTATGGATAAATGGATGATTGTTAATCTTTCAAGCTTAAACTGCCTCAATTTGGATGAAATGACTACGCCAAAAATCGTCCCAACCCACCAACAGATTTCAAACGTATCTCATTTAATACATCATGATATCATGATCATTTTTTATTATGACGACATCATCGTAAGTCATGGGGTTAACGTGCAAAAAAACAATTCTTGTTCACTTTTTTCAGTACAAAAAATTTTAGGCACACTATTTAACTACAAAAAAGCTATTGATAGAGAACAGCCGTGAGACGCATAGGTAAAATAACGGTCTAATCTCACTGTATCCTCGCCCCTTGCCATGCTAACATGCGCGCGCGCACCTCAGTCGTGTCCTGTACGTTCCGCTGTGTTCACGTTGTTTATCTGTTCAATATCGGCTTGTTTGCAGCTATTGATGACTAAAATGTTCAGCTGAACCATTATGTGTTGTAATTAATAACTAAAATGTGGTTATTTAAAAAAAAATAACACCCCATTTAAGTAAAATGCTTTTATTTATTTTTTCAATAACCCCATATCTTTAGGGAAAAAAAAATGATATTTATCTTTTTATGGGACTTCATAATTATATTAAGACTAGTCCCAAGTCTGTTGGTTCTTGGACAGCGCCCATACAATTTTTTGCATACTCCTTTGGTATGAAGTTAGCTAATAACATAAATTAACACAGGTTACTTTTACCCGATTGCGTAAAAGGCGGGTCAATGTTTTGCAGCTAAATCCGACTTCCAGACTTGTTCACGCTTCACGCTTAAACTATTCTAGCAGTTTGAATTAAAATTGGTATGGAGTTAGCTGCCACCCTGGATTACCACATAGGCTATTCAAAAAGTATCGTAGTAAGTTCCGAATTAAAAAAGTAGCCCTAACCCAAAAGTAAAACGGGGGTAAAACTACACACTAGAAGTTAATATTTTGCAACCATAACGGACTTCCACTTTTGCGAAAGCGGGAAAGAGATCGTACTACAATAAGTATTGAAGTTTTGAAAGTGAAAATACTCTTTGTTTCGTTCAAATTCCGTCCAATCAGACCGACGTTCACGAAAATAACAATTCCCTAATTTAACAATTCTATTTCGGCTGACACAAAACATATGGATAATAAAATACGTTTGTTTATTTGTTCTTTCGTTCGCATTGATTCCTATTGTTTTAACTTCAAAGGGTGATCGAGTACTGGTATAGTTTAGGCCTGTTGGTTTAGTGGTTAGGGGCCCTGACTGCCTGGCAGAAGGTTGTAGGTTCGATCCCATCTTGGACAAATTTTAATGTTTGTGTAATGAGTGCGATCATTTGTGATGATCAATGTATTTAGAAATGTATAAGTATGTTTATCAGTTGTCTAGAACTCATAACACAAGTAACTTATGTTTTTGCAGCTACAGCTGAAATTCGCAAAATCGTGGGCAACATGTCTAGAAGACGTGTTGCGCCGACCCCAAGTAAAAATTGGGATAAGGGCAGGAAGATGATGATGTGGGCAACAGCTTGTGTTGTTAAACAATATTATCTGTAAATGTGTTCAATAAAAAGCCATGAACTAAATTCCTTGAAATAAACTTGATACATCGCAAATTAATCTTTTAAGATAGATGGCAAACAAGTGCGTGCTAAAATAGGAAACGCTTAATTTCTTTCCCTAATCCGTTGGGACGAAAATAAAACACGTACAGACTTTTACATCTAGGTCACGCAATTACAAGAGAAAACAGTGGAAATTGTACAAGATTTGCCGTTTTTCGGGAATGTTTTATCAGATATGTATGCAGTTTGACTAAAACGATTGATGCACAATCTGGTATCCGTTTGTTTTCGTTCATATCTGAAATGGCTGGACCGATTTTAACGAGACTTTTTAGCTGATGTTATAAGGTGCAACTTAGAAGACTTTTATTAAGCAAGCGAGAAAAGCGAGGGAAACTTATACAGTCCACTTTTGCAATTCATTGTTCGCGAAATCTTCCAAAATGGAAACCTCGATTCGATTTTTTTTGTAACTTATAATGTGTGACCCTCTCTCGCATCATGCATTTTTTTCCGATTGGTCGTGTCCTAGAGGAATAATCCTAAAAATCTTTCCTTACCATAGCGAAAAGAGTTTATTTTGGAAAAAAATAAAATGACGTGCATTATTGTTTTGGTCGCTTTTCCCATATGTTTACGTATTAAACAATTATGCAAGCTGATTTCTAGAAACCCGCTTGTATTGCTATTCAAGTTCTTCGTGACATCAACTCGCTCGTTTAATCAGGTTAGCGGTCGCGAAAATACTACTCAGTAACAAACCTATCTAGTTTTACAAAAAAACTATTCAGAAAATAATCTAATTTACTTTTTTGTTAAATTCCATACGGATGAATTCAAGGGGACAGCTACTCAACCATACGAAAAGAGGAAAAATTACGAAAGAGGATCACGTTGTAAGGAAGGTGCTGGACATGAATGTAGACGGATATAGGGGAAGAGGACGACCAAAGAAACGATGGATGGATTGTGTAAAAGATGATTTACTGCAAAGAGTGTGACTTGCGAGATAACGTCAGATAGGAACGTGTGGAAGAAGAAGACATGCTACGCCGACCCCAAATAATAATTGGGATAAGGGCAAGGAAATGATGAGTATTACTTAAAGTCCCACAAATACTGGTTTTACCCTTCTGACCTACAACTTCTAATGTACGTGTATGAGAACAGATAACTGGTATTAAAGCATAATTGTTGTGGGAGATCAAGTTACGCTGGTTGGTTAGTTGAGCTCGTCACGCAACCCCGCTATTAGAGGCACACGTTGATGATTGCCGATTGTTAATGGGTAATCACACTTTTTTTTAATGTATGGGAAAAGCAGAAAAGGAAGTTATAGTTGTTTTTATTAGTAAAAGTGATGAAAATCTTATGAGAAATGTGAATTCCACGTGGATGTCGGTTATAGCTGCAATGCATTAAGTATTTTTTCGCAGTCGGGGTAAAAGTATACTTTTTTTATACTGGAAAGGAATATAATGCTACAAACAGATTATTTATTAGAGATTAGTAGTGTTTTTATGGCATATGACATAACAGACAGACAGAAGCTGTTTTATTCGATATATTTTCGTAGATTTTTGCAGGAAAGCAAAAAAATACAATGACAAATTGTTTTTTTTCTTATCTTGTCAATTCTATTCAATTATAGTGAGGTAGCAAGTCAGCAAAAAAAAATCTATGATACCTAACTTACAAGACAAAACACAACAAAATGCTATTTTGCTGACCTTGACTCTCGGTTATGAAATTTACAGGCTAAATAGATTTTACCTATCGAATTAATAATATCCTTTTATATGAAATTCACGTGTCACAATGTTCGTTCCCGTACCCATCCGAAACGGCTTGACCAATTCTCTTGAAATTTTGTGAGTATATTGAGTAGGTCTGAGAATCGGCCAACATATTTTCTTTATCCCGGTTTTTTATTTCTAGGGAGTATTACTAATGCATACAAAGTCGCGGGCAACAGCTAGTATCCATATTGTTATTAAAAGGCGAGTGAAATCGCGAAGCAAAGTTTGTTAATGCTTAAGTAACAGGTTATAATTACTGATAAACTTTAACCTAATGTTAATTACTGTTTACTTATAGATATGAGATCAAATAACTTAATTAATTAGGTAAGCGTTGAGTAGTCTTAAATCTATTTAAAGAAAATCTAACTACAGCATAGTGATACAGGGATCTCTGGCACGTGATCGTAGCGACGGCCCTGACTGCTATACCGGAGGTCGTGGGTTCGATTCCCACCAATGTTTGGTGTGATGGCGACGATCATTTGTTATGAGTCTGGTTGTAATTTATCTATAATATGTATGTATTTAGAAATATATAAGTATGTTTATGAGTTGACTAGTACACATAATACAAGCTATGCTTAGTTTGAGAATAGATGACGTTGTGTGAAAGTCGTGGAAATGACTACGCAAAAAATCGTCCCAACCCACCAACAGATTTCAAACGTATCTCATTTAATACATCATGGTATCATGATCATTTTTTATTATGACGACATCACCGGAAGTCATGGGGTTCACGTGCAAAAAAACAATTCTTGTTCACTTTTTTCAGTACAAAAATTTTTAGGCACACTATTTACTAACCATAAAAAAACTATTGATAGAGAACAGCCGTGAGACGCATAGGTAAAATAACGGTCTAATCTCACTGTACCTCACCCCTTGCCATGCTAACATGCGCGCGCGCACCTCAGTCGTGTCCTGTACGTTTCGCTGTGTTCACGTTGTTTATCTGTGCAATATCGGCTTGTTTGCAGCTATTGCTGACCTCTGCTTGTTTATTGGGCCCTTTGGTAGTAAATTAACAACAATAAAGAAATGTTTAAAAATACTAACCTAAAATGTTGTTTTTTTATCAAAAATATACATACTTACATAATACACTTGAATATTTTTGCTATTAATACCTAAAATGTTCAGCTGAACCATTGTGTGTTGTAATTAGTAACTAAACGTAGTTATTTAAAAAAATAAACACCCTTTTTCAACTAAAATGTTTTTATTTTTTATTTAATAATCCATATATTTACGGACAAAAAATCGATATTTGTCTTTTTATGGGACTTCATAATTATATTAAAATTAGTCCCAAGTCTGTTAGTGTTTGGGACAGAGCCCATACAATTTTTTGCATACTCCTTTAGTTATTTATTTGCAAAAGTTAGAAAAAAATAATATAAAATTCTATACACAAAGAATTGATCAGCAATACGACTAAAACCACTGTCTTAAAGCTAGTGCCACATAAATTCACGTCGAGTTTTTCATATATGACAGCATTCATTCCGATTTCAACCACGTGCCTAAAGGTTCTTGTAGCACTATAATACGGTTGATGTACAACTTGCTGTCAGAGTTTAAACCACCCGTAAGCCTCTGACGCGACACACCCTTGAAAAAAAAACTATTTATTGATGAATGGATATTTGTTACTCTTTCAATGAAACTTGGTATGGAGTTAGTTGACACCCTGGATTAATACATAGAATACTTTTTAGCCAACAGTGTCAGATGAGGGTATTGTATTTGAAGCTAAATAAATTCATCATTCGCATCGGCGAAGCCGCAACCAACGACTAGTTTTTTTTTATTGATTTATGTTTTGTTTTTTCTCCCGCACTAAAGAATTTAATCCTTGTATCGCGGGGGGTTTCACAGACATTCAATCACATGCACAGAAACACCCAGACTCAGAACAAGCCTTGTGGAACGCACAAACTCTTATCCTACGCGGGGATCGAACCCGCGACACGTCGCGCACAGTGGTAATTGGTGTGGTGACCTACACTATATAATACTTGGCTGTCCGTGCAGTTAATCTTTAAAAAAATAATAATAGGCGCAAGAGCTCAACTTATATTGGTCAGGAAATAAAATCGAACCAGCCTTGATGGTTTAAAGTATAGGTTAGTGCGTTTTAAATTAACTTAATGCAGGTCAATTCTGTGTACCGGTTAAGTGCCCAGTTATTTTTATTAGTTTATTGGAATTTATCGACTTAAAGTAATGGTTCAATTATTTAACAGAAATGCTGTACCTACAGATAAAAGTATTTTTTTCTGGTAAATCTTTTACCACGTGGATAACATTAACATGAGGGCGTTGGTGTGCATATTCGCAACAAGAATTAACTTAACTGTCTGTCAAAAGTAATGGTTTTTTTATGTATGACGCGGCGACGGCATTATAGTTCCGATTTCGGCCACGTGACAAAAGATCCTTGTAGCATTATGCCTTTCCTATACATTTAAAGATTTCTATTATAATGTAATGTAACGTGTGCCGGCCCTTAATGGTTGAATTAGACCTGTTGGTCTAGTGTTTAATGGCCCTGACTCCTATACCAGAGATCCAGGATGCGATCCCCACCCAAGACAAATTTCTGTGTGATAATCACGGGCTTTTGCTCTGTCTCTTGGTGTAATTTATCTATAGTATGTATTTAGAAGAATGAAAGTTTGTTTATCAGTTGTCTAGTACTCATTTCGTTTGACATATTTTTTGTAAACCCAAAATATATAAGTATGTTTATGAGTTGTGTTTTGTGTAGTACCCGTAATACAAGCTCTGCTTGGTTTAAGACTAGATGACGTTGTGTGAAAGTCGTGGAATATTTATTTATTTATCAACAATATTTTTTTTATTACTTGAATGTCAAAATGTGCAACCTCTTGTGCCTATACAGGCACAAGAGGACCATACGGTCGATTGCAAGTGTTTTTTTTTCCAATTTCCTGTCGTAAATGCCATTGTTACGATACTCGAGAAGCAATCTCATACAACTCATACATACAAGTCATACATTACAAGCTGTTGTGTTTGTTTCCAAACATAATAGAAATTCTTGTATCTTGCAAATATTATGAGAAGTAAAATCGTGTTGTTCAAGGGTTGGCACTTTCACGAATCAAATATAATTTTGGTCGATACACAATTTCGAAACCTCTTAATAAAAATAGAAAACTAAGTAGCACCTTTAAAAGTTAAAACTAAACAATAATGTCTCCGGACCGATTTCGGCCACGGTGGCTAGTGTTACTATGACACCAGCCAGCTACGCGGGACATATTATAGTGCACAAGCGTGTGCTAACACAGGTGCACCCTGTGTTACTTTACTCTTATAGCCCGATGGGACGGCAATCCGACATGACCGGAGAGAGATCAGGCGCAGAACCTAAATTATACGTGCCTTCCGAAACACGGAAGCAGTGATATTTATTTCTAAACCGCACACAACATTCGAAAAGTCGGTGCGCCCCGTGGGGGTCGAACTTGAAATCTTTGACTTGGCAGTTCTACGGTCTTACCTTTGGGCTATCACAGCTCCAACGTTAATATTACAGTAGTTTGCACCCTATTTCGCCTATCCTTTACTACTTCCTAAAGGTGAACGTACACTTACTCGAGACATAAGTTCAGCAGCTTTAACTGACATTCGCACAAGCGAAGTCGCGGGAAAAATGCTAAGCAAGTAAATAAAAATAATATAACATTTAAATGTTTTAACAACATTGTTAAATAAGGCCTCAAATCTACCAAGGTTACGGGAAAACTGGTAATTTTAGTAAATTCTTTAACTATTATGTAAATAAATTATATCCGTATTTGTTACTTAATTATAAAGATTTAGTTATAATAGTTTTTTATCTATTCTTATCAGAAACAAACTTAGCGAAGTTTGTTTTGTGATAGGCTACTAAGTACAGTCGAAATGAAATGTTTTATGATAAACATACTTATATACTTCTAAATACATACTCGTTATAGATTAATTACACTCAGACACAGAACAAATGATCGTGCTCATAACACAAACATTTGTCCTAAGTGGGAATCGAACCCACGACCTCTGGTATAACAGCCAGGGCCACTAACCACTAGACCAACAGGCCAGTCATTGCAATTAACAGGGGCATTGCAATTATTTTTCTGTCACGTGGCCTAATACTGTTACTGACTGTAACTGTCTCACTATTGGGCAAAAGTATATTCCTACGCAAAGATAGTGCTTTATATACCACGCTAGCTAACTTGTAATCATAATCACGTATTTTTGCGTATAAAGTTCAAATATTCCCGGTGTTTTTTTAAACAATTTGATGTGCTGTGTGTATAATAATTCATCAATACCAACTATTTGATGTTTTTTGTTTAACAAAAATGTATTTAAATACTTTTGCACTTAATTGTACTTTAATAAGATTCTTCTTGTGACATAAGACAGAAGTATTACGTACTTAAGACATCTGTTTTTTGAAGCATGTCTACTGCTTATCATTATAAATGTACATATATTTATGTTATGAAACTGCAGAGTTTGTTAGTTGGTTTGTTTGGTGAGCCACGAAAATCTCAGGAACTACTGATTCGATTTGAGAAAAGTCTTTTTGTAATGGCGGTCGATCTATCACCGATTTATATTTCCTACTGCTGGGCACAGACCTCTTCAGATACGAAAGGCCTAAAAAATATTTGAACTGAATTACAGACAGCCCTACATCAAAAATACGAGTATTTCCAGTATTTGTTAAAACGAATTCTCGTCATGTGTATAATTTTACAGTACAATGCGCAAAAACATCAAATTATTACATGTATGTAATTGGA